>LNAC01000766.1:130151-333071 GCA_002007465.1 Ailurus styani
GGGGGGGTGGGGATAGTGGTGGTGGTGGTGGTGGTGTGGTGGCTGCTTCTCTAATACCCTCATTTCTATTTTCATGATGATTCATTCCTATCCAAGAAAGGGTCTATATTTTCTATTTGTGTCTCTTCCAGGCCTGGTTTTCTGGTCTCCCCAATCCTGTGGTGTGTTTTGATTAAATCTCCTTTCTCCCTACAATAGCCGCATTGGGTTGTTTTGCTTGCCAAAAACCTCCTGATAGATAGTCTCTTTGAAATGAGAAGGAACCCAACATCCACTTCTCTTGGCTTTACCAGGCCTGCTGCTTCCTGAAAGTGCTGACCTCATTCCCAGGGGGATAGATAAGCATCCATCCATATGATGGGATTTTAAGGAGGGTTGACGCAGAGCCCTGTGAAGGGTAGATCAGAGCACAGAAAGGGGCATCCAAGGGCTTCAGAGACTTCCCTTAAGGCCTGTCCTGCTTCCAAGAAATGCAGTCATGGGAGCAGAATGATGTGGAGGAGTCTGAAAGCTCAGAATTGCATTAAGTGACTTTCCCATATGTGAGTTATTTGTCTATTGGAAATAAATCTATCTGAATGTTGTATTGATCTTTTTGCCAGGCTGGCAAAAATCCCAGGGAGAGAATTTACCACTGAGGAAGGCTGTGGGTCATTGCCTTCATAATGATATCCAATTTTAGAATCTCCTTTGGAAGTTGGAAAATGTTCGGATAGGACTACTGTTTTCTGGATCACCACAGCAGCGATACTCTATTTTGGCTTTGGGATTCAGAACTGTGGTTAATTAATGCCTTTCATTCAGGCTGAGAACACGAAATGTTATAATACCTGAGGCCATATTCAACTCCAGATTAGCATATATTGCACCCAGTGATAACTGAAATTGCTCTGAAAATGTGTGCTGACAGATTCAAACCAAGTCCTGTTTATGAGTGCTTTGCCATCAGTGAATTATTCAGAATGTAGAAAGAAAAGCCACCAAAGATAAATGACCCCAATTTTATTATTCTGCATGTATTATCAGTATATCTTAATTACTTCTCTTGAAGTATGTGTTTTTGATAGCAATTGATTAAATATTCAATTTTTCTTTTGGTTTGTTTTTGGAAAGGCTCTTGATTTAAGGACAGAAGAAGTTGGAGGAAATCATGCTGGAAAACTTAATGTTAGTGAAATTATATGTCTGGTCTCCAAAGATTCACTTGGAGGATTAGTGAGAAGAGGAATTTCCATTCGATTTTTAACTTGTTCGGATTTTGTTATGAGCGTATTGGAAGACATTATCTAAACTGGTGTCTTTACTTTCTGATTAGAAAATACCTGAGTTGTGATGTTACCTTTTCGATGAAATCTTGTAAAAACCACTGAGTGAGAGATCTGGAAAACAGTAAGGGCCAGGCATTCTTGGGAAATGACAGTGGTATCCTTCAGCACTATTTATTTCCAATAAAGATTTTTGAATACTTTATCAGGGCAATGCTATGCATTAAGCAGCACAGGAATTAAGCATGATATGTTGTCAATTTTATATGAAACCATAGATGATGAAGATTTTAAATTAATGTATTTATGGAGGGTGGGGCTAGAGAATATTCATCACTGAATATCAGGCACCTGGCTGTGATATAGCATACTCTCTGACCTGTGTTGGCACCCAGCAAATACTTGAAGAAATGAACAAGGCAATGATCTTTGAGGATTTGTAGCATACATCAGGGTTTTCACCCTGTTTTGTAGCCTTTCTTTTCTTTCTGTTTCTTTTTAATAGTTCATTCAGCAAAAGTGGTTTGAGGGAACACTTTGTCTCAGGGACCTCTTAGGTGACACTGAATCAAGCAAGAGTCTCTGCCTTGTGCCATCTCACACTGGAATGGCTGCTTAGAAGGGGACATCTTTCTCAATCTTGTCAATTGTCTTTGAGCAATCTGGTCTGTCATTGATCAGTTTCCACTTGAGATGTTGGAAGGTGTTGGAAAGATGATAGCTATGGTTGGTGGGGGGGTGGGGTAGGGCGGCAGTGGGAAGGGTCCTGATTGCTTGGGTGTCAGATAAACAGGGAGCTGATACACTTGAATGTGAACCTTTTGAAACAAAAGTACCAAGATATGGGGAGCCTGGGTGGCTCAGTCAGTTAAGTCTGCCTTTGGCTCAGGTCATGATCCCAGGGTCCTGGGATTGAGCCCCATGTCCAGCTCCCTGCTCAGCAGGGAGTCTGCCTCGCCCCCTCCCACTCCCCCTGCTTGCACTCTCTATCTAGGTCAAATAAATAAATAAAATCTTAAAAAAAAAAAAGTACCAAGATAAAGAATACAGTGAAATGAGAAAAGAAAGTTGCTATGAACTAAGTTGGACTAATTAACCCAGAAGGGGAAATGTTAGTTGATCCCAAAACCTTGATGAGTAGTCAGTCTTTCCTTTTGTGAAGTCAGTACATATTTCTTTGATTAAAATCTCTTGAAGAGAGTGGGAAACCTCTTTTTATAAAGACTTTATTAATCAATAATGTGGCATGTTACCAAGGACCTTTGTTAAATTCATTTATTTTAATTAACTAATAGAGCTCAAGCAGAGCAGAGAGCAAAATCAGGTTTTTTTTCTTAAAAAAAAAATGACATCTCTTATGACTGCTTATGTTGAACAGAACTCTTCCAGTATAACTGTGACCATCTGAAAACTGTCTGTCAAGTCTAACTTGTGGATTTGAAGTAGAATGCATAATTGTTTACTTAATGAAATAATTTAGGATTGGCATATCATTTTATTAATCTTTCTTGGGTTTCCTCTCTTGTTTGAAGGCATATTTTCTTTTGGTTCCTTCTGATTTGTTTTTCCTGCTTTTTCTTTCTTTTCAATCTGCTGAGGTTTACTAGTCTGAAACCCACACTCATTATTTACCCACCCTGTGGTCCATCGTCTGACCTTGCTATTTCTTTACTTCCTTAGTCCTTAAAAGATCTATAATCTTCCACCTACTCTGGGCTCAAAAGTCCTTTGGAAATCTTTTTTTTAAATTCCTTATATCCAATCAGATTTCAAGAACTTCATATTATACATTCAGATTATTTTCACCCCTGTTCTTTTCCATCTACATTCCCAGCATTCTGCAATGCCATTTCCCCTTGTCTGAACTATTACAGGATGCTGACCTGGTCCTTCTGTTTCTAGGAGTTTCCCTTTTAGTTTCATTTTACATATTAAAATTGGATTAATCCTGATAAAGCAAAGCTGTGATCATGTATCTTCCTGCCCTCAAATTTTCCATGATATTTCACATATATTGAAACCAATAAAAAATTCCTTATATTAGCACACTGGTTTCCACATTCTGGTTTTACCTCTGTTAGCTTTATTTCTTACTGTCTTCTGAAACACATTCTGTGTTCCACCAAACTGGATTTCTTTTGTCTATAGAACTGCACTGTCCAATGCAGTAGTAGCCACTAGCCACTAGCAACGAGAGAGCAAATATACAGATAATGGATGGACCATTTATAAAAGTAGGACTCTAGCCCACAATGTGCAGCAAACAGCTTAGAAAGCCAACACATGATGTACAGTCACCAGCTCAGCCTGCTTTCTATAAGTGAAACTTCTAGGAAGTCAGACCACTATCTCTGGCAACACTACAGGAAGTCAGACAATAAGGCCTGTAACAACCCCTGTAAATGGCAAGGACTTGACTCATAGCTGACAGCTTCTCTGAGTTTTGCCCCCACTTCTAACTTAGGACCAATCACAGAAAGCCAAAGATGCACCACTAACCAATCACAAAGGATACCACACTTCTAATTAGCTTTCCTACAGCTTCTCTGTGCCAATAGCCTCAAATCAGGGCATACTGGGAGCCTTTCCGTTCTTCGATTGTAAGTTTCCCTACTCTTCTGCCTGCCTTTGAATCTCTGCCAAAACAATTGATAGTGGCTAACTTCCTTGTTAGAGCAGATGCTGAGTAAATACCCTTGGACTGTTTTCATTTGATTGGTCTTTGCTTGTTCCCACAGTGGCTATTTAAGCTTCAATTAATTAAAATTATATAAAATTAAAAGTTCAGTCCTTTTGGGTGCCTGGGTGGCTCAGTGGGTTAAAGCCTCTGCCTTCAGCTCGGGTCATGATCTCAGGGTCCTGGGATCAAGGCCCGCATTGGGCTCCCTGCTCAGCAGGGAGCCTGCTTCCTCCTCTCTCTCTGCCTGCCTCTCAGCCTACTTGTGATCTCTCTCTCTCTGTCAACTAAATGAATAAAAATCTTAAAAAAAAAAAAAAAAGTTCAGTCCTTCGGTTGCACTAGCCAAATTTCAAGTGCTCAGTGGTTTCATGTAGCTAATGGCTACCATACTGGACAGTGTAGATATGGAACATTCCCACCATCTCAGAAAGTTTTATTGGACAACACTACACATGCCTTGAATTTTCCCACTGCATGCTCCTCCTTCTGCTCTAATCACCTTCACCTCACATTTTCACCTGCCAAACTCCTACCCAACCTTCATGACCTTGCTTGCTACTTCCTTCACGAGGCCTTCACTGATTCCTCTATTTAGATACCATGCCTCATTCTTAGATTATACTTTCCTTATGGTACTTCTTATAGTCTCTCTTCTAGTTCCATGATCTTTCCCATCCTGCTGTGTTGTAGACTCTTTGATCTTGTCCTTCCTATAGAGTAGCCCCCCTTTCTTTCTTTCTCTCTTTCTTCCCCCTCTCTCTTTTTTCCCCCTCTTTCTTTCTTTCTTTCTTTCTTTCTTTATTTCTTTCTTTATTTCTTTCTTTCCTTTCTTTCTTTCTTTCTTTCTTTCTTTCTTTCTTTCTTTCTTTCATTTCTCTTTTTCTTTTCCTTTCTTTCAATTTAAATGTGGTTTGGAAAAAAAAAAGATCAGATTTAATTATTTGCTTTAAGAAGCCATGGAATGATGGAATTGGATTTTATGTTTTTCATCTGGGACATAGAATGTAGAAAGAGTGTTGCACATGGCTTTGTTCTTTTCTTCCTGACTCTGCATCTGTTATCCTCTAGACAGCTTTAACACTAGGAGGATGTTTATAAAGTTAGCTGGGATCAGCTCAGCATCTCTTACTGCAATTTATCAAAAGTAGTGTAGGCTTTCAGAAGTCTTTTCCTAGTGACTAGAGGAGAAACAACAGGTCTAAGATTCCCCAAACACTTTAAGAATGACTAACTTTTACTAGTGTCTTCAACACACCAGGCAGATTCACTCCTCTGTGACTTGCTCATATTTTCCCCTTGCCTGAAATAGGACCTCAAGCTTTTCTACCTTACACCACCTCTGCTTCTGGTGAACTTCCTTCAAATGTCAAGTTAAATATTGCATTGTTTATGAAGTCTTTCTTGATCTCACCAAATAGAGTCACTCTCTTCTTAGGCTGTTTATCGATAATCTGATTGTACATCAGATTATACATCTCTTTTCTCACAGTGTGGTGGATGAACATAAGCACTAACTCTAAAGTAACATTAGTAGGAAAAACACACACTCCCAATAGAAGGAAATTAACCCATATATTTCTTTTTTGGGGGGTTGTTACTATTATATATGAATACTTTAAGATAAGGAAACTTTACTGTTTCCTAACCTTCACAGCCTACCTAAATCCAAAGGTCACGGGCTCATCATTTCCTAGAGTGGAGCTAGAAAACCATTTTTTTCACCTTTATAGCAGCAGAAATTATGCCTAGGAGAAAGCATTTGCTATTTAGTGGGTGCCTAAGATTGTGAAATTTGCCAGAAACAGAAATTGACCAGAGTCCTGGAACTTATTTATTTGTCAGAATGTGTGGGATACCCCGGGGGAGGGGGTGAGATGATAACTCTAGGTCACTAGTTAGGGATGCAAATTTAAGGGTGAAGACAGCAGGAAGAAACAGAGTTGGAAAAGAAAACGAAACATTCATGCAGGGCATCTTTGAACAGACTAAGCAGAGGAGCCTCTTCCTTTTGGGAGTTCAAGGGAGTGAAGTGGCCAGCGGTATAATAATTGATCCCATCTATCACCATCACTCCCTTATTGTGTCAGGTTTTGGAACTATCTCCTGAACCCTTTAGCAAAGAACTACCTAAGGCTTTATTATTGTTTAGTCTCCTATTTGGGCAAGAAAGCATCTGGAAAGGGTAAGTGTGCCCTGCTTTGATATTCATCAAACATTGGCCCACACTCTCACTATTGGCAATTGGGTGCCAAGATAGAAACACTCAGCCAGAGAAATGACAAGAATGTCTTCCTTTACATTACCAACCTTAGAGGGTGCTGATAAGAGGGAAGAATCTTTTTCTTAGAATAATTATTACAGAGTTATAATAATTATTCATTCATTTATTTAACAATATTTGGAATAGATTTTGGAAAAATTGTTGGCTTGAGCTAACTGAGTAACTTGAGAACAGATGTTGTATCTGATCTTTCTTTGCATTGTGAATGTACCCACAGTGTCTGATATGTGGTGGGTGCATTTAAAAAAGTTACAGAGTGCATTACTGACCTGTTGATTTATGAGGCTCAATTATTGAGCTAGAAGTGAAAGCACTAGCTATTCTGTTGGGGGATGATTTGAGAATTACCTTTTCAAACTCGTGGACTTTCTTTTTCAGGCTGGAGGAAGGGATGTGGATTTAACTTGAACAGCTATGGTCAGAATCCTCTTGCGAAGACAAATTATAGAATTATGAGATCTCAGAGCTGAGAGAATCTTAAAGCCCACTTATTTCCATTCATTTATTCTGTGGATGAAGATACCAAGATTCAAATAGTTTCCACACAGCTTCTATAGTGTGAAAATATTCTTATAGTCTTGCCAACTGCCAGGTTAATTTAAAGGTTTGGGCTTTGTAGTTCACGTTCCCATTTAATTTCTCAAAGTTCATGAACCCTTCCCACTTGGATACAGGTCTAGGGGTGGTGCTCATTGTTTCCCATCCTTTCATCCTGCTTCTTTCAACCCACTTACTGAGAACTCTGCTCACTCCCACCTTTGCCTCGTCTTCTCTTGTGGACTCTGGAAGAAACCTACATTCAGCCCAAAGACTCCTTTTAGTTTTTCCATCCACCCTTTACCATCCCCTAGCTCTGAACTTCCCCCAACACACTGAGGACTTTGGGGGAGACAGTGCCATTTAATCATGAAAACACATAGCCCCTGCTCCTCGCCATATCTGAACATTTTCTTTCATAATAGGAACAGTTAGACAAAGGAGGGTTTTTATTAAGATTTTATTTATTTATTTGAGAGAGAGAGCACAAAAGGGGGAAGGAGCAGAGGGAGAAGGAAAAGCAGATTCCCCTCTGAGCAGGGAGCCCAACACAGGGCTCAATCCTAGGTCACCAGGATCATGACCTGAGCTGAAGGCAGTCAGGTGCCCCAGATAAAAGAGTTTTTTTAAAACCATGACCGTGTTTTAAAAAAAAAAAATCTCTTATCCATTTTATCAGATCAATGCAGGGTTTCTATGAGTTGTTCGAGGAACAAGTGTGAGAAGCTAACCTGCATTAGTTCATGGAATGAAATATGTTAAGAGTTGAAACAGATCAGAGGAGATGCTGCTGTGCTTTCTTGTGTAATTCTTCTGGGGTCCAAGTCAGAACTATGACTTTTTCTGTTACATTGGTTGGAGGGGGATGCAGTTATCTTGTGCCCGAGCTCAAAAGAATGAGCAGGGTCAATTGACTGCTCTCCTTTTTTCTTTAAGTTGCTGGAAATCCAACTAATAGTGACTTAAACAAATTGGGGTTTATTTTTCTCTTATGAAAGGACATCTTGCTGGTGAGGGTTAGTAAGGTCAGTTGGAGGTGATGTTGGACGTCTGTCAGGAAAACTTTTCCTCTACCAACCAAGGTCCGAGTGGTGGTGGTCAGGGCTTATGAATTAATGGACAAACTGAAAATTTAACCAAGTTAAATTTTAATGGACAGGAGAAAATTG
This sequence comes from Ailurus styani, assembly GCA_002007465.1. Classification (NCBI taxonomy): domain Eukaryota; kingdom Metazoa; phylum Chordata; class Mammalia; order Carnivora; family Ailuridae; genus Ailurus; species Ailurus styani. Next base: position 138,084 of record LNAC01000766.1, read on the forward strand.
TATTACGCATTCATGCAGCAGCATTCCAGAAAGACTAGCTCTCCAAACAGCCAGCGGTAAAACTTTGTATATCAGCATAATGGCCGGGTGTTGGTAGTTAGAGCTTCAGTGGGGAAGTATGGGAAGTTCTGATAAGGCTCACTACACATTTATACATTTTCTCACCCAGGTACTGGTGCTGACGGTCATTCTCCTTCCAGGCTGGAAGCTCCCTGGAGGGGGATTTATGGCTGCAGAATCCTCACATTTTCTAGGTGCTAAGGATTAGGCTTCTCCCTCCCTGGAGGCTGAATTTTCAGAAAATTCTGTTGAAACGAGGGAAGTTTAGAGATTTCTTTCTTAGCTGTTTGTGCAGGTGTTTTCATTTTGAAGTAAACTTTCTGCCATTTTGGTGGGTTTTGTTGGTCCCTTTCACATCTCTGTGTCTCATGGTGACAGGGGCCCTGCGTGCATTCAGTTGGGTAGGTAGCAGTATTGGACAGAGCATTTCTCTCTGGGGCTCTCTCCTATGGTGGGGGAAATTCTGTCACTGAATTCAGGCATCAGAAGTCTTCCCCACCCCCACCCCCCAGGGAGTTTTATAATACTATAGATTTCTCAGAAGCTTGTCCTGGAAATCTGGTTCTATGGGTCTGGGTGTGTTTGGGGATTTGGGGGAAAAGGTCTGTGATCTGCACTTATAAAAAATATCTGTAGGTGTGGGGCCACTCCAGGAGGGAAGAAGCACTGCCTCTTGGAGCACTCTTTGCACATGGGTGCCTAAGTGTGTTGGCACTGTGGTGGCTCCCTGAAGTTTTGGACCTTATGGGATTTGTCCACTCAGACTCAAAATTTATTAGGTCATCCTGATGCTTCCCCAGTTTTCTCAAAGCTTGCATGTAATGTATGTACTCACATCTGTATGTGAGCTCTTGGTTGGTCCCATGGTTGAAAGTAAGGTTGTAAAGTCACTTCTATCTCCAGCAAAGGCCATTATGTTATTAAGATGATCACTGGGAAGCAAAGGATACTTTGTGCTCAGTTTGAAGTGATATTTTAATATGACTGAGAGGGGCTCCTTGGGCAAATGTCTATTTTTGTGGATTTTGAGAGGAAAAAAGGAATGATCTAAGGTGCTGGCTATTGAGAATATTGAGCAGAACATGCATAGCTATGGTTGTGAGGTTGCTCATCAGAAACAGACTCTCATCTGGGAGGCCAGAAAGTAGAGGCACAGTTCTGAGTTGGGTGGGTCCTTGCTATGTTCCCATGGTCACCATGGACTCTGAGTCTCAACTCTCTTACCTCTAAAATGATAATTACACCCTTTACTTTAAATGAAATAATCTTGGGATGCCTGGGTGTGTCAGTTTGTTAAGCATCTGCCTTTGGCTCAGGTCATTATCAGAGGGTCCTGGGGTCAAGTCCCATATTGGGCTCTGAGCTTCTCCTTCTGCCCTCCACTCCCCCAGCTTATGCTTTCCCTCTCTCTTTCTGACAAATAAATAGATAAAATCTTTTAAAAAATAAATGAAATAGTGGTGGAGTGCCTGGGTGGCTCAGTCGTTTAAGCACCTGACTCTTGATTTCACCTCAGGTCATGATCTCAGGGTGATGAGATGGAGCCTTGTGTCGGGCTCCGAGCTGGGTATGGAGCCTGCTCAAGATTCTCTCTCTCCCTCTCCCTCTGCCCGTCCCCACTGTTCTCTCTTTCTCAAATAAATAAATCTTAAAATAATAAAATAAAGGAAATAATGGGTGCAAATGTGCTGAATAAACTGTGAAAAGACATTCTTTGTGATTTCCAAATACACGGATGGGGATAAAAAGGTCAAGTAAGTTTGTTCAGTCCCTGCATGTGGGTCCTTACTGCTGTTCTCTCTGTCTTTCAAAAAATAAATATAATTCCACCTGTGCCCTCATGGGCTCAGCCTGTAGAACAGGGAGAATGGGACCTCACCAGTGGGTACCTTTCTATTACATTTGACACAGTCTCTTCTTGAACAAACTTCTATCAGTTTCCTCTGAATCTGAATCTTCTCAACTACGCCTCAAATTTAGGGCTTCTGTGTTTGTCTTTTAGCAAGAATCTTGCTAAGTTGGTTTAACCAGAATTCCTCATCCTTAAGATTGGATCACCCTTAATATCTAATTGGGTTCTCACCACCTAACTACCCCCCCACATAATAACAGCACCCTGGCCTGCCTTTAGCAAGTATCCGGCTAGGCCAGGTTATCAAGAATTACCCTACACTCTTTTTTTTTTTTTTTTAAAGATTTTATTTATTCATTTGACACAGAGAGAGAGAGAGAGATTACAAGTAGGCAGAGAGGCAGGCAGAGAGAGAGAGGAGAGAGGAGGAAGCAGGCTCCCCGCTGAGCAGAGAGCCTGACGTGGGCCTCGATCCCAGGACCCTGGGATCATGACCTGAGCCGAAGGCAGCGGCTTTAACCCACTGAGCCACCCAGGCGCCCAAGAATTACCCTACACTCTTAGTAATTTTTCATCCACTGACCCCCCCCATCTAGCTCCTTGGCTATAAAATTTCTACTTTTCCTTGCTGTATTCTGACTTAACCCCAAGCACTCTGTTACTATAAAATCCATCTCAGTGATCCCTGCACCTATTGCAAGTTTCTTGAATTAAGTTTATCTTAACATTCTTTAACAGGTGTCATGAATAATTTTTCCTTTAGCATATTATATGTTTTTCTCAGAGATAGCAGTGTTATATCTTATTTCATGGACCAATTTGTTATATGTAATGTTTTCCCCCGCTTCTTAAAAAATGTATATACATGTAGTGAAATAAACTTTTATAACTATTTCCAGAGAGGAAAATAATTCAGACTACTTTCCTATGTTTGAAATAGCTGGTAAAGGAACTAGGTGATAGAAATACAAAATTAGGCTATTCTTTGGACACTAAAAGTCTATAAGAAAGAACATAGAGATGTCTATTCAAGTCTGCCCATGGGAAAACATAGATCAAGATGGAGTGGTCGAACGTGAATTGTTTCATCTAAAGATGACACAACCATTTTAGTATAATATGGGCTGGCATCTTTGTTTTTTTAAGCCTGGGTTTAGGAATATTTATAACCCAGTGGTTCCGGAGTCTTGAGGGATTTTACTTCCCTTCTATTCCACAGTTGTTGGTTTTCTAAAATTGATTTCTGTAGCTATCCTCAGCTTTTCTCAGAACAGTGGTTTGACCATGGTTTCACAAATGTTAGGTGGAGAATATGCTTTTAGTTTTTATGTTATTTCTATTATCATGGGGGCACTACCAACAAGTCTCATCCTAGTGGAACAGCTGATTTCCCTGAGATCTGCTGAGTACACTGATATCAGGAGAAACAAGGAGGATTAAACACATTTTGTTTGTTTGTTTGCTTTTTTCTAAACTTCACCTTGCCCAGGAAGTACCAGGAGGACCTGAAAATCCTCCGTTCAATGGAGAAAACAGAGGGACAGCGTTGTCACTCAGAGACACTTCCTTGTTAGTTGGCCCTGTGAAGTTCACAAATCCTCACATTAAAAAACTCTCAAAGAAATAACTCTTTACATAAAATAGATGGAATTCCTCTAACAGTGGGTGGAAATGAGTGAAGCCCACTAACTTTATTTTTTAACTTGACCATGTAAGTAAATGTACTTTGAAATTTCTGTTTATTTATGGTTCCAAAGTTAATCATATGGTTAAACCTATTCTACTTCCGTACTGCTTTTGGCTCTAAAACAGACTGGTATTTGGAATTACAAATTTCCAGCTTGTGCTTCCCTCCAAGTTGGAAATCCTAAGTTCTACAAGGGAAGCTCTCCTAATAAACATGAGGCTTGCGGAAAATTATGTTGAAAGAAGCCCCCTCTCAATAATTTCTTTGGAACATGAAAGTTGAAGGATGTCTAACTGTAAGGAGCAAGCTTCTTTCTTTATGTACTTTGGTGTCTGCCTAACAGATAATAAATCAGAGAGCATGCCTTCAAAGCTATCACATCCTTCCACTAACATAACAGGGCTCTCAAGAATTTCTGTGTGTCTGTGGATAACATAGGAGGCTAATCAGCGTTACCGTTCCAGTTCCCCTAATCACAGGTTTGACAGGGAAAAGTGAATCTAATGAGGGATCCCTTTCACGGTACAGTTATTTTTAGAGGCATATTTTTAGGTAACAGGGATTCTATTCAAGTGTGTCCATTATATTGGTTAAAGGTAACCATAGGGAGGGAGTGTGTTTTCATTATTTCTCTGCAGTAGAGCTGGCCTCGCACCGGTGCCGTCTAGCTTTCTTACCTGGCTCCCTTGTGATCAGGAGAATGCCAAGAGACAGTGATACTCGGCAGGCTGTGACAGCGGATCCGATCCATGACCTTCACCTCATTAGCAGCCTGACCCAACCAATCAGAGAAAAGCTTCCCTTTGATTCTGGTAGCATAGATGTGGCTGTGACAGGGACAGCAGTGGCCTCTTTGGTGTGGCTCTAAGATGAAGCCGTGGCTCTGTTTCAAACGCTTCATCAATGCAGATATAGCAACTTAGGATGTCTTTCACTGTCTGTCTTTCTGCCGCTCTGTGTCTTGTTCTCTCTTTAATTAAAATGACAAACTCTTCAAGTTACCCACTGATCTAAAGTAAATGCAAGCAACTTTGTGATCTTTATTTCCTTTTTCTCAGAAATGCATTAAATGCTCACAAATATGCATTGAAATCCAGTATCTAGATCTTCAGAATTTTTATTTAAAATTCTTTAACTGTCTTTTTGAAATACTTCCACACATACAAAATAAGTAGCAAAATAGTATGAGGAAATCCAATATACCTTTCACCCAGCTTCCCCAAATGTTAACTAACATCTTACATAATCTTAGTATAGTGATGTAAGCCAGGAGATTAACATAGGATACCACAAACCATCCATAGGTTTTAATAAAATTTTTCCAAATGTCCCACTAATATCTTTTTCCTGATCTAGAATACAATCCAAAGTTGTGTATTGGATTTAGTTGTCTTGACTTCTTAGCCTCCTCCAATTTGGGAGAGTTCCCCATCTTTTCTTTATCTTTTGTGACCTTAACACTTTTAAAGAATACCAGTCAGTTATTTTGTAAATTTGAGATTTGATAATCTCAATTGATAATTGAGATAATTGATAATCTCAGTTTGAGATTATCTGTGTTTTCTTCATATCAAATTCAGACTCTGAATTTTTGGCAAAAATATCACAATAGTGATATTGTGTCCTTTTCAGTGCATCACACTGGGGAGAACACAAGGTTGATATATCTCATTCTTGGTGATGTTAGTTTTTTTTTTTTTTTTTTTTTTTTTTTTTTAAAGTTTTTTTTTTTTTTTTTTTTAAACAAAAGGGAGGGTTGCNGAAGCAGGCTCCCTGCTGAGCAGAGAGCCCGATGTGGGCCTCGATCCCAGGACCCTGGGATCATGACCTGAGCCGAAGGCAGCGGCTTTAACCCACTGAGCCACCCAGGCGCCCTGGTGATGTTAGTTTTGATCATTTGGTTAAGGTAGTGTCTGCCACTGTAAATACACTGTTATTCCCTCTGAAATTAAAAAGCTTGTTGTGGAGAGATATTCAAGATTATATAAACATACTGTTTCGCATCATATCTACTTAATATCTTTGAAATTTTTTTCATAGTTGCTTAGTAGCAGTTTTAATTTATTCAAAAATTCTATTTTGATAAAAAATCCCCATTGTGTCTTTATGAATTAAATAAATTGCAAAATGAAATGTCAAGAAATAGTAGTAACTTCAAGGGGATCACAAGATACAAACTTCCGTTTATAAAACATAGAAGTCACAGGCATGTAATGTATAGCATGATGACTATAGTCAATAGTACTGTATTGTGGGGTGCCTGGGTGGCTCATTTGGTTAAGTGTCTGCCTTCAGCTCAGGTCGTGATTCCAGGGTCCTGGGATCAAACCCCATGTCGGGCTTCCTGCTCGGCAGGGAACCTGCTTCTCCCTCTCCCCCGTTCATGTTCTCTCTCAGTACCTCTCTCTCTCAAATAAATAAATAAATCTTTAAGAAAATAGTACTCTATGGTGTATTTGGAAGTTTCTAAAAGAGTAGTCTCAAAAGTTCTCATCACAAGAAAAAAATTACAGCTATGTATCCTTGACAGATGTTCACTAGACATATGGTGGAGATCATTTTGCAATATACACAAATATCAAATCATTATATTGTACAACTGATTGTTGTACATTGTATTGAAACCAATACAATGTTAGATGTCAATTATACTGCAATTAAAAAAAAGTAGTAACACTGTTCGTTGAGGATGCCTTTATTTTAAAAAGAAAAATACGACAATATCTTTGGATTTTTACAACTAAAAGTATCAGTAGATGAATGAAATCAAAGAACTAAATAAATGGAGAGATAGTCCACCTTCATGGATAGGAAGGTTCAATATTGTCAAGCATTAGTTCTTTCCAATTTGTTTTAGAGAATCAATGTAATCCCAGTCAAAATCCCAGCAACTTACTTTGTGAATACTCACACTCTGATTTAAAGTTTTATATAGAATGGAAAAAGACCCAGAATAGCCAATACAATGTTGAAGGAGAAGAACAAAGTTGGGGGACTGATGCTACCCAAGTTTAAGACCTACTATAAAGCCACAGTAATTAAGACAGTATGGTATTGGAGAAAGAATTGGCAAATAAATCAGTGGAACAAAATGGAGAGCCTGGACATAGACCCACTAAATGTGGATAAGTGACCTTTGACAAAGAAGCAAAGATAATACAAGGGAACAAAGATAGACTTTTCAACAAATGCAGCTGGAGCAACTGGGGATCCACATGCAAAAAAAATGAGTCTAGACATTGACATTACATCCTTCACAAAAATTAACTCAAAATGGATCACAGAACTAAATGTAAAATGAAAAATTCTAAAACTCTTAGAAGATAACATAGAAAAAAAACCTATATGACCTTGAGTATAGAGGTGACTTTTTAGATACAACACCAAGCTACAATCCATCCATAAAGAAATCATTGATAGACTGAAACTCATTAAAATTAAAAATTGCTCTGAAAAGATAATGCTAAGAGAATAATAAGATAAGCCACAAACTGAGAGAAAATACTTTCAAAAACATGCTTGATACATGTCCAAATATAAAGAACTCTTAGAATTCAACAATAATAAAAAACCCCAATTTAAAAAATAGGCCAAAGACAGAAGACACTTCTGAAGATATGACAAATGAGGATATATGAACAGATGACAAATAAGGATATAAGAAGATGCTCCACACCATATGTCATCAGGTAAATGTAAATTAAATAACAACGAGATACCACTATCTACTTATTAGAATGGCCAAAATTCAGGAAACTGAAAACACCAAATCCTGGCCAGAATGCAGAGCAACAGGGACTCTCACTAATTGCTGGTGGGAATGCAAAATGGAAGGGCCACTTTGAAAGAGAGCCTGGCAATTTCTTAGGAAATTAAACATACTCTTACTATGTGATCCAGCAATCATACTTCTTGGTATTTACCTAAGGAGTTGAAAAGTTATGTCCACCTAAACAAACACCTGCACACAGGTGTATAGAGCAGCTTTTTCATAATTACTAAAACTCGGAAGCAAACAAAATGTCCTTCAGTCAGTGATTGGATAAGTAAGTATTGGATATACTATGGTATACCCAGACAATACTAAAAAGAAATGAGCTATTAAGCCGTGAAAAGAAAGGAAGGAAACTTAAATGTATGTTTCTAAGTGAAAGAAATCAATCTGAAAAGGCTACATACTGTATGACTCCAACTATATGCCATTCAGGAAAAGGCAAAACTATGGGGACAGTAAAATAATCAGAGGCTTCTTGAGGTTAGAGGATGGAAAGGGATAAATAGTCTGAGCACAGACTTTCAGGGAGTGAAGATATTTTATATGATACCATACTGATGAATACATGTTATTTCACATTTGTCCAAACCCACAGAATGCACAACATCAAGAATGAACCCTAATGTACACTATGGACTTGGAGTGATTATGATGTATGTACCATTCTACAGGAGGAGGGTATGCCTGTGTGGGGCAGGCAGTGTATGGGTAATCTCTGTACCTTCCTCTCAATTTTGCTCTGAACTTACAACTTCTATTAAAAAAAATCAATTCTTGATGAAAAAAAATTGTTAGTAGAACCATGTAATATTCTTTTAAAGATATGTCAAAAACTTAAGAATATAAGGGTGAGAATAAAGAGCTTTGAAGTCTAAATCCCATCTTGTCATTGTTACTATTGGTCTTTGTTCTACTGGCATCAATGCTCTATTCTGTGGTCTTTGGCACTTTCTTAGAATCTTTTCTTGAGTGAAAAAAAGAATCCAACATATGATACATGAACAGGGATGCTGTTTCAAAAATTCATTGAATGAAGCACATTGACTTATTCTATATGGCTAGATCCAGTCTCTTTTCTCCCTTCTTTCATAACACTTATTGAAGCTTACTGTATGCCAGGCATAGATAGAAAAAAGTGAATTAAACAGAGTCCTGATCTTAAGACAGTGCTATGTTAGGGATAACAAGATGGCATATATTTAGATCATATGCTGGGAGTGTTGGTTGGCTGGATTTGGCCTAAGACCCCTTTATCCCGAAACCACAAAGTCAAAATCAAGATGTGGTATTGTGTTACAAAGGATTGAGGACAAATCAGTACGAGATTGAAATTTGACAGCTCCAATGCTTAATGAGAGGGGCTAAGATTCATCTGTCTTGCCTTTCTGTGTTTTGCTGCTGTGTGGTTCAGAATGAGAGCGAATAGTTACCGGTTTCTACAAAGAAAAATTTCCAATGCACGGAACATGAATGTGATTGAGTGCGTGTCCTTTGAGAGACACTGAAAAATCCCCATCATGGCTGCCTGCTGGGACTCAGTGCCAAGGGAAGAAGCCAGAAGATGACCCTTTTTGTAGTCTGACCGTGATTAGAGGCTTGCTCTTCTCTACTTAATCCTGAATCATTTGGGAAAGGGCAAGTCTTGAACATACTTTATGCCTTTAAAAAGGTCAGTGAAAGGGTCTCATGACCTGTAAACTTTGTGACATTTTTAAAGCATGCCAACTTTTAACCAGTAAATGATGGGTCTTTTTACCATTTGTGATTTAAATAATTCCTCCAAATCCCTCATTTCCCAGAATTTCTAAAAAGAATTTCAGGCATCTCTTTATGCATTTTCAGAGCATCATTAAAAAAAATTTTTATAGTGGTAAAATATATAAGCACATCACTTTTACAACAACTGAAGAGGTCAGTTCATCCCATAAAATAATGAATAGTGAAAAAGCTGAAGTAATATTTTCATTAGATAGATGTACAGTAATATTTCTAACAGGGAACTTTTCATGGAGAAAAAGCTTATAGAAACAGGAAAAACTAAGTAAGGATAGCTGTAAAAAAATGGAATGGAATAATAAGTATTTGTTTTGAAAATGGAGCTGCTATAATATTTCCTGGATTTCTTCTGACTACATAAGAGAATGGAAAAAGGAAATATACCATTCATTTTATTCTACCGACCTACATACCCGTTAGGTCATTTTGAGGATAATAATGCATATTCGCAGCCATTTCAGCTCCCTCTGCCTCTTTATTCTGATTTGATCATCCCCTTCAGCTGTTTTTATTAGAAGGTTGAATAGACCTGGATTGGAGATCAATAAGAATAATGATGGCCAGTTCAATGACTCACATAGATGTCACTGCCAAGGTTTCACAAAAAAAAGCTCTGACTTCCTGTGAATCCCATTATCCCCAGCTCCCTGTATCCCCTTTGAGAAGCAGGTTCCTCTTCATAAGGCAGGGTACCCCACTTGCTGCTGAGCAGGTTAGCAGTTAGCAGAAAAGCAGCTCTTTCCCCTCGCTATTTCACCATGCTATGTGCTTAGTATCCCATGAAAAAGACAGCAAGTGGGCCAATCATCAGACATTGCGAATTTAGTTCCCTCCAAGTCTCTGGGTAGATAATCATATTGTTAGTTATTGGAAATCTGATACTTTGTATAAGCATTTATTAATAGCAGGGCAGTCTTGCTTGCTCAAAAACAGTAAAAAGCTCTTTATAACATGTTTCAACTTAATGCAAACTAACATTTATAGGAAAGTTAAATGTAATTCAACTCCATTAGTAAAATGACATGCTATTTACAAATAGAATACTCAAATCAACTGAGGTCTAATAATTCTCCCCATCCCTTCTCATCCATTCTCCTTGTAATGTCATTTTTGAACACTATTCAAAAAATATGACTAATTGATTCTAACAATGTTAAAGCTTTCCATCTTGTTTCCTTAAGAAATATTTGGCTGTACTTTAAAAATTTAACCTGAAGCTGCAAGAAAAATGATTATTAGTTACCAAGTAGGATTTTACAAGGTAAATGCTAGTGTTGGCTACATGGTCAGTGACAACACTAGAAAGAAATAGCCCAGGTAGAAATGTGAATGTGCTCACCAGATCATCAACAACTGTAAGAAGCCCCCAATTCCACCCTACACATTTTGGCTGTGAGCCAAGGAAGTGGGCGTGGCTAACCAGAGTTGATGCCCTTGAGTGAAGAGAGGGGCAAAGAAGTAGAGAGAAGATACTTTTTTTGGTGGTAGGAATGAGCCTCCTTAGAGCATGTGAGAACAGTTTCTGTCCCCCTTGGGCTTACCACAGGTGCTTCCAAAGATGCTTATAGTAACTGGGGTGCAGAGGCTGGGTCTTGTGAGGGCAGTGGCCCACTTCCTTAAGCAGCCATAGGAGGGGAGCTGTGGCAGGGTGGCTCTTCCCACTAGGGCAGACTCTGACCTTGACTTCTGCCGGTGTCCTGCATCCCCTGCATCCACATTGTTTTAATACATACCTGTTCTAGAAGTGGATTTGAGTGCTCTTATTTTGGAAAGTTTATTTACCAGCCAAATATGGTGAAGGCTTCCAGTTTAATCTAGAAACTGAAATGAATGAGAAGCCCAAAAAGACTATGTGAAAGAAGTATTCATAGCAGGAAACATGGTGAGTAAAGGAAAGGGTGTAGTATTGTAAAGCATGGCCCCACTGAAGGCCTTTTAGAAGTAGAACTATTCTGACATCGTTTTTTTGTTGTTGTTGTTTGTTTTTTTTAAAAGATTTTATTTATTTACTTGAGAGAGAGAAAATGAGCAGTGGGGGTGGAAGGAGAGGGACAGGCAGACTCCCCACTGAGCAGGGAGCTGGATGTGGGGCTCGATCCCAGGACCCTGAGATTATGACCTGAGCCGAAGTCAGAGGCTTAACTGACTGAACCACCCAGGTGCCCGCCATTCTGACATTCTTAAATAAAAGTGCAAAATGAGAAAAGAATGCAGAAATCGCACACACTGTAATTATGACTCCAGAAAATAAACAAATTTGTGCATATTACTATGACTGGGAAGAAACACAATAGAATGTTAAAAATGTCTTTTCTGCATGGTAGGGAATATGGATGAATTTGTCTTCCTTTCTCTTTTTCTTATTTCCAACACTTTCTATAATAAGCTTGAATATCTTTCCATAATGAAACATAATGAATAAACTAAGGCACAAACACACACACACACACACACACACACACACACACACACATGCATACATGCTGAAAATATATTTTAAAGAGGATTTTAAACCATCCTAACTGCTGAGTTTATGTGGAGCCTGAAATTCCCCTATAATCCCATTTTCAATTGAAATCATTGTGTTCAGGAGGGTCTCATTTTAAAACATGAAAGACTCACAGTAGAGGGTAACATTAATCCATTAATACCTCAGAATGAGAAATACAGCTGTTTTTTTAGCCCAGAGCATGAACTTACAGGCATGGGGGTACACAGGCGGGCCTTGTTGAAGAAAGGTCCGGGTCTTGGAAATTCTGGTCCTGTGGAGGTCACAGGTCCTGAGGTAAATGTCTGAGAGGAAGTGGCAGGCACTGAAGGCTTTTTTTCAAGGAGGGAAAGCTGGCCTAGCCCATGGGGAGGGTTAAGGAGAATGATGTGGGGGAAATGGCAACAACTTTGCTTTATGTTTTGCCCATGCCTCACAGTGCAGCAAACACACTTGTTACCAATCTCTGTGCAGGTATCTGTTTTCTTTGGGATAAATCCCTGGAGGTAAAAATACTGTATCAAAGGGTATGGATAATCTAAGACTTTTGATAGCCCATTTCGAGCCCATTCTAGATGAAAAGCACTGTTGACCGTGTGTCAGATTGGAAGCACCTGGTCCTAAAGACTTTCCAGGAGACCTCACACCAAAAGGAAAAGCCAGGCTCGCTGCCTAGGACCTCTTTGCTGACTTTTCTGAAAGGAACCATCTAAATTTCTTTTTGGGTGAATGTTAGAACTTTCAGGAGGGACTTAAACAGGTGGACAGGAAGCGATTTTGAAGGCATCCATTCCACTGAGCAGCTGAAGCCCCTTCAATGTGAAAGCAAGGCATGCCATCGCCAGGGCTCAAGCCACGAGCTCAGGCTCTCGGCGTGTATGTTCTAGCAGACCTCTTTGTTTACAGCAGTCAAATACGACTGTCTACTAGGGATCAAATTAACTGAAAATAAGCTCTGGAAGGCTGACAGCTTTAATTGTCATTTAATAGACCCATTTCCTAAACTCCCTAATATCTTGTGTTGATTGTGATTGTCATGGGTCCCGTGAGTAAATCTAATTTAAATTGATGCTTAATTTGGCCAGGATTGAAGAACAACTGGGTGGCAATTGTGGAACAAAACTGGGTAGAATTTCCTTTCATCTGTTGGTGGTTAAATCATTTGAACTTTAATACTTAAAGTACAGCCCATCTGGAATCCTTAAATGAAAGCTTTAATTCTCCGAGAAAGGATTTGAAGGTCTTGTTGTCTTCCACTGAAGGTTTTAAAAGGCAGTCAGCAATTAATAAGTGAGATCATCGGCAAAATAAAATTCTTTTTAAACCGGATTTTAATAGGCTCATATCTCAACCTTGGCTTAGTAGTGTTTAGAATGAAAGGATGCTGGTTATTTGTATGACCTCTGGGAGACCTATGATGATTGGGGGGGGAGAAATTATAATCCTTCAGCCATTCATGCTTGGAAGATTACTTTCAATAGGCACATAAATTATCCATGTCATGCTTTCGTTTTGGGGAATGTTTGGAGGCTATTACAATGACCAGAAAGTATATAATAGATCAATATTTGCCGCAGTAGTCTTTTGTGGCTGTTCCTTCCCCCCCCCCCATTCTCTATTAGGGTTATCCTTGTCAGTTAAAACAAAAGTCAGGATATATGTTCTTCCCATAAGGTATTTCTCTGCTTTTCTCTGAGCCATCTTCTATAACAGATGTCAGGCACACTTTATACCATGTGAGGGTCTTATTAAACCTTCACATGAGATTGGGTCCTGCCACATAAATTAGTAGAGCTTCTCTGACACCTATTTAAGGATTATGTCCTGTTTATTACCAGCAATCCAAAAGCAGGTTCACTGCAAATATGAGTCAGACAGGAGACACCACAGTATACTCCCATCGATAGCCTCAGGTTATTTCTCCAAAATTCGAGAAAAGGAAGTACTTTGCCCCTTCCAGAAGGTGAGAAACAGTGTCTCTGAATCCCTAACACGTTTACACCTCCAAAATTCTTAGATATATTAATTACATTGAAAAAGTCACTGTCACTAGAAAAATTTTTTGAAGATTGATGAACTGGTACAGTCTTCAAAGCCTGGGGTTAATAAACCATCCTGGGTATAAGACAAGGACGATATAGTAGGAAAAAGAAAAGTCGATAGGTGACATCTAATATGAAAGATAAAATGAGTTTCTAGATGATAGCTCAGATTTTGGGTAAATCCTTGACTTTTTTTTTTTCTAGTTCTGCCTGGACTTCACCATAAGCTCTTTCACAAAGTGGCAATTGTGATTTAAATATAAGACCAACAGAATTTGCTGTGATGAAATTTCTCGCCCTCATATTTCCTGATTGAATAAGAGGCTAATGTATAAAAGAATATGTTTCATTTTTTTCTTATATAAATAAAAGATGTAGAAAATAATGTGAATCTAAAATAATTAAAACACTTTTTAGATTTCTGAAAAAAAAACCCAAAACCCAAAAACCAAAACCCTTAATATAGTCCTATGGTTGGGAAAGATACCCGAGTTTCTTTTTCCAAGATTCAAAAGCAAGGCCATGAGCTGGAGCTATTTGCTCATTTGAAGTAAATTGCCTTGACAGTGCATAAGAGAGAGAAGAGCACTGAGATAATTGGGTTCAAAACAAGTGTTTGCGGGCGCCTGGGTGGCTCAGTGGGTTAAAGCCGCTGCCTTCGGCTCAGGTCATGATCTCAGGGTCCTGGGATCGAGGCCCACATCGGGCTCTCTGCTCAGCGGGGAGCCTGCTTCCTCCTCTCTCCTCTCTCTCTGCCTGCCTCTCTGCCTACTTGTAGTCTCTCTCTCTGTGTCAAATGAATAAATAAAATCTTTAAAAAAAAAAAAAAACAAAAAAAAACAAGTGTTTGCAGAATGGAGATGGGAAGGTTTTTGCACAGATTAAAAGATGTGTAAGTGAATGATTGGGTTAAAGGTTTTATCCCAGAAAAGATACAAGTAGGGATCATAATTCAGTAGAGCATAAAAGAGGAAAGAGTATATGGGTACCTACTTGGTGAACACAACTACCTACTGTGTGCCTAGCTGAGCATTTGGGGTGATTCAGGGGCAGGCTGCAGCGGGCACCATCGTGGGAGCTCTGTGTACAGCCTCTCAGCTTCTCAGAAGGTCACCTGCAGCTTTGGGGGGCAGTTCCCAACCACACCGAGGACTTACTCCCTCAAGCGTCTGGGTCTTTCTGCCTAAGGATGTTCTCTGGGTGCCCTGCCTATGTACCTGCCAGGCCAGAGGTTCTGGGGAGTTCAGAAAATCTCAGACATAAGCCTCAAACAGGGAGGGATACGAGTTGGTGGATAACTGTTCCCTGGTGGGACCATTCTGGGGTGGATGTGAAATGCAGTGTTTCAGGAGCTCCCCAGCTGGAGTTAGGCACAGTTGCCCATGGTGGTAACATGCTTGCTTAAAGGCTCTTCATGTGCCTTTTTCTTTTCCTTGCTTCACTTCCCCAGAGCTATACTCTGCTTCTTTGGATTACTTACCGAATAAACTACTTGTACCTGGGTTTTTCCTTAAGCTGTGCACTGGGGAGAATCCAAACTAAGATATATGCTGAATAGATGTTTGGCAAAGAAAAATAGGGGGACGGTGTTACTTAAAAATAGTGGGTTTTTTTTAATGTATAGGATTATTGAATCATTATATTGTACACCTGAAACTAATATAATACAATGTTAATTATACCTGAATGAAAAAAAAAATTTGTTTTTTGAAATTTGAATTTCAAAACACAGAGTCCAGTGGGAATTGAGGATATTTTGATGGAAGGGAGTGAGGGAAGGTTATAAAGAGGAACGTTTTTGAGGGAAATAGCAAGATTTACTCCCAGACTAGTTGTGATGTGTCATTGAGTGGGAGGTTGGGGTGGAATGTGGCTGTCAGCTTTGGGAACAGTCACAAAGTTTACGTCATCTGAAATGATTGACAAGGGAACTAGGAAGAAAAGATTTGGGGGAAAACCCCACAAGGGATAAGTGTGTTTAGCATGTGAAGTCCTTAGGATTCCAGGTGTTTCCCCTCAGCTTATCATATCAGCTTGTTATTCTTCCATACAGGAGTGGGGGACATATTCACATGTTCATCCACAGCTGCATTGTTTTCCTTCTCTTTGGAAAAAGACCAAGGTGGGGAAATGAAGGCAAGGAGATCCTAACGTACTCAGGGCTAAATGACCCCAGAGTGTGCCGTGTGTGTGTGTGTGTGTGTGTGTGTGTGTGTGTGTGTGTGTGTGTGTGTTTTCTGCTTGCTTCAAACATCTCAAGAAACAAACAAAATGCCTTAATACAGAATAACACATGCTCTATAGTTCAAGTTGACAAGGATACATTAGAGCTGTTTATTCTTATAAGCATCTTAATTTAGTTGGATCCTCTTGGCATTCAGTGATATCCATTAACCTAGGCTGTTTTTGAAACTGATGATATAGTCCTGTTTCATATTTTAAAACTCATATCATATTTTAAAACTCTTTCCCCACTCAGGCTTTTGATACATTTATATAGTTCTAGCTTGGATTGATAGGAAGTTTACCTTTCTGGAGTTTGTAACCCACAGGGTTGAGGTCCGCTCTCAAGGTTATGAGTTGAGTTATGAGATGACAGAATGACAACAGTAAAATGGAAGTGATTTTCCCAACCAGCCTCTCTCACCATCTGATGTGTGGAATTTTTTCCAGCTTCCACAGCTGAGGCATTGCTAATTGTTGAATTTGCATTAAGATTGTAAGCTCTGGCAAGCCTGAAATTCATTTTGGCTCATTTCCTCAGCCTCATTCCACAAATAGTATCTCCAGCCCCAAATGCTGAGGCCAAGGGAGAAAGATCCTGAGTAGTGTAAGGCATAACTCTGGTCTTTTTCTTATTGTAGAAAGAGGCTTTTGATAACAGTGAAAAAGAATTCTGAAAATTAGAACATGTTCCCTTAGCAATACCTTTTATGTGTCACTGTAGACCAAAGTCCTTCACATTCTGTGGAGGAGGGACTGCGTTTTTCCAAAGCAGGGCATTTTGGGCGGAGGGAGGACTGGTTCATTTTGGGGAATTTTGATCATTTCTTTCTAGCTTCTTTCCGTTCTAGCAACACCTCAGAGATGGTGGCTATGTGGGAGGTCGATCTATGTTTAAATCAACACTGATTCAACAATATATTTAAGCCCTTCTTCAGAATTCATCATGTGGTGACAGGAAAAACAATTACAAGGATAAATGAACATTTTTTTTGAGGATGGGGATTTTTTTTTGATGCTAAAACTGCTACATTAAATGATTGTGCTTCTCTGAGTTATGAAGAGCTGATGTGGACAGGTTTAAACGGCATGTTTTCCTTCCTATGATTTCAGTTGATTTTACTAAAAATGGGGTTGGGATGTCATAGGGAGGAGTAACACTGCAAACCCACTCCCACTTCTTCTTATTAAACAAATGCAGTCACTTTCTTAACAGCAGTCAGGATAAGTAACAATTTTTCCATCTGAAAGTTAGTTTTAAGAGCATTTATATATATTCAGAGATTTAATAAACACACCCAAGCTCAACTACCTACATCAGTCATAATGTAAAATTTGATCTTTTCTCCTTTGCATTTTTCCTAGACTGATGAACCATTATTTTATTTTCTTAATGAATAAAGTGTCTTTAGATATCAAATTGGCAAATATTCCTATTTAATAGCAAAGATAAGAATCAAGGAAAGGATAAAAACAAGACAAAACATGCACTCGTCCAAATGAGAAACTCAATAAAATATGGTTGGTTAAATGGATTCTGGGAGAAGAGAAATTTGAGACAAATAAATCACTGATTTATTACATGTTTTGAATTTCGAATTGCTTTGGGATAATATGGATGTGAATATAAACAACTGGGACAGCTCAGTGCTTCAAATATTTGTATATAAACAGGAAAAGAAATGGTCATACTAGGGTTGTTTATTTCTTGATGAGGAGAGCAGAAAATGACACCAAGACCTCGCGATCAGCTTGTGTGCGGACGCTTCAGTTTATAGTATAATGTTTATATTGAAGGAAAAGGACTGAATGTGTAGATGGAGCTTGATGAATTTGAATTGGAAGCAGAACTGGGGAGTGGAGGTGGGAAATAATAAAGGATGATGTTATAGATTATTCATTGTTTTGATATGAATCACCCCACAACTTAGCGACTTAAACAACGGTTGTTTTATCGTCTCTCATAACTTGTGTGAGCTGGAAATGCAGGAAGGACTCGGCTGGGTGCTGCTGGCTTGGGATCTCTCATGCGACTGAGGCCAGACAGTGGTTGGAGCTGAAACAGTGGTGGAAACAGAGCTGGAGCAGCCTGAGCCGTGGCTGGCCATCTCCCATGGCGCAGTTGCTCTTCTTCCCCACAGGATCTGTTGCCATGGGCTAGTTTGGGCTTCCATACACAGAGCAGTTTCAGGGCAAGTTAGGGAGGTTATATGGAGGCTTCGGGGGTCTAAGGCCAGTGCCCTAGTGAGGAAGCAAGAAATGTCAGTGTTTATGACTTAGTGTCAGAAATCACTGTCAGTTCTCTCACATTCTAATCCTTACCAGTAAGTCCCAAACCTGCCCAGATTTCAAGCCAGAAGAAATAGAACCCATTTCCTGATGAAGTATTGAATTTCTAGAAGAACACTGGAACGGGAGATGCTCCTCATTCTATCTCTGGGAAGTAAAGTCTGGCACAGATGGCCAAATAAAAGCAAAATAAAATAAAATAAAATAAAATAAAATAAAATAAAAAATAAAGTGGTATGCCTTTTGTGTGTCACATCCCCTCCACTCAGCCAGGCATACCCTCCATACTTGGCCTCTTTTGCCCCTCTCCCTTTTGATCCCAACCTGCTTTGAGTTGTTTGCATTTTCCCAGTTATGAATTTGTGGATCCAAATCTGGAAGCTGTGGCTCCTGGCTCTTCCTGGATTGGTGTCCTTCCTAAATGGGGTATCAGCTCCCTGTTCAGGGTCTGCTTCAGCCATCTTTTCTCTGCATGTTTTGTGTGAGCACTTGCTGTCTTAGCCCCTGTTGCCAACAGATCTCCTCCCTTTCCCTCCACTGCTGGGTCAGTCCCTGTACCTCAGTGAATGCCATGAGAAATTCATGAGAATGGGAGGACAATATTAACTTAGGACTGGAGAAAGACATAGCTTTTGCATTTTGTACCAGTGCATCTTTGAGGAGTTGGTGAAGATGAAGCTGGACAAAAGACCAAAGTTGAATTCATGCATAAAAAGTTAGGGCTATAAGAACCTTAAAAATCATATCTTCCAGCCTGCATCTTATAAGTGAGGGAATTTATAAGTGAAATCCAGTGAGATCTACTGATTTTCTCACAGACAGTACCAGGCACTTGAGTTAAGGTCTCCTGACCCCTGTATAGGGGGAGGACACATAGAAAAAGCTTTACATGCACCAAACACAGTCATTTGCAACACACATTTAATTTTGCCTTTTTTTTTTTTGGTTTTGTTTTTAGAAGTAGCTGTCAATAGGCATCCAAATAACTTTGTTTACATTTTTTAACCTTCCAAAGAAATAGTACTCTTGGTATTTAAAATACAAGAACCACGTAGGTACTTTGGAATGATGGGAAAAGATGCTTTCATCTTGGCCTGACTCTACAAGGGACTCAGGAACATCTGCTCACCTTGGTAGTTCTTTATTCTTAGATTCCTCTGTCTGCTCTAAAATTTGACTGGTACCTTGACAGATAGCACTCAGGATCAACACTGGTGATGAATTCTCGTCCCACTCCCTCTGACAAAATTGCCTCTGAGCCACAGCCAAAATTTGGGACACTTTTGAGAGTCAAACTTTGGTCAAATGATTCTTTACTTCATCCCAAATGTCAAGGTCTCTACTGGTGAAAGGTTGAGGGTAAAGAGTAAGCTTCTGGAGAATTCTAGAACCTTTTCTCCTACCCCTCGGGCTTTTCAAAGTCCAGATGTATAAAGGATGGCCAAATGGGTCATCCTTGGGTAATATATACTTTGCTGTCCTCAGAAGATTCAATGAAATATTGGTATTAAATTTGAATGTCAGGCAGGTAAACATAAGTTACTGGTTGGAGTGGCAGCAGATTGTAATAGATAGAGCACAGCATTTTGGAATCCAAGCCCCAGGGACCCAGTTTTAGCTGTAACACCTAATGGTTGGATGAGCTTGGTAACATGGCTTTCTTTTTTAAATTTTAGGTTCTTAGCCTATTCAGTGAAACCATGCCTATTATGGGCTGCGCTCTATCTCTTCCTCCCCTTATTCATATGTTGAAATCCTAATCTCCAGTACTTCAGAACGTGACAGTGTATGAGGATAGCGTCTTTTAAAAGGTAATCAAGGTAAGGGGAGCCACTGAGTCAGACTCAGTGGTTAAGGTCTGACTCAGCTTCGGCTCAGGTTGTGATCTCAGGGTGATCTCAGGAGCCCCCTTTGTGGGGCTCCGTGCTCAGTGGGGAGTCTACTTGGGGATTCTCTCTCTCCCTCTGCCCCTCCTCCAGCTCATGCAGGCATGTGCTCTCTCTCTCTCTCTAAAATAAATAAATAAATCTTAAAAAAAAAAAGGCATTCAAGGTGATATAAGGTCAAATGGGCAGCTATAATCCAATATGACTATTGTCCTTAAAAGGAGAGGAGATTAGGACAGAGATACACATAAAGGGAAGACCTTGTGAAGACACCTGGGAAGAGACAACCGTCTACAACCCAAGGAGGGAAACCTTAGAAGAAGCCAACTATGCTAGCACCTTGTTCTTAGACGTCTAGCACACAGAATTGTGAGATTAGTTTCCTTCATTTAAGCCAGCCAGTCTGTGAAACTTTGTTATGGAAATCCTAGCAAACTGATACAATGCCTTTGGAAAGATTTTAAAATTTAAGTCACTATATAAATATAAAATTATTACTCAATATTAATAGCTACTCTCCCTCAACACTTTGAGTCTGAAGGAATTTGAGACCTGGGGAATAGGGCAGATCCAGAAAGTACCCAAAAAGCTATGGAGATTTTTCTAAGATTCCAACAATCAGTGTGTCAAAAGGGCATTTCTTACCCTGGGCTCATTTAAGAACAAGATGTGATGGAAACTGAGGCATTTTCTAGATCTGGTCATGTTCTAGGCTGTGTCAGGATACCCAGAAGGAAGGAAAAAAGGAAGCTTTGTTCCATGCTCATACTAATGGCTACCTTCCAGTCCAGAAAGAGAATCCAGTTCCCTTCTTACAACTCAGAATCCCCAAACGTAGCTGAATTGGCAGTCAATTTCTAAGAAAGAATCTGAGTCATGGGATGAAAATGTGGTTTTATTTAGAAAAAAGGAATCACCTTAGGTTTCACGAGGTGCAGAAAAAAATGCACGGAATTCTAGATGCTTATTTTTATTTGCTTTGGATAGAAGTGATTTTTCTAGTCTATAGTTTTCAACTCAATGTTTATTTAATCAAGCTCCTGGAGAACTGGTCATTGTGCTGAGAGCATTATGGGGTAGACTGAATACACAGAAAGTCATGAGCCCTTTTTTTTGCAGTTGATACAACATTGTTTGTGTGAGACAGGCTGACAGCAGCCCAGCAAGCATGCATCAGATGACTTTGCAAGGAAAAAAAAAAAAAAACAACATGTAAAGTTGGGAGAAAATTTTTGTATTTTTGTCTTTTAGTATGAGAAGGCATCTTCTTAGGGTTCTGCAGGGGACTCAATCATTACTATTAAAAAGACTCAGAATTCGTATCTAAGGCTTCCACACAAATTTTGATTTAGTAGCCTCCTCTTCCTTCCTTCTCCCCCCACTTCCTAAACCATGGTATGTTTTCTTTGTACAAGTTTTCATGAGGTCTGGCCCCAGCGAGAGAATTGTAATTAGAACCCTGGCAAATTGGATTATCAATTTGGAAGCTGAGTGGAAAAAGAAAAACTTCTTAAGTAACTTTTGTGCGACACCTCGATTTGTAATTCAGTTTAAAAAAAACCACAAAACTATCAGGATTAAAGCTCTTGGTTTGATAGTAATGAGCAACATAAAAATTATAGTGAATCAGAACAAGTTATCATCAGTGGAGTGCTTTGATCAACCTAAGATGAAAGGCAATTTGTAACTATAAATGGTTCCTTTTTAATCAGATTAATTGTGTTGCTCTGTTTTGGGGGTGAAAGCTGAAGAGTCTCAAACTCAGGCTAGGTAATGATGGTAAACAACTGAAGGAACAATTATCTTGCAGGGTTTGTCAGGGCATTTCATTTCTATCACTTACAGAAGCAATTATTTCATTAGGAATTTTATCCCTAATTTCATTTTCTGAAAATGAATCCTTCAGAAAAAGATGAGTTAAAAGTGTTTTCAGAGAAGAAGGCACAGATCCAAAAACTGAGTGCCCAAGTTAGAAATCAGTGAGGCGGAATATGCAGAGAAATCTGGCCGGGGAGAGTAGCAGCGGCCATGGCGCAGGAGACATTCAGACTGAGTTCCAAGGGGCTGGACAGGGTGCTTCCCTTATCAGTGGCTGTACCTGAGGCAATTACCCCTTCTGCTGAGGAAATGCCATTATCAACTTCTCTTCCTTTGTCCCATGTCTCTCCCCACGCAGTGAGGAAGAACAGTCTGGTAATTGATGTTTGTGGCTTCAGAAGACCCTCTGATCTCTTAGTCCATGTACCAAAATGCCTGGATACAGATCTTCTGGAAGTTCTTAGGGTCTAAAGGTGCCGACCCACCTTGAAATGGTTTAGGAAGAGTGACCCTTAGCCCAGATGAACACACCTGCTGAGCAGTGGCACACCAGTGGGAATAGCTAAGAGGTCCAATGGACTAGTGCTGGTGTTTATATTTCTTTTGGATTCCTATCAGTAGGGAAGCCCCTTTGAGTTTTGAAAGTTGCATGCACAAGGGGTCTTAGGGTTGAATTAGCCCAGATCAGTATTGGCATTAATAAATAAATGTTTCACTGAAGACTAGTTTGTACCTAGCCTAATATACTGCCACCCAGCCAGTCTGCTGGAGAGCAGAAGGGTTGGAGAGCAGACAAGTGTAAATCATGGTATAAGTACCTTGGACAAGCACATGGATATAACTTTCCCAGGGAGACCGGGGGAGCCCCATATGAAATGGACATGTAAGCAGTGAATAAGATGACACAAGTCATTCTCATAGTGACAGCCATTACAGATGTAGCCAGCAGTGCTGAAAGTCACACAAGGGGAAGCCCAGGGGTGACTGGAACTTTTAGGAGAAGAATCACACCAGCATCCCAGAACAGTGTGTGTATGTGCCTGTTTCCCTGAGTCCTTGCTACTAAATCATATCATTTTGCTTGTATTTTATATTAAAGTAAACAAAAACTAGGATCATGGGTAGAACTGTGCTGTGTGTTTGTATGCCTGTATAGTTCAGACATAAGGCATGATAAAATCTTTTATGATCCCTGTCCCACTTAGGATTCCAGCTTCTGAAGCAAATATTTAAATTTAATATATTGTATCAGCAACCTGGGGTAGGAATAACTTTACAGGTTACAGAGCTGTGCTGTCTTCTCTCAATACTGTGAAGGTGATGTCACTCCTTTCTGACAGAATTAATCACCTGCTTGTCTGTGGGTAGCTTTTGATCACTCTTCTCTTAGGGATCATAATGAATTCATTGGATTCTTTTTTTCCTTTTTTAAAAGTATCTTTCTTTTTCTAGATCATGAGTGACTTAATGGTGGGAGAAAAGTCATACTCAGAGTTTCTAGATTGTTGACTAATTGAGTGACTGAATGAATGTCACTAGACTGTTTTGCTACCACCTGATGACATTAGTTAGGACTCTGGGTTTATGTTCTAAACCTCAAATTGCCTAAAGAGGTTATTTTTTTTTAAAGTAAGCTTATTTAGTAATCATCAAGACAGTATGGTACTGGCACAAAAACAGACACATAGATCAATGGAACAGAATAGAGAGAGTCCAGAAATGGACCCTCAACTCANCCTCAACTCTATGGTCAACTAATCTTCGACAAAGCAGGAAAGAATGTCCAGTGGGAAAAAGACAGTCTCTTCAACAAATGGTGTTGGGAAAACTGGTCAGCCACATGCACAAGAATGAAACTGGACCATTTCCTTACACCACACACAAAAATAGACTCAAAATGGATGACAACGTGAGACAGGAATCCATCAAAATCCTTGAGGAGAACACAGGCAGCAACCTCTTCTAGGAACATCATCAAAGGCAAGGGAAGCAAGGGCAAAAATGAACTATTGGGACTTCATCAAGATCAAAAGCTTTTGCACAGCAAAGGAAACAGTCAACAAAACTAAAAGACAACTGACAGAATGGGAGAAGATATTTGCAAATGACATATCAGATAAAGGGCTAGTATCCAAAATCTATAAAGAGCTTCTCAAACTCAACACCCATAAAACAAATAACCCAGTCAAGAAATGGGCAGAAGACATGAACAGACATTTCTCCAAAGAAGACATCCAAATGGCCAACAGACACATGAGAAAGGGCTCAACATCACTCAGCATCAGGGAAATACAAATCAAAACCACAGTGAGATACCACCTCACACCAGTCAGAAGGGCTAAAATTAACAAGTCAGGAAATGACAGATATTGGCAAGGATGCAGAGAAAGGGGAACCCTCCTACACTGTTGGTGGGAACGCAAGCTGGTGCAGCCACTGTGGAAAACAGTATGGAGGTTCCTCAAAAAGTTGAAAATAGAGCTACCCTCCAACACAGCAATTGCACTACTGGGTATTTACCCTAAAGACACAAAGGTAGTAATCCTTAGGGACATGTGCACCTGCATGTTTATAGCAGCAATGTCCACAATAGCCAAACTATGGAAAGAACCTAGATGTCCATCAACAGATGAATGGATAAAGAGGATGTGAGATACATTGTGTGTGTGTACACACACACACACACACACACACACACACACACACACACTGGAATACTATGCAGCCATCAAAAGAAACAAAATCTTGCTGTTTGCAATGACATGGATGGAACTAGAGAGTATTATGCTAAGCGAAATAAGTCAGTCAGAGAAAGACAATTATCATATGATCTCTCTGATATGAGGAATTTGAGGGGCAGGGTGGGAGTTGTGGGGGGAAGGGAGGGAAAAAAATGAAACAAGATGGGATCAGGAAGGAGACAAACCATAGGAGACCTTTGATCTCACGAAACAAACTGAGGGTTGCTGGGGGGGGTGGGAGGGTATGGATAGGGTGGCTGGATTATGGACACTGGGGAAGGTTTGTGTTATGGTGAGTGCTGTGAAAGGTGTAAGCCTGATGATTCACAGACCTGTACCCCTGGGGGAAATAAAAAGAAAAGAAAAGAAAAGAGATATACTTACTTAATACGTTTTCCAATTCAAATAAATGTGTATTAAAATAAAAAAGTAAGCTTATTTAATTTATTTTTTAAAGATTTATATATTTATCTTAGAGAGAGAGAGAAAGTGAGCATGAGTTAGGGGAGGAGCAGAATCTTCCAGCAGTCTCCCTACTGATTGTGGACCTTGAGTCAGGCTCGATCTCACAACCCATGGGATCACCACCCAGGATGAAACCAAGAGTTGGATGCCTAACTGACTGATATCCCCAGATGCCCTTAAAAGTGTAAGCTTGTTTTAAATGTTCCTCTCAAGTCCTTGTTCCCCTTAAAGCCTTCCTTTATTGTCCCAGGATTAGAGGAAGGTGATCTGTCACCATTGTGGTAGCTTGAAAGCCAGGCTTAGGGAAGAGATCTTAGAATTTTATGTAAGGGAGGCCTCAAGTGGAAGAGAGATGGAGAAACCACTCCTTCCTGCTTTGGGTCCACACTGGAAAGGAGAGGAGAGACAGGCTGGGCTTATGCCTGTTAGGTGAGTGGGAGAAAGTGCTGAGGACAAAGGTTTTCTGTTTGATACCCCAGGAGGCTTGCAGGGGCTGTGGAAAGAGTCCGTGATCCTGAGGTCTCAGGGAGAATGCTGCAGAGGCTCCATATTTTCTACAGATGCTAAGGGCTAGAGGTAGGCCTTGTCATTGGCCGGCAAAGTGGGGGTGGGAGGGGTGGGGGCATTGCTGGAGTGCCAGCAGAGAGGTGAAATCATGAGTTTCACACTCCAGGAGCCACAACTGTGAATGTTGTCAGGGTAAGCAGTGGTCAGATGGATAAGAGGCACCTAACCAGTGGCCAGAGGAGTCATAGAGCTCTAAGAACCTCTGTGTTCCAGAGCCACAGGGACATGCAAACTCTTCCTTTACTCAACCCAATACCACTAGAAGAGAGGCTTGCAGATAAAGGAGACATTGAGCAGATTAGACAAAGTCAAGTACATTTTCTCCCCACTAAGACCAGACAAAATTTAGACTGGCAGGAGCCCAGCTTTCTGTCTTCTTCACTAATCTGCTTTGCTCTCTACTAACCTTTCTCACCAGCTCCTTCATGTGAAGAAGTTTTATATTTTCTACTTCAACCATTAGGAGACCTCCCTCACATTTATTTTGGTCTTAAGTTCAAAATCCTAGGGAAGGATTGTATGGATCTAGTTTGAGTCAGATGTCCCACTTGGACTCATCAGCAGTAGCCATGGGGATGGTATTTTCAATGCCCCTCTACCTCTTGGATCAGTTTCCTATTTCCGAACCAACAAACCATGATTAGAGAGTCAGGGACATGTAAATCCAGGATGGTTTCCATGGTAACCATGTGTTGGAAGGACATTTCCCTGGAGAAAGTAAGAATGAGGGTGATTTTGAAAGAAAGTACCACTTGGACAGCAACATGGCATGAACCCTCTGTCAGCATGTGCACTTCCCAAGACATTCTGGGTTCTTGGGAGCAATGGAATATTCAGTGGCTCATGTGGGGAAATCCACAGTAATCATATGAGCCTCTAAGACCTCCCCACATAAGGTGTTTCCACATACTGAATCCAGGCTGGCCTGTGTGATAAATAGAACTCAGTGGACATGATGGTGTGGCTTTGGAAGTTGGGTCATAAATGCTCTTGTGGGTTTCTTGCTCTACTTCTGAAGACACTCAAACAGTCCTGGGAGAAGTTCATGTGGACAGAACCAGAGGCCTCCTACCAACAGCCAGAACCAATTGCTGGTCATGCGAGCAGGCCATCTTGGAAGCTGATCCTCTTGTCTTCAGATAATTGCAGGTGTGGCAGATATCTCACTGCAATTTCATGACTGACTCCTCCAAGTCACACTGCCGAGCTAAGTTGCTCCCAAATTCCTGACCCAAAGAACAACCAAAGACAACATGTGCTTATTGTTTTTTTAAGCTACTACATTTTGGAGTAGTTTATGATGCATGGTTAATTTCTCAAACCAGTTAAATCAGGGTAAACTTTCCAGGCCTGAAGTCTCCAAAAAGCCCATCCAATATGATGCAGAGAGGAAAATGGCCGGAGATGTTTTCCTTGGGTTCTACAGATATTCTGTCAAAAAGAAAAAGAAAAAAGAAACAAAGAATCTTTGACATGTATCTTCCCTAGTTTACTAATATCACCGGCACATCAAGTGCACTTCAAGAAAGCAAAAAAAAGGAGCGCCTGGGTGGCTCAGTGGGTTAAAGCCTCTGCCTTTGGCTCAGGTCATGATCTCATGGTCCTGAGATTGAGCCCCACATCGGGCTCACTGCTCAGCGGGGAGCCTGCTTCCTCCTCTCTCTCTGCCTGCCTCTCTGCCTACTTGTGATCTCTCTCTCTCTCTCTCTCTCTCTCTGTCAAACAAATAAATGAAATCTTTAAAAAAAAAAGAAAGAAAAGAAAGTGAAAAAAACCAACACTGGAAAAGTATTGGGAATAACTATATTTTCCTCCCAGCTGTTGGTCATCATTAAGCCATTTCTGCCCCAACCTCTCCAGGTGGCCAGAGGATCACATGAGATAACGAAGGGGGAAGTGCTCTAAACATTTTCCACACCACACAAATACCACGTGTCACTGTTAACGATGATCATGAGGACAAAGAGTGTGGATGTGGATTAGAACTGAAAACTGGGAGGGTGCCTGGGTGGCTCAGTGGGTTAAAGCCTCTGCTTTCGGCTCAGGTCATGACCTCAGGTCATGATCTCAGGGTCCTGGGATCGAGGCCCGCATCGGGCTCTCTGCTCAGCAGGGAGCCTGCTTCCTCCTCTCCCTGTCTCTCTGCCTGCCTCTCTGCCTACTTGTAACCTCTCTCTCTGTGTCAAATAAATAAATAAAATCTAAAAAAAAAAAAAATAGAACTGAAAACTGGGAAAGAGAAGGGAAGGAGAGGGAGAAGAAATAGGTGAAAAACAGCTTCTTTTCCCCCTAATAAAATGGCATCCTAACAAGAAATATTTTTTAGTTTTGAATGTTATCAAAATGTTTTTTGAATGTTATCTTAATATTGTGTGTGGATGTCTTTGTATGAGAAAATATGAAATCAGATCTCCAGAAGGCCCGTGAGGTACAGAGTCGGTAATAAGCGGATGCCTAATAATTCCGTTTCCTGGCACGCTCCTGACATCCTGCAGCATAACGCAAATGCAGCTGGCTACCAGGGTCACAGCTCCGGCTAACCCATCACGCTCACTGATGTATGACTTCACCCCTCTGAATGTGTTCTCCATATCAGTCTTCCCACGGGGACCCCATACCTCAGCAGGTATATTTCATGAGTGGAGGTGTAACTGATGAATCTTCTAATTTTATAGTCTGAAATGGGATGATAAAACGCTAGATTTATAGATAGTGTTTCATTGTGCACAACACTCACGTTCCTTATTCCCATCTGGTGTGAAGAAAAGAAATTTGTTCTCCCTTTAACGTGTCATGCTGTTAAATGTATGTTGCTTAAGATCTTGAGGAGTTGAAGCATAGCTATCCACCGGCATAAAAGATACTGTGCTTTGGGCAATACTTTCATGCAAGCAGAGCTTAACCAAAGGCATTTTATTGACATTGCAGTTATTTTTTATTTTGGAAGGGGAAGATAAACCTTTATGTCCTGGTTTATTAACAAAACCTGTCCTCAAATTAGGATGGGCTTTCTTAGGTACACACGTGGCTGCCAATTCCTCCCCAAATTTCATGCCATGAAGTGTGCAGACTGCTCCATTGTCCTAGGGTATCAGAAATTCTGCCAAAGGAGTGCATTTTCAACTACCTTATCAAGCGGCCTTACTCTGGCCATGCAAAATGGCTTCTGATAGATTTCACGGGAATGAAAATGCAAGTGTCTCTCTCTGGAAACCAGAATCAGAGTTTCTCCCCTGTACTTTACAGGGACTGCCCTTCTGACTCCCCAAATTCCATGGAAGGAACACTTGTACATGCATACTTTTATATTTAGCATACTCTCATTAACATGTCATTTCTCTTATGTGAGAACAGTTAGGTATTCATCTCATTACAATAGAGGCAATATACAAAAATACGAGTCACAAAGGAGATGAGAGAGGAAAAATATAGGAAAAGGAATGTGTGTTATTCAAAATCACTGCATTTGAATAATACTGGTCTTTATATAACTAAGACTGCAAAAAAGGAAGAAGCGATGCAAAATGAATCTGTGAAGGAGAGATGACTATCACAGAGCAAATCCTCTTTTTTTGTGTGCATAATGTCAAGTAGTAACATTTCCCACTTTATTAACATCAGTGTGTGTGCGCGTGTGTGTGTGTGTTTATGCTTTATGATTGTTTCATTTCTCATTATTTGGCTACTTAGCACTGTTTGCTTTGTACTCTGGACCAGCATCTTTCAGGAGCCTACTTAATTTTATCTTTTTATATTGAAATGACAAGACCTTTTCTGCATGCAAATACAGGATTTGAAAAAAATTTTTAATGTGAATGTTTTTAAAAATACTGTGAAATAAGCAAATTGAGGGCATGTAAATAAAGCACAATTAAGATAGAAAAGCTAATTTTCCCCAACATGTAAGAGATTTTTTCTTATTAAGATTATCACTGTAAGATTTTATTCTTGCTGGCACAGCAGCCAAACCGGCTCCCGGTCAGTGGTTAGCTGATGGGCTCGAGTATCGCCACCCAGCCCCGATCCCCATCACTTGTAGCAATGTAATATTTCAAATGGAAGCCAAGATAACTGGCTCTAAGGCTACTGGGAAGGCGGGAGAAGGGAGGAATGTATGAAAGGATTCCACTTTCAGTAATTAGTTTGAAAAACTCACATTCCCAAATGTGGCTTTCAAATGCTATTTTCCTTTCTTGTCCTCTAAGAAGCTAACTGTTGCTGTGAGGCTGAGCCAACCTGGGGACTCTTGGGCTACCTCATTATGTGTTAAAAGTATGAGATGGGGGCGCCTGGGGGGCGCAGTCAGTTAAGTCTCCAATTGGCGGCGTGCACTCTCTTTCTCTGTAAAATAAACAAGTAAGTCTTAAAAAAAAGTTTGGGGTGGACCCTGTATATTTGGCCTAATTTTTTTTTTTTGGCATGAATTGTGTGTGTGTGGGAGGGCATGTGTGTATTTATAAATGTGTGTGTACATTTCTCTTTAGCTTGGGGGCAGATTTTAAAAATCATGTATTTAGACTTGCATTAATCTTGTAGCAGATTACAGGCTGTGTGTGGTTCCATGTGCATTTGCTTCAGAAACCATGTTACATTTGCTACTAAAGCACCCGTGACCCATAAGAATGATTTATTAAGTTTGGGGATGGGCATGTATTTTTCAAACCTTCAGAATATTTGATTGAGTTTTTTTCTTTACCAAAAGATAATGTGTTAAAGATTAATTTCAAAGCACTAGTTAGTGTTATCCAAGTCCTCTTTTAAGGATTGGCAAGCTTCTGAATATTTAAATGCGGGAAACCCCTTTTACTCATCTTATTTTTAAGAAACTACTAATATATTCATTATATGCATATGTATGATAAATAGTATGTTCATCATAGAAAGAGATTTTTGATAGCCCATTTCCTTGTCACGGTAAGAAACAATCTGGTTTTCTCTAGATATTGGTATGTATTTCATTATTTTCAACCACAGGTGTTATCTAGTATTTACAGGGGACTTCTGGGAGATCTCAAAGTGACATTAGGAAGAGAAAAACAAATACTCAGCACAGAGTTATTAGAAAGGGAGAATAAGAATAACTATAGTTGGCAATTATTGAGTACTTATTTTACACCAGGTATATTTATGTATTTAAGTACTATCTCATTTAATACAAATTAGCTCATTTAAATATCACCACGATGATGATCACAAGGTAGCTATTTGAAGGTAGGTATAGAGATACTTAAGAAGCTTGAGGAATAATAAAGACATAAACTGAGTGAAATGATAGTGACATGTGAGATAGGGTCAGAGAAGGCTTGTCAGGGAGGTGGACTTTGGAGAGAGTGGCTGAGGGGAGGAGGAATGAGATGGTATCAATCTGGTCATGTGGATGAGAGACCCACCTTTTCCTCAGAAGGGTAGGCATCTTTCCAGGTAAATAAACACAAGCAGGCATCATTTAACTGGCTGCATAGTATTCTGCCATATAGTTGTGCCATGACTTCTCTCTTATTTTTGAACATTTAATTCCATTTTTTTTTACTGCTATAAACAATGCTACATTGTATCCTCATATATCATGAGCCCTCCTGATTGTTTGCCTTAGTTAAATTCCTAGAAGTAGGATTCTGTAGTCAACATGTCAGGCATTTAACATTTTACTCACAATTCTACACAACACTTTGTGGCTTGTAGGTGCCAGCAGGAGGACATAAACCCAAGGCCATCTAACCCAAGACAAGATTCCAACCACTATGAGACTCTTCCATAGAACCACTGGGAGCCCCTCCACATTTTTTTTTTAAATCTTTAAATGTTCGCCAACCTGGTAATGAGGAATTTTGCAAATTCTTACAATTCTCTTTCCCTCTCAACATGCCCAATAATGAAACCATTATCTTCCTCACTAACCAAAAAGAAAGGAAAAATCCTATTTCCTGTCCTGTGTTCTCATTTCGTTTATTGTCATCACCATCCATTTGGTCACTGAGACTGCAAATTTTTTTTTAAAAGACTTTATTTATTTATTTGAGAGAGAGAACACAGGAGAAGGGGGAGGGGCAGAGGGAGAGGGAGAAGCAGACTCTGTGCTGAGCTGGGAGCCCAGTGAAGAACTCGATCTCAGGACCCTGGGATCACCACCTGGGCC
The DNA here is from genome assembly GCA_002007465.1 of Ailurus styani. Taxonomy (NCBI): domain Eukaryota; kingdom Metazoa; phylum Chordata; class Mammalia; order Carnivora; family Ailuridae; genus Ailurus; species Ailurus styani. Next base: position 169,889 of record LNAC01000766.1, read on the forward strand.
GAAAGCAGATGCTTAACTGACTAAGCCACCCAGGATCCCCTGAGACTGGAAATCTTGCTAGTCTCTCCCCTCCTGTTCACCAACCATATCCCATCAGCCACTTAACCTTGCCCATTCTACCTCCTCTCTCCATATTAGTCTCATTTTTTCAGCTCCACTATCATGGACTTCCTGCAAGACCTTCTCATTTTTCATATAATCTATATTCCCTGTTCTAAAGGGATTTCCCTTCCTGGTGGCAAACGACAAACCTTGGTGGACAGAAGAAATACAGTGGAATTCTTTTAGTGAATTTATCATGTGGGGATAACAAAAGCACCCATATCATGAGGAGGTTGTGAGGTAATGCATATAAAGCCCTTAGATATATTCCTGGCTCACTTGGTATACCTTAATTATCATTATTTTTATTCATTCCACATGTATTTCTGATCCGATGAACATTGTGTTAAGAGAAACAAAACAAATTCACAGTGAGTTAATAAATGAATCCAAAAAGCTGTAGAATACAGGAGACCTATTTCTTTCTCAAATGATATCAAATAATACTGGTCTGCTCTAGTATGGAAATTACCTTTAGGTGCCTGAGATCATAAAATAATATTAATCCTTACTGTGATAGCAACAACAATAAAACCAATAAAGATCACAAGCCTAATAGATATTCAGTGCTTACTCTGTACCAGGTGCTACGAAGCTAAATATTTTCTGTGAGTCACCTCATTTATTTTCCACAGAAATTCCTCAAAGCCAGATTTTTTTTTGGTCCCCTTTGGACAGGTGAGAACTCCTGAAACAGGAATTTCCTTGTGCAAGCTTCCATAATCAGAAAAGGTGGCATGAGGTATAATTCATTGCTATTTCACCAAGTCCTTGATCTGCCTGGGCCTGGCCTTGGCTTCAAGTCTCTGTTGGAACATTACCCTTGGGCTCTACGTGCAAAGCTCCTTCCCCCTGGGGGCAGATGGAAGACAACTTGCAATGTCTCCTGCTTGGGGAGAATCAGGAATCACCTTCTGGGTCATCATCCCTGTGCACTTTGGAAAAGGCTTTTGAGAGTTGCAAGGGATATATGAAGATTTTGTCTGAATTCCAAGTTAGTCACTGTGAGCTTTCGAATTCCTTGTGATTAAGAACCTTTTCTCTGCTTCCGAGTAGACTTGTATAGCTACAAAGTGGGGAGGTATGGATGTCACTCTCTCTGTAGGCTGTGCATCCAGTAGGTGCTGAGCCAAAAGTCAAGTGGGGAGACAAGCTTGTACTTGTATTTGAGAAATGTTATTCAGTTGTATTTTAAAAATAAGACATTAAGAACATCATGTCAATGCTTAATAGTATGTCTGTGCATTAAACCTTATTTCCAAAAAGACTATAGGGTGTGCTATAGTCTAGATAGAATAAAAAGAGAAAAAATCTGCTTCTTTACATATTACAATGTGAATTTTCTTTTTTTTCTATATTCATTAACTCCTGTCTATTAATAAAGTAAGTAATTGCCAATGCTTCTCCTACAATTTGTATGCTTATTATAGAAATGCTTGGTAAATATATCTGCTATCTACTGTATCATCATCACTGGAAAGCCACATTTCCCAGATAAACTGTTCATAGATACACATTAATTCCTTAGAGATATAGAACACCTGCCTCTCAGTTGTCCAGAAGGTTCCCACACCTAGATTACTATAGAGACTGTTAGCTTGTCGGTGAGAATATGGGTGTTTAAAGAGGCTTTTAATTTTGACCCTTCATTTAGACAACTTAGATTTCTTCTGAGGAATCCATCCCAGATCTCTGTGTGTGTAGCATCTCCCTCTGGCTAGCAATCAATGTCTCATGGGAGTGGGGGTAGAGAGGGGTGGGAACAGATGCAGAAACCCCAGTGTGCTATAGCAGAGCAAATGAGGTGTGGGACATTTGGACTTTTCTATTTTTTGGCTATTACAAGTCATGCTGCTATAATCATTCCTTACATGTCTGCTGGTATGGATTTCTGTTGAGTTTATAGCAAGTAGAATTTCCGGGTAATGGAATGTTTATGTGTTGAGTTTTAGGAGATCCTGCCAGTTTTCAAATTCATTGTACCCATTAAATGCACTGATGATTCCAGTTGTTCCTTATCCTTGTAACCTCTGATATTTTTCTACCTTTTTCATTTGTTGCCATTCTGGTGCTTATATCTCATCAGTTTCAACTGCAATTTCCCTGATACCTAGTAATATTGAGTACCTTCTCAAGTGCTTACTAATCATTTGGATATCATCTTTTCTGAAATACTTAAATAAGTCTTCTGACTGTTACTTAAAAATTGGGCTTTTGGATTTGTTCTCACTGTTGTGTAGGAGTTCTTCATGGGTAGTAGAAATCAATCCAGAGTCGCAGTATGGATTGCAAATTTCTTCTTCTTGTCTGGGGCTTGTCTTTTCACATCTCTTACTAGTGTTTTTTGATGAGCAAATTTCCCAATTTTATGAATTCTAATTTTTATGAAACTAATTTTTCAGTCTTTTCCTTTATACTTAGTAACTTCTGTCCTGTATATGAAAAGATTCCCACCCTGAATGTAATGAATATATTCTCTTAAATTCATTTTTAGAAGTTAATTTCCTTCCTGCCTGCCTGGGTGCCTGCTTTTCCTTTCTTCCTTCCTTCCTTTCTTTCTTTCTTTCTTTCTTTTTTTTTTTTAATTTCCATTTAGGTTTGCAATCCACTTAGAATTGATTTTTATGTGTGTGGGTTTTTTTTTTTTAAATTCATTTTGGAAGTCTGTTTTCTGTAGGTATTAGATTCTAGGTTGTTAAATTTTTCTTTCAGCACCTTAAATATGTCATTTCATTGTCTTCTGGACAACGCATAGGTACCGTCGAAAAGTCGGCCATTAAAAAAAAAAAAAGAAAGAAAAGTCAGCCATTAGTCCTATTATTGCTCTTTGAAGGTCATGAGCCTTGTCTTGCAGACTTGAGTCTCAGTAGTTTTCCTATGATGTACCTGGTGTGGTTCTCTTTGTATTCATACTCCTTGACCTTGGTAGAACCTCTAAAATCTTTACGTCACTATTATTTTATGTCATTTGTCAGTTTTGCAAAATTCACAGCCAGCCTGTCTTCACATATTGCTTCTGAACATTATTTCTCCCTCTCCTTCTGACACTTACCAGGTTGGTGGGGTTTTGTTTTTGTTTTTTACACAGTCTCATATGTTTCTTGCAGCTTTTTCTCTTACTGGCCATTCCTTATTTCTCTTTGTGATTTCAGTGCAGATATTTTCTTTTGATCCACTTCCAGTTCGCTAATTCTTCCTTGCACCCTATTTGATATATTTTTAACCCATTTATCAAAATTTTAATTTAGGTTATTTATGCTTTTCATTTCTGTAATTCCCATTTGATTTTTCTTATAGATTGTGTTATCTGGTGAAACTCACTCTCTTGCCACCTACTTACTTAAATAATAATCACTGATATTCTAAAACTCATGTCTGATAACTCTGATTTCTATTCAACTAAAAATGACAGTGTTTTAGGGCGCCTGGGTGGCTCAGAGGGTTAAAGCCTCTGCCTTCGGCTCAGGTCATGATCTCAGGGTCCCGCATCGGGCTCTCTGCTCGGCAGGGAGCCTGCTTCCCCCTCTCTCTATGCCTGCCTCTCTGCCTATTTGTGATCTCTCCCTCTCTGTCAAATAAATAAATAAAATCTTTTAAAAAAAATTACAGTGTTTTGTTTTGTTTTTAAACTTCTCTTATTTTTTGGTCATTTGATCTTCTTGCATGATTGGATCTTCTGTTTTTTCCTACCTCTTGGTTCTTAATTATTTGATTTTTTTGCAGGCCTGGATTGTTTTGTTTTTTTAAAGTAAAATTATTGTCTACTGGAAACATAAACTCTTGATCCACCATAAATGGAAATTGAAGTGTGTAATTACAGTCCTCATTCTACTTCCCTTAGCCTTCTTTCCTTTGTATTTTTATGTTGTGAGTCAGACACAAGTTTACTTTATTCCACAAACTCTAAGTCACATCTCAAGTTCCATGAGTTATCCCCTTTCTCTTTCTCTTTGAATTGAGGTACATGGAACATCTCTCCATTTCCTTTTGTGGGTAAAGAAGGAAAATGTCATAACACTTCAAAAATATTTTCCAGTATGATTTTCTTTTCAAACTCTGATCTCCTTCCTAGCCTTAATAAACATACTTGTAAATAGTTTAGCACCTCATTTCAGAATAAAAACATACTGGCTATTGTCTTGTGGCCTCAGGTGAAACAGACAAAAAAATTTCTTTTTAATAACCTATTACAGATTTGAGACAATATCATCCCTCTTCCTGATATAAAAAATATTGTTGGGCTGCCTGTGTGGCACAGTCAGTTAAATGACCAACTCTTGGTTTTGGCTTAGGTTGTGATCTCAGGGTTTGGCATTGAGCCCTATATCAGGCTCTATGCTCAGTGTAGAATCTGCTTGAGTTTCTCTCTCTCTCTCTCCCTCTTCCTCTCCCCCCTGCTTGCTCTCTTTCTTTCAAATAAATAAATAAATAAATATTTTTAAAAAAATTAATATTTATTTAAAATGTTTTATTTTTAATTGTCTAAAATTGTGATGAATCCCTAAAAAATGTAAAGATTATTGGTCTGTGTATGCCAATGAACTAGTTAGCTCTTGGGTACTAGAAGTTTGAGAAATAGTGTCCTGAATTTGTTGTCTTTGGACATAATTGTATAATCTCTCCACCAAGACCAAAACTACCAATCTTTTATTCATTGCAGTCATGTGATTTTGAATGTGTTGAATTTGAGGTATCTTCAGAATGCCAATATCCAATCCCAACAGGCAATTAGAATTGAGTCTAGACCTCAGATTTTAAGATATCATCAATATACAGAAGTCATGAAAATGGCTGAGACACTAGGGTAAAGGATGTAAATGAAAAGACAATAGGGACGCCTGGATGGCTCAGTGGGTTAAGCCTCTGCCTTAAGCTCAGGTCATGATCTCAGGGTCCTGGGATCAAGCCCAGCATGAGGCTCTCTGCTCAGCAGGGAGCTTGCTTCCTCCTCTCCCTCTGCCTGTCTCTCTGCCTACTTGTGACCTCTCTCTCTGTCAAGTAAATAAATAAAAATATTTAAAAAAAAAGAAAAAAAGAAAAAGAAAAAAGAAAAGACAATAGAAGCCAGAACATGCAAAGCTTAAGAGGAAATGTGCTGATGCTTTTAAGACTTTATATATGATGAAGAAGTGATTCCCTTTACTCTGGTGTACCTGTACAAATTATTTTACCCTTATGTCCCCTTATCACTCTTGTTGTAATCCCTAATTCCATGGCCAAGACTAAATATATATATTTGTAGTTCCTGTTGACCCTTGAACAATGTGGGGGTGAGGGGCACCAATATCCTGAGACATTACAAATCCACATATAATTTTTGTCTCCTCTGAAACTTAACTACTAATAGCCTATTGTAGACTGGAAGCCTAACCAATATCATAAACAACACAAATTTTGTATGCCATATGTATTATATATTATAGTCTTAAAATAAGTTAAATAAAATGTTATTGAGAAAATTATAAGGAAGAGAAATATATTTACAGTAATGTGCTGTATTTATTGGAAAAATAACTACATGTAGGTGGACCCATGCAATTCGAACTCGTGTTTCTCAAGGGTCGATTGTACTTCTAAATCCACCTTCTCAAAACCAAATAGGAGCTGAGCAGAGTGGAGTCTGAGATTGCTTAAACCCATGCGTGTGTGTGTGTGTGTGTGTGTGTGTCTGTGTGTCTGTGTGTCTGTGTGTGTGTCTGTGTGTGAGAAATAGCCCTGACCCTGTGAATCCTGATAATGACTACTTAGAAATAGGATGATGATGATGATGATGATGATTATGGAATAAAATGTCATTTTAGCTAAACTAAGCCTTTCGCTTTTCCTACAGAGACAATGTTCCACATTCCCTTTTGCCATCAACCTTGTTGATATCTCACATATCTTAAACTATCATCATTTTGACATTCTATCACTGCTACATGCCATTAGCATCCTGTTCCGTGGCACTCTTGGAGAATCTTGACTGCCCTGTGAATGGACCCAGCAATTATGGCCAAATGTTTTAGGAATGCTCCTGTACATTATAAACACATCAGTGGGCTTGCTGATGTGATAATGATAATGATGAAATTACACTTTCTCACTTTCTGTAGCTTCCATAAAGTCACTCACAAGGGGATGCTTCCTAAGCTAAAGTAAACTAACTTGCTCACCAGTCCCTGTAATGTCTGGGGCCTTAGAAGCTGAAGGGATTGGAGCTCAATGGGTAATAATCTTTGCCTTGGTCTTTGTTTCTGCTAATTCGGTGAGAGGCATGAGCAAAGTATTATTAGAATCTTCCAGGATTCTTATACCCATTGAATTTACATAAATTATTAACATCAGAGAATTCCTTTTTTTTTTCAGATGAAGTTTCCCTTAGTAAAGATTGTGTTGATCACTTGCTTGGACTTGAAGGATTATAATGAAGAAATAGAGAAAAGCAGAGTCAAAATCTCTGTCTCTACCTCCCACTCCCAGAAACCACCATTGAGATGATGCTCCCACTCCTGAAAACTGACACCTTGACTTATCTCTGATGATATCATTACCACTCAAGCATGGCCAACACTTAGGTTTGGTGATGTCTGCTGGTTGAGTGTGTGTTGGCAGTTTGGGGAAAGAAGAGGTCAGATCCAGAAAGAATACTCCTTTTTGCTGGAGATTGGTATATTTTGCAAAGTGTGTAGGGATTTTCACTGGAGATTAAAGTTAAACTAAAGTTTCATAATTTTAGTAAACAATATTGCTTTCTTTATTCTTTACACTGCTTCCCCACTATATACTTGATTCTTGTCAATGGTAAAAAACACACTAGAGTTGCCCTAACGTTAGACATAGTCATGGATCCCACCAAGGATCTTTTGATTTAATTCTGCATTTTCAGCTTTTATATTGTTACCTAGGGCAGGACTCTGAATCTCTCTGGACTGTATTACTTTTCTCTTCTGTAAAACAGAAGAGCTTTCTTTCTGAGAAAGCAGAAGAGCAAAGAGAAAAATTCTGGCCTTTATCTTTCACACATTCTTGCATCAAACATTTAATGAGGGAGCAAGAGGTATATGAGTGAGAGAGATAAGCCCACCAAAAAGTGTCATAGTAGAGTAGAAGAGAGAAGCTGATAAACAATGGACGCTTATGTTGTATGGCAAACGCTGTAGTAGGGCTATTACAATACGCTAGAAGATCATACTTTAAGGAATAAATTCTGCTTAGGAAGACATTTGGGTGGGTTTCCCCAAAGAAGATGTCAATTAAGTCAGGCTTTGAACAGTGATTAAGGTTTTATCCAGAGTGTTTGCAGGAAAGCAAATTCTAGATAGAAGGAAAGGAATAAGCAAAGATTTATGCAAACTTAAAGAATGATGAGGACTCAAATTTTACTAGATGGCATGTATAGACGATGGAGAGTGGCAGTGGATGGAATGTGGAAGCATGTGCTACAAAAGCACTAGAGGCATTGAATGCCATGCTAAAGAATTTAAGAAAATGGGAAAGTAAGTGATTATTCTTCCTACTTTTGAAAATGATATGACACGTCTAAATAACAGAAACCAAGGTAATTCCTTATAGGTGATCATTCTTGGTTGGATGATTTCTTAATAAAAAAAAGAAATAAGAAGAAGTATATATCCCATTGTCTATCTTTAGTGCACTGTGGACTCCTAGAGTAAGTCTCCTCTTTCAAGTGCTTGCTTCATCTGTTAATGTTTACTTTGGTTACTGGTATTTGGATTGGCTCTTGAACTATCCTGGCATTGATTCATCTTTCCAGACAGCTGCTCCTTTGAAGCATCATTGCAAGAGATGCTTCCCTACTTCTCTGACAGAATGTATACCTGTCAATCAAAACATAAATAGCTCCCAAGCAACTTGCATGTCCAGAGGCTGCCTCCCCACTGAAGTTCTGCCAAGTTTAGAAAGACCAGATTCTTCGTAAACCCTGTGAAGTTGTTGAGAGGGATCCCAACATAAAAACTTGCTTCTGCAAGTTTCCATTAAGTTTCTGAAGGGCTTCCTAAGGCTATACAATTACTACACTGCAGTGTTATACCTGCTTTGGGGGTAACTGAATCTGCTTTTCCATTGCCTTGCCTTCTTCTGTGCTAGCATTAGAACTTTTTGCTTTTCTCCCAGAACTCTATGCCCTCAAATGCTCAGGCCTGAGGTTTCTTAGTATTCGAATCACTGAATCCCCTTTTTAGTGACCTACAATAATGAAGGCCTCATGGGGTCTGAGGGATGACCTGTGAGGATAATCAGGGAGTGCCTTCCATTGACGGTGTCTGAATCAGACCTGTCTTGCATGCCAACAGGGAGACTGATCCCAGGAATCTATGCAAAAGCCCCAGGAGGACTTGTGATGGTCCACTCACATTTCTTACAATGCCTGGAAGTTTACGAGTATGATTCTTTCTTGTCTCCTACTCACTATCCCTTTTCAGAGAGTGACTGGCTAGCAGGCAGAGAGCCTTGGCAAAGCGGGAGAGATTGAGTGCCACTGTGAACAGAGTTTCTGGGTTGTATTTGTTTTCCTGTCAGGTGTTGCTGGGAGATCCCTCCCCTTCAAACTGCTGCCAACTATGTGAACTCCAGCAATTTGGTAGGGCAAAGTAATCATTGGCAAATGCAGCACAACAAATTGTTGGCTAATAGCAAAAGCTGGAGATGCCTCTGCTAATGAATCCAGCAAAGCCTTTTGTCAACTAGGTGAGAAGTCTAATCTAAATCCTGAGAAGCCAGACCTGGAGCAGGGACAGCGAGTCCATGGAAATTGCAGAAAACAGAGGATTTGTTTCCATTGTTAATTGTCTTTTGGAAAGGAAACCCAGGCTTAGGCTGATTATGAAAAACAGTGATATGATTGGATGCTCAGAAACTCTAGCGCTTTCAGAAATGGTGGAGAAAAAAAATATGGTAGCATCTGCTGGTAGGATTTCAGCCTTTCTTCACCGGTTTCTTTGACAAAGAAGAAAAGATGTCACAATAATTTAAATGTGTCATTCCTTGGCTCTATCTCACAGAAATGAGATGAACTAGGAGTTAGATGCTGATAATGTCAGTTCTCAGAATGCATTGTTGCTGTTTGATTAACTAAATATTTTTTCATTTGTCTTTGGATATATAATATTACAGTCCTGTGTTCAATTTCTTCTACTGTGTTCAAATTTGTTGATATGTATTTACATACATATAGGTCAGAATTCTGTCGAACATCTGTCTACTCAAAGAAAACATTGTTAGTTCCTGTTTGTTAGGGAAATGCTTCATCTTTCAGTAATTTATTCATTGCATCAATAAATATTTCTTGACCACTCACCATGTGTCTGGCACTGTATTATGTGCTCAGGAGACAGCTATGAACAAAACAAAACAAAAATTCTGACCGCCATGTAGCTTATATTCTAGTGGGAGGAGACAGATGACACACAAATATGTAAGTACATATATGGTATGTTGATGGTAATATATGTTAAAGAGAAACTAAAGCAGTTAAAGGGGATGGGGTATTGCAATTTTAGATAGGGTAGCCAGGGAAGATGTCTGTGATCAGGAGTCATTTGCACAAAGACTTCAGGGGAGCGGCATAATGAGCTATGTTGTGTAAGAGTATTCTAGGCAGAAGGAATCACAAGCCTTAAGCCTGGAGCATGCCTAGCATGATTTGAGCAAAAGCAAGATTGCTGGCATAGTTGCAGTGATGTGAACAAGAAGGGAAATGGTTGATCTTGAGATGAGATTTGGAGGTTCCCTGAGAAGTCAAGCCAGTGCTGAAACGTGGCATGGGCTTGGCGGCCATTCACAGGGACTTTGGTTTTTATGTAAGGTAGTGGGAAGTAATGGAGGACATGACAAGGTATGTTTTAAAGAAATCATTCAGGCTGTAGGGTACTGAATGAGGGAGATACATGACAAAATTATTTCAAGAATCTAGATGAGAGATGATGGAGGAATGACTTATGCTAGAAGTGGTGAAGGTGGAGAGATGGAGTTGAATCTGGAGATATTTTGAAGATGGATCAATAAACTGTTGGAGTAGGCTGGCCCCGAGAGGCAGAGCTTGGGAAAGCTAAGGGCAATTCCCCAGAGGCGCATCAGCAGTCCGTACTTCTGGGGGGATGAGTTGGTCCTATCAGGAGTGTCTGGACCAGTATCCACTACATCTGTATCTATACCTTCCAGTGAGGTAACCAGAGTAATGACTGTTCGTCTCATTGTACAGATAAGAAAACTAAAGCTTAAAGAGATTAAACAGTTCATTCAAATCTCCCAGGTTGCAAGTGGCTCTTCTAAGTCTCAAACGTTTTGCCAAAGCTCTCTCCTCAACCCCACAACCCACCTGCCACCTGCTTGCCTCCAGAATTTACTTACTAAGTGAAAGACCAGATTCTATTTGAGGTGCTGAAGTACCTGCTCATAGAGCAAGCTGTGGTGACTAAATCACATGCCCTCACGTGTGGTCAACCTGATGATCGTTGCCCGTGAACATGGACGTGGGCTGACACATACCTGTGTGTGTGATGGGGTCTGCACCTTGTCTCTCCTTCAGTTCCTCCCTCTTCCTCTTCCCCTGTCTCTCTTTCCCTCCCTCCCTTCCATTCTCTGTTCCTTCTTTCCTTTCTTCCCTTGACTAGCTCTTAATAATGATAATCACATTCTGTGCCCAGCAAAATACTAAGTTCTCTTTATGCATTTCCCATTTATTACTAAAAATATGAGTAGGAAAGCTAGTGCAAGAACCTAAGTGTGGAGCCCTGGAGGGAGATTGGTTTGAGGTGGGGGGTTTGAACAAGCTCCTGCAGAGATGCCTGTGGGCCATTTAGGATGAAAGACACAAAGCTTAAGTTTGGAGAAGTCTGCGTAGAGACAAATTTGAGAACTTCTGAACATTTTTTTCTAAAAATGTTTCCTAAAGCCCTGACCGATAATCCACGAGTTGGTTTCCTACTTTACCTCATCCTTCCTGTTGTTTCTGTGTGTGTGTGAGTGGATCAGGTAAGTTGAACAAATAAGAATTGCATTTAAGACAAGCATCACTTTATTTTGCTTCTCCCTATTCCTTAGGTTTTCTTCCTCAGATGCCAGATGAAGACACTGGCACATCCCAGCATCGGTTTGTTCTTAGAAAATGTATGTCCTTATTAGGATTTTGGTTGCAGGCTTAGTCTCAATTTTAGGCATTTAATGTCCAGTCCAAGGCCTTATTTGAGAGGTCTGACTGGGTTTTATGTCAAAGCATTGACCTTTTCCTGGACAGACTGGGATCCACATGGAAGCAGGAGAGTGGAGGGTTGGGACTTCCTCACTCCCTAGAGTCTGTTTCCTGTGATGGGAGGAGGGGAAGACAGAGATAGGGCGATAAGGCAGTTTTTACTTTGCTGGGGGGCTTCAGACCCTGGGCCTCACAGATGGCTATGTCTGGTTCTGTCTTTTGGGCTCTTTCAGGTTTGGCCCTCTCACCTGAATTGCCTTAAGAAAGAATGAGTTTCTATCCTGGGTGGCCACTTGTACTTCCTTCCTCAGCTTGGCAACATTGGTTGGACCCCCATTGCCAACCAGCCTCTTTCTCTAGACATGTCCTTGCCTCTTCAGGCAGCTCTCTTGGCTGGGACGGGATCCGAGTGACACCGACTCCCTTTATCCTGCATGGCCCTTCCCTGGCATGGCATAGGGTTGTGGGCCATGGTGCCTCCGGTGATGTGGTTTGGAGTAGCGTTGGGGTCTAGAGCCAATGGCCAAGAAAGGATTCTTGAGACGTCTTTGTACCCATGGGCAGAAAGGGGGCACTGGAGTTGTGACTGATTTTTTATTTTGGAATAGGTGGAGGTAAGGACACAGAGAGGTGTCCAAAAGGACTTTCATATGCTAAAGAAGACGCTCAGGATCCTGGAGGAATGTTCTACTCTGCCTATCTCAAGTATTTGTCAATGGGCTGCAGGTTAGAAGGAAATTTAATCTTACTTATAGTCCCTCCTGCCTTTGTTTCCCATGTCACTATGGAGGGGAGGGTAATGTTAAGGCTCCTGGAAATTGAGTCTGTGGGTTTCTGGAAGTTAGGCTATTGATAAGATTGCTTTTTTCTTGTAAATCACTGAGACATTTGTAAACCAAAGGAGACTCTTGTCCTGCTGGACTGTGATCTCTATCAGTTAACCTTTTCTTTTTCCCTTCCCTTAGTTTTAGGGCAGCCAGGAGTGCCTGAGGCATGGGGGGGTGGGGGGGGGCGTGCAGGGTTGCAGGGTGTCAGGTTGTGCTTTGCCCTCAGCTTGCCTCTGCTCCCTCATCATTAGTTACGAGACCAGCTCTTGGTTTTGTTCCCTGCTTGCTTGGTTTCTAGGCTTGAGTCAGGCCCTACCTGGTCCTCTGCAGCTTCCTCAAAGGAGAATGGGGTGCCAGTTCCTATGCTTTGAAATTTCAGGGGATGTAGGCCCCGGTCTTTAAGGTGAGTGAAAAGCTCAGTGCCCCTTCCTTGCCTCCTTTCCTTGGTAAAGGAATGATGGGAAATAATCCTCCTTCCATTATATGGTTTTTTTGTTTGTTTGTTTGTTCCTCAGATACATGGGTAAGAACACCTTGAAGTGAAAAATAAAGTGATATTAGGAGGTTACTTAGGCAGCAGTTTGAGGGAGGTCATGAAACTTCTGGAAAAAGGACCTCTATTATTACCCTCAAAGGAAGGAAACTTGAGACAAGCTGGAGGACGAGCGAAGGAGTAGGTTTTGTCCATTTCTCTGGTAGCCATTTCTCTCCTTACCTCAAATATTCTGGGATAAGGATTTGGGGGCACTGGCTTCCTGCCTTGTTATGTGCTGTGACATTCCCTAGGCCATGGAGTGCCTTCTGCACTGAAGGGGTAGCCAGTGATGAGGGAAGGGGCCTGGGGCTGGAGTGGGCTGAAGTCCTGACTCTCAGAAGATCCTCCACATGTGTGTAAATTTTGCTCCTTATAAATGTTAAGTAAAGGGAAATAGGTAATTTTGAGGATGGGAAAACCTTTGCAACTGCAGAGAAAAATTGCTCATAAGATTCCAAGAATTTCAGATTGCAAGTCAGAAATTCACACTCAAAATGAAATGTGGCAAAAAGCCCAGAACTCGCCATTTTCACTTTAGATACTAAAATTCTCACGTGGATTTACTTAAAGAGTAACCAGGGTGTTAAAAATGTCCTTTAAGCTTAAGATTTATTTGCATATGATCCATTGGCATGATTGTTTACTTACCAAATGAATTCAGAGTTGGTTTTGTTATTTTGAAACTGTTCAGGAATTCATTTATTTCTAGGACATTCTGTGATCAGAAAACATTGAGGTTCTTACAAAGAAGATGTATATAATGATCTGTTGGCATACTTTCACATCTTACATATTCTTTGTAAAAATCAAATATTATAGTGTTTTCCCATAACTGGAAGCACTAGAACCTTATTAAGTGGTTAAATCAGTTGAATAAAGAGCCTTGGCTTAATCCTCTCCAACTGGAGATAGTAATTTAATATTTGTTGTACTCCTATAGGGAGCCGTAAACTGTGTAGAATAAACTGACATATTGTTGCCAGTTCTCCACTCTAGAACATATGTATGCCTGCCCATACAACCATGCTCCACACAGGCAATCCGTCTTTTAACAAATATAGTTGGTCCTCATTACTTGCAGATCCTGTATTTGCTTGCAAATTCACCTGCTCACTAAGATTTATTTGCAGCCCCCAAAGCTCTTTTTGCAGTGTGTTTGCCGTCATTTGCAAACATGTGAGTCACTGAGAGGGCACATTCCCCGCTGAGGTCAAACAAGGTGATGCCCTGCCTTCTTGTTTTAGCTCCTGTACTATAGACAAGTATCCTTTTCACAAGGTAGTCAGTGTCCCATTTTTCACCCTTGGTGATCTTGATGTTTATTAGGCCCCAGATCTGAAGTACTGTCTAGCATTCCCAAGCAGAGGCAGGCTGGGACGGGCCTTCAGAGAAAAGACGTGTGGTCAATAAGCTTGGTTCAGGCATGAGTTATATGGCTATTATCTGTGAGTTCAACATTAATGAATCAACTATATATATTTAATAAGGTGTCTTAAATACATGTAAAACAGGTTATTTATTGATTGGCGGGTGAAAATGACCAGAGGCTCCTGGGAACCTAATTTGTATTTCTCTTAGGAACAATGGCTCAGTATTCTCTAATCCAGTATTTAGGATAACTTTCTAGAAAATGAGTACTGCAAATCACAAGAATCAACCGTATCTGGTTTTGAGTGATATATTTGCTTGGGTATCTCATACTCTTTTGCCTGCTGGATTTGATATATTTACCTAGATAAGTCCAGTTACTCATTCAGCACATTCTTACTAGGTACTACCTATACGGCAAGCCCTTTTGGCTTGATTCGATTGGTGATCAAATGGAGAGTTAACATAGCCACAGTCCCTGTCTCACAGGCTAGAGGAAAAGACAGGTTACAAACATATAGTTTATTGCAAAATTACAAAAATGTGATAATGCTGATAAGACAAACATAGGGCATTAGGAGAGCAGAGCGTGTATCTGCAGGACGTGTCTTCATCTGGTGGTGTTAGGGCGTGAAGTTCAAGCTGAAATCCGAGGGAGGAAAAAACGGTTAGCTATGCGTGGTGTAGAGGTGGGGGTGAGACTTCCAGGCAGAGGAGGGGGCACATGTATAGGCTCTGTTGCAGGAGGGACATGGCTACTCCAGAGAACAGAGAGCTCCAGAGCAACTGGAGATGGACAGTGGGGAAGGCTTGGAGTGGGATATGGTGCCAGAGATAGACAGGGAAGAGTCCTATGGAAGCTTGTAAGATGATTGAAGACTCTAGTTTTTATCTAAACATCCTAGGTAAGTCATGAAAAGGTTTTAAGCATCGATATGGTCAGGTTTGTATTTTTCAGTGATCATTCTTGCTGAGGAGGTGAGAATAGACTTGGGGAGCTGAGGAGCCCAGGAGGTCTGCTCCTATAGAAGTTCGTGGATGGCAACATGGGGTGGATGGGGATGGAGAGTGGGGGCAGAAGTCTAGGGGTGGTGTGAACCACAGAGAAAGCAACATTGCTGGTACCGCAAGCAGAGTGATTGATACTGAAGGACATCAGAGGCAGGAGACTAATGGCAGCCAACCAAGGCTAGCTATGTGAGTGCCAGTGCGAGGGCACGGTGAGATGTGATGCTCCCTTGCCCCAAATGCGGCGAGTCTTGTGAAACTCGAAAGTAAAAATGAGATATGGGGCTTCAAAGCTCAGCTTCCACGTTTACATGGAATTTCCCTCCAGAATTGCTTTATTTGAGTAAAAAGGTTTTCTTGCTTTTGAGAACATGTTTTTAAAATGCATACAGGGCTGTGTTAATATAACTTCTCCCCACCCTCCCCTCACATTTTACAAAACAAACAAATACAGATAGCAAAATGCAGCTTTGCCGAGGATTTACTGGCCATTATGAATTATTATGTGATTGAAAATAATAGTACTGATTTTATACCTTATTTGTCATGGCATCATTTTATATTACTCTCTGATGTGTTTGTAAGGTAAAAATTGTATCAGTTTGTGTCTTGGAGATTTTTTGTCACATCCATAAAATTTTTTAAGAGTGTTTTAATGTTCTAAAAAGTATTTTTCTAATTGATGAATAGATGAAAAGAATTCACTCTTTAAAAATCTGATGGGATGGGGGCTCTTGGGTGGTTCAGTACATTCAGTGTCTGCCTTCGGCTCAGGTCAGGATCCTGGGTCCTGGGATCAAACCCTTGTCGGGCTCCCTGCTCAGGGGGGAGTCTGCTTCTCCCTCTCCCTCTCCCTCTGCCCCCTCCTGCTTGTGTGCTCGGGCGTGCGCGTTTTTTCTCTCTCTCTTTCATATAAATAAATAAAATATTTTTTAAAAATCTGATAATTAATAGGTCTCTACTTACTTGAGGTAATTTCTACCTCAGAAAAGTATAAACTAATATTCTTTGATACTATTTTTTCCATCAGTTCTGTACATTGAATGTATGTACAAGGAATGTATTGGATTCTCGCCAAATATGCCTTTCCCTTTTTTGTTGCAAACATCTAGAGAGAGGTCTCTGTAGAGAAAGTGTTTGTGGCCAACAAGTTGGATAGATAAGCTTACAAAGTGAAAATACTGCTCAAAATCTGATGTTGCCAGTTCCACGTTTATTTCTCTTGTCAGCTTATTCACTGAGTTACAGGATCCCACAAGGCTCTGGAAATACAAGTGTGAAAGGAACACGGTCTATGTTCTTTGGAGTCTGCTAGAAGAAATGGTCATGTCAATGAACCAAACCTGATAAATTATCAGGTAAGGTTATTATAAGCTGCTGTGAGAGCACAGAGGAAGAAGAAATATCAGGAAGGTTTTTTAGAAGAAGGGCCATTGAAGGAAGAGTTAGGATTGGCCAGACAGATGGGACAACATATGCCAAGGTAGGCAGACATTAAAAACATGGCATATTTGGAGAAATGCAAATATTTGGAAGGTGGTCATGAATGAGTGAAGAAAGGTGAAAATCTCCTATCAGGAAGCCTTTTCATTCCCCAGAATCTGCTTTTTGACATGGAGAGAGAGAGATGTTGGTGATGTGAGGAGAGACACTATGAGTGAAGTATTTGATGTAATTTCTTTTAATTTAAATTAATTAGATAATGGATAGTGTAGACAAGAAAATAATCCATTTGGATTTTTATAATTAATTTTGAAATCTTATATGTGCTGGGATGTAGATGAAATAATCGTAGTGGTCTAAATTTCTTATGAATTGCTTTCAGGTTTTTGAGCAACACAAAACATCCTCTATGAACAGATCTATTCTCCTTTCTTCCTCTTTTCTTCCTTTCTTCTCCAGATTCAAGCATAATGAAGATCAATATTTATCATCTTTTAGTTTTCAAGGTAAGACTCTGGGGTTTAAACACCCTCCTTCTAAGTTTCTATTTAGATTAATGTCAATTCATTCTTGCAATCTAAGAATTAAAAGTTTCCCTCAATCACATCTTGTTGCTATTTTAAAAAAATGAAAACTGACTCCAAATTCTCTCAGATACATTCTCTATTTCAGAACTATCTGCCAGCAGAAAATTATTCAGCCCCAAGATTTTTAAAATCAAGCTTTTAATAAAGAGCATGCAAACAGCTTCCTTTAAACAGAATATGTCACAGGAAGCAATGCTGAGTATTAGCTAAACCATTTAATATAACCATTTAATCACCTATCCTGATTGTAAAATTTTAATGATCTTAAAATAGATTTCATGCAAAGCCCAAGCCTTCTCACATAAATGAAAACAACATTCTATTATCTCCAGGTTTATTATTCTAAAAGGTTTTAGGTTTTTCTTTACAAATTGGATTCAGATCAAACGCCTAAATAAATGAGATATCTTTTTCCTCTTCTTGAAGCTGCCTTGACTCTAAAGGCCTTCGTTTCCTTGGGTTGGCGCTGTTTCAACATCTTGAAATGAAACGACCAATTAAAGTGTTTTTGTGTTTGGCTCAGAGTCTTTCTTTTTCTCTGGCTGGAGTTCTATCTTTGGTTACAGCCAATGCAGCGTGTTCGCATTGCTAAATTTTGGTGGAAAATACCATTGGTTGGGTAACAACAACAACAAAAATATGAATGAAGCATTCGACAATTGATTATCTACCTTTCTCTCCCTGAGACCAAATAGGGGATGTTCCAAGAAGCCTTCACCACTTTCTTATAACTTCATATCCATTAGGCCCCATCATAAAATATTTTCTTTATGTGACTATCGACTTTATGTAGTACCTTCTGTCCTATGTTTATGAGCGCTTATTGATTTTAGAAAAAAAAAAACTTACGAGAGCCTATATTGCCAGGTTTTGAGGCTATCATGCACTTTGATATTATTTCTTGATTATTATTTGCCTTCCCCAGTAGACTGCAAGCTCTTTTCGGAGGACCAATGACTTTCTTGCTGCCTACTGAATCCCTCGTATGGGACAGAGTATAAACATGGTTAAGTACTAAAGAAATTGTTAATGGAATAAATGAATGGATGAGCTGAATAGACATAATGCCTATGTTCAAAGAGAACATAGACAAATGGGAGCAGAGAACCAAACCAACAGAGGCATTCATTTAAAGACAAACAAACAAACAAAAAAACTTACAGAGCACAAATGATAGGCCAGTTCCCTTGTGTTTACGAGTGATAGGGAATGTCAGGAAAGAATTTACAAAGGAGATGATGTCTCAATAGTATAGGAGTAAATAAGAGTTCCCTAGTGGACCTGGACAAAAGAGAGGGTAATATATGGCAGGCCAGAGAAACCACACTGACAAGACATGCATATTTTATGACTGTGTTCAATTTGAGGTATTTGGGGGCCATGAGGGGAAGATTCCCAGTGGGTTTGGAGCTCAAGATAAAGTCTCTTAATGTACGCTCCTTGCATAATCATATGATTAATTGATTGATTGACTGATCTCATTTTCCAAATACACTGTTGGGACCCTGTGAACACCAAATAAATAATAGACAATTTGTAGAGGATCAGAGTTAGCTTAAAAGGCACCTATGCATAATTGTGGAGAAGGGTTGAAAACTAAACAGTTGGGAGAATACAGTGCAGTTTTTTACAAAGGTCTTTAAAATACATTTGCACATTTGAGAAGGATCCTCTCGTTCCTTCACATAGGAGACATCCTTACTTCCAACAATTTGTTTTGTGTGTGTCATGCTGGATATTAGTAGAGAAGATCTTTGGGGTGTAACTGTCCTCGTTTTCTAAGAGCTTATAATATAATGTGCAGTTGCCCATGTTAAACATAAAAGGACACAAATAAACAAGAAAACAGCATTGGAAGTAGGTCTACTATAATGGGCTTCACAATGTTAAAAACAATGAATAGTGAAGAGTAGAAGAAACTCAGATACTTGGAGTCCAGTCCTGACTAATTAGCACAAAAAGTGCCATTGCTTTATGCATGTAGACCAATGGGAAAAGGCATCATAGACTACTGGAGCCTCAGGAGCTTTCTGTTCAAGATGATGATTTGGGGACACATATGCAGGCAATGGCTGAGTTTGGAAAAGTGAGGAGGTGGAAACTGGGAGGCCAGCTGAGTGTTGAAGGAGAGCTAGAAAGTATTCATGGTCAAAAGAAGTTAAGTAATAGGGAGCTGAAGGACAAATGCTTGAAACACAAGGAAAGGAATCTGGACATTATCTTTCATGTGAAAGGCATTACAAATAGTAAATAATCTCCTTTCTCTGAGAAAAGAATGTTGTAATGGTAAAAATGTTAAAGCTCTGCAGGCAAACTTCTGGGGTTATAAATCCATCTATCTAATCAAATCCTGACTTTGAGATGGCATTATTTGAAAATAGCTTTCTCAGGTAGGTCTTTCTGCATGATAGAGTATGACAGTATCTACTTGGAAATTCCCCTCCATGGGTATTGAGCTGAGCAGATGTATTTCTGTTTCATCATGGGCACTCTGAGATCTCTTTATGTGGGAGCCTTGAAAGTTGGCCTCCTCTGATTACGTTTTAGCCAAAGAATCCAGGAAGTGTGGGAACTAAGAGTCCTGTTCCAGTGACCTGTAGAATATGTGCTATGTTTGTCTTCTTTGCTGAGATAGTCATCAATTATGTGTGCTCTAAATGCATACTAATTTTTCTTTTAGAAGAGGGTTAAAGGATGTCAGGAATGTACCTCTGTGCTCCATCTTATTAAGGAGAATGAAAAATCCCTAGAGAAGATGAAAAGAAAATAATTCAGGAAGCATGCTAAAAATAAAAATATATTCTAAGGAAGTAGAAGGGAGTACCAGGAGAATCAATACTAGTGTTGAGAGGTACAAGAGTGAATGAACGTGACATTGGGAGAAGAAGCCAAGGGAAAAAGAAGTTTCACCATTATAGCATGACTTAAAACTCTGTTTGAAGAGGAAACAATGTGCTCTTTTTTCTGGGAATATTAAGAAGAATTTGTAAGTATTAGCCAGTGAGCAGAATCCTGCTAGAACCTCAGGAGGAAGTGACCCACATTCACTTGCTCCCCACCCAAACACACACACACGCACACGCACACACATGCACACAGTGACAGGTGATGATTGATGACTCCATACCAGTAAATATGTAGGTCATAAGATGTGAATGAAAAGCTGCCTGAAACCCAATGTCCTTCCTATTTTCAGCTACCCAATGCATTTGATTTCATCATACCTATCTGGGAACGCATGTTTCTGCAAAAATGAACTTAAGATATATTTCTAGTGATTTGGAAGATCTGAATAGGAAGCTAAATGGACTTCTAGGCATATTTAGTATGTTATTTCTTCTTCCAAAGTCATGACTTTGAGAGGAGGGAAAGATACAGGATGTAATTGGATAGTAAGATGTAAGTAAGAAAATAAAAGAATTAGGTCCTCTGGTGTGTGGCTTATAAGAAGAAAATGATGAGTAGCAGAGAACCAGGAAGGAAAGTTGTTGAGGAAAGTAACAGACTGAATCTCTTGAGAGCAAGAACCATGTTTTATTCGTCTACGCATCTCCAGCATCCTGCACAGTGCTTTGCATATAGCAGGGACTTAAAATTAAGAAGCTTTAAGAAGTAGAAAGAAGGTAGTAAGCAAATGAAACCATTAATCACAGTTCTATAAATGAGAATAGGTAAGAGCAAAACCAAAAATGTAACAAAGACAACAAACTGAAGGGCAAGAGGTGTCCTGTGATGCTCATGAGAAAACAGCAGGCGAACTGGTCAGGAGCAGTAACTTGCGGCTGAACATGTATGCATGTCAGTGCAGAACAATGAGAAATTCAAGCAAAAGGAACCTGAAATGTTAATACAAGGAAGCAGAACTTATCTCACAGCTATCACCATGTTTCAGTGAACCAAGATAATAGAAGACCACACAGTGAGCGTTCCAAGGAAATACATTTGATATGGATTGGGTATAGCAGGGTAAATCAAGAACATGATTAATTCAAATGAGTAATGAATGTGTGCAGAAGATATCAAGATATGAAGAGGACTAAGACATGGTATTCAATATCAAAGACTTTATAATCACAAGTGGATATGGATACACAAGTATTTAAAGTAGGAAGTATAGATAAGAACTGTAACTGATATGCCCCAAGGATCACATATTCGTTTCCTGGAGCTGCCATAACAATGTCCTATGCATTGGAGGGCTTAAACAACAGACATTTATTGTCTCACAGTTCTGGAGCCTGGAAATTCAAGGTCAAGGTGTGGGCAGAGTTGGTTCTTTCTGGGGTCTGTGAGAAAGAACCTATCCCTTGCCTCTATCCCAGCTTCTGGCGGTGATCTGTCAATCTTTGGTGTCCTTAGACTCATAGAAATATCACTGATATCTACCTTCATTTTTCACATGGCAGTCTTCCTGTGAATGTGTTGGTGTCCAAATTTCTCTTTTTTGTAATGTTATCAGTCTATTTGATTAAGACTCACTCTAGTGACCTCATCCTAACTTGATGATCTACAAAGACCTTCTTTCCAAATAAGGCCACATTCACAGGTCCTAGGGGTTAGGACTTCAGTATTCTTTCTGGGAGACCCAATTTAACCCATGATATCTCATAAGAACATTAGAATCATTGTGGCATATAGGACAGCATGTCTAGCTCAGTAGAGGGTAGTAATCATAGATTTTTAAAATTGTTTTAAAATACAAAATTAACATAAATGCGAGAAACAAAATGGCTGGAAACAGGGAGGTCTGCTTATTCAGTTAAGAAATTGGATTTTTAGGGGGCCTGGGTGGCTCAGTGGGTTAGGTCTCTGCCTTCGGCTCGGATCGTGATCTCAGGGTCCTGGGATTGAGTCCCATATCGGGCTCTCTGCTCAGCAGGGAGCCTTCTTACTCCTCTCTCTCTCTGCCTGCCTCTCTGCCTACTTGTGATCTCTCTCTCTCTCTCTGTCGAATAAATAAATAAAATCTTTAAAAAAAAACATTTAAGAAATTGGATTTTTAAAAATACAACTTGATTTATCAAATTCACTAACCATTTACTGGCCACGTACTATGGGCCAGACGCCATGCAGGTCACCAGAGATACAAAATTGACAAGATAGGCACCATCTCCTGAATACCTAATAAATGCTTGATTTTATTTTGGCTGAAAAAAATATCTCTCTCAGTACGTAGAAAGAATAGTGCAACTGTGAGTGTCGATTCAACTCCTATCACCTGGAAATAAGAAGTTACTTGTGATTATATGGGGAATTAGTGAGAACTTAGTAGAAAATGACCACATCACTGCAAGATGATTATGAGAGAAGGCATGGCCAGTATAATCAGACACCTCCCCACACTCAGAGAAAGCACGTGTTCTAAAGCTCAGGGAAAAAAGATTTGCAGTTCTGTGACCAGAGAGAAGCATAGGATATTAGAAGTCTCCTATCATGAGCTGTCCCAGGCTGAATGAGGCACCCCACAGCACTGTCTCCCTCACAACCCCGAGATTTGACTTTCATATCCAGCACCCAGGGCACTGTAGACCTTGAATCCATCCCAGCTTAAATTGTGAAATGTGACAAGAATTGTATAGAAAACATATGCAAACAAATACAAAATCATGTTTGGACATAATATTCTGAAAACTTGAAATAAGTTTTTAAGTTTTTAACAAGAACTTTTAAAAAGTGGACCTTTAGTTCATTTTCAGGTTTGTGTTTTCAGAAGCAATGCTGGTCTGAATGCATTCCTATATAGAGACTCAGGGTACTTGTCTGCCTGTTTCTGTAGGATATGTCTGACCCTTCACTGCATCAAGTCTTACTTTAAACCTCTCTCTCATGCTGCAGCCAGAGCGAGCCATGTGACGTGAGCTTCTCTTCATTGTCTCCCCATTGCTTGCAGACTGTCTCCAATACTTTTTGTGACTAGTCCCAGCCTCAACACCCACACTTCATCTCTGGTCACACAGAGCAATATGTGGAAGTCAATTTTACAACTCTGCTTGTGCTCTTACTATTCCCTTTCTATTTGTACCTGATTCAGTCTCACCTTTCAAGATTCCAGAAGCTTCCCTTAAATTCCATCCTAGGTCAAATGCCAATTCTGACTCCACCACATCCTTGCTAAACTCTAACTTAGCAAAGGCATCAAAACGATCTCTTGAGGGTCCCTCCATGCCTCTGGCAGAATTAAATCTCCTTGAGGACCAGTGCATGGTTTTTCACCCTTGTAACCACAGAGCACCAAGAGTAATGTATAATGTCAGGCTTAATACATGTTGGATTTTAATATTCATAACCATGGAAATAAGCTATCCGTGCAGATTCATCATCATACACACTGCCGACCAATAGTTGGAGTAGTGAGACAATAGTTGGGGAGACGGAGAGGGCGAGAGGTCAGTATGCTTTCAGAACATTCTGTAGATGAGATGACCTAGGTGAAATCCACTAGAACTTTGTGGCCACATGGAAATGCTATGTAAACATTTGCTGAAATTGAATGAAGTCAATCATTTATCCATTCATTCAAAAATCTTTTATTCAAAAATTGCAAGGTCCCAGAGCTAGTGCTGGAGGGACCAGATGATAGAAGCTGAGACAGATATGTAAACAAAGCATACTATGCAATAGGATGTGTGTTATAATAAGTCTCTGCCTAATGCGCTGTGTGGGTGCGTAGGAGGAAGACGCTAACTCTGTCGGAAGGTGTAAGAAAAGGCGTTATCGGTTGTTTGCCTATTTTCTCTCAGATCCCTTTTCTGCTTCTCTGCCCTGCACCGTGAATTGGGGAGCACTATTTCCAAGGCCGCCTTGTCTCCTGGTTCCCAAGGAGGCCAGTGGGGAGGCACGGTGGAAAAGTGAAGGGCAACATGAAGGAATAAATCATCTTCTCTCTTCCCATTTCCCTGTTTGGAGGAGCATTTGCTCCACTAGCCACCTGCTGGGTCTCCAGAGCAGCTCCAGATCCCACTGGGTCCGCCCACTGCTGTTCCTGCTTCCTCCAGGCAGCCCAGCTCCTTGGCTCTGCAAACACCATCTTCTTCCTGCACACGTCTTGCCTTTTCTAGTCTCTTGGCCACCCCCAGATAGGCTTCTTGGCTTTTCTATTACCTGTGAAATAGAAGGTATTTCTATTCAATCGTCAAGTCATTGCAACACCTTAAGTGCTGTTTTCTGACTCAGTCTTGTATGATTGAGAAACTCCCCACACAAGGGCAGATTTAGAAGCTAGTGGTATGGGGCTGTTTCTGGAGATTTTATTCTTTTTTATACTTAGTATTCTGTTATTATCTAGCTTGGTGGCTGTGGGCAAAATTTTAATTTGCCCTGGACTCAAATTTCTTACTGAAAAAAAATCAGAAAAAATGTATTTGGCCATCTTGGAATTCATTCATTCATTCATATCAGCAGATCTTGTTGAAGCTCTACCCCCTGGAGGTGCCATGCCAGCCCTGAAAATGTAGTATCACTATTAGGACAGATGTGATCCCTGCTCTAGAGAGCTCCAAAGACCAGTGGCATGAATGATGCCTGAACCACACTCACTTAGAAGGTGTTAACTTTGATAATAGCACCTTATATTCACATTTCCTTTAAAGCACTCATTACCTTTTCCAAATGAGCACAGTTGACTCTTAAGCAACACAGGGGTAAAGGTGCTGACCTCCTGCACAGTTGAAAATCTGCAAATAACTTTTGGGTTCCCAAAAACTTAACTGCTAATTGCTTACTGTTGACTGCCCTACCAATAACAATGAACAGTCAGTTAACACATACTTGGTATGTTGCGTGTGTTATGTACTGTGTTCTTATGTTGTGGAAGTTCAGAGGCGACGGAGAAACTCAAGTGGCACACAGAGAGCTGGGAGATCACAGCTTTATTAACACCAGGGGCCCAGTGGAATCCTTTCACAAAGGTTGAGCACCCGGTTACGATTGGGGAGGGTATTTATAAGCAAACTAGGAATTTTTTTTGCGGGGTCTCACTGCTGATTGGCTCCAGGCCATGCAGCAGGTCTTTATCTATGCAGGAGTGACTTGGCAGGGGAGCGCCAAGTTGTCCTTGGGAGCACTACATCTCAGTGAGTCGGCTACTTTAGGGCTTTTTCCACCTCACATACAACAAAATGAGCGAAAGAAAAAAGTATTAAGAAAATCATAAAGAAGAGAGAATACATTAAATACTTAAAATACACTGCTGTACCATATTTATTGAAAAAAAAAATCCACATGTAAGTAGACCTGCACGGTTCAAACCTGTGTGGCTCAAGGGCCAACTGTATTAGTAAATGAGCATGTTATTATTTGAGGATCACAAAACGTGTGGAAATCTTGCATTAAAACTAGATGGAGACCATGGATTTTTTAGCTCAACCAATTTCAGAGATGCACCTAAAGGAGTTGTGAAATTTATAGTTTTGAATAACCCCAAAATGATTTGCTGTAACCCTCTTGATCAACAGACCTGCAGTTAGGGAACACATGTGTCCTCTTTGTGACTCACCCTCTGAGTGAAATATTTGTGACAAGAATTTCTTTTCAGAAACTGCTTTTGTTCAGGAATGCTTGCCATTCCTTTATATGCTAGGATAGGGTCTTTCACATTTAAGAATGAATGATTATCTCAAAGGGATGAGGGATGAACTTAATCAATCCCTTATTCTGTAGGTGGGAACATATCAAATTCATTGCATTTTGATCAGGAGAAATCTTATTTTGACAAACTTTCCGAATATAAATTTTAATATCCTCCAGAAACACATTTTAGTGTCAAGAAGTTTTTTCATCTTATCTAAATCTCCCAGGCTGTTCTTAGCGAAGATGAAGGACAACTGGCTACACTCCTCTGTATTACAGGCTGAAGCTGTAACTATGTGTTCATTCACTCTTTCATTCAACAAGTTTTTACTGAGCGTCTACTACTCTTCCTGGTTGAGCCATGCCCTGGGATCAAATAGTGAGCAAAACCAGACTTGGCCCAGCCCTTTAACAGCCAAAGGATCTTTGCTTCTCATTTTTCTCTTAGATCAGTTTTTCCAGCCCTTAATTTCTATTCATACCATCCGAATGACATGCTAATGTGGTTTTAGGTAAGCCACTAACACTCTGCAAAATCAGCTTTCTGAATCTGTAAAATGGGGTTGGTTAGAGTTCTTAGCTCACAGAGTTGTTTTGAGGCTTGAATGAGCTAATAGAGACTCAACAGCTTTTCTGAGTCTCGGTTCATTTATTTTTAAAATGGAAATGATACTGCATACTTCCCAGAATTGGGTTGAGTATTAAGTGAACCAATATATGTGAAAGCAAAGGTACCCTGTAGGTACTGAATAAATGTTATTTTCTTCCTATCTTTTTAAGAATTAGAACCAGTTAAAGTTGCAAGAAATCCTGAATATTACAGCTGATTGCCCTCTAAGGTTATCTAACCTTGCATGTGAACATAAAACAGAGAGCCCTGTAAGATAATACACAGATTTTGTGAAGCAGATAATCCATTTTCCTTCCTGACATTCTGATTCCCATTTTGTGTGCTCTTAGGGCAACTCAGATTATAGAACATTTTCAATTACCTAACCAATGGAAGGGAGAAATAGTGAAAATAATCTAATATGACAGATAACCCAAACCGTGGATGGATGCAAAAATCATTAATATTCATTTATTTTAAAATGTTTGCTGATCCAAGCCACGTTTCTCAAAAATCTTCCAGGCAAAGCCTTATGTTGGGTGCTATTTGTCTTAGGATAATTGTGGCAACAGATTTATCCTAGAAATTGATTAGTTTGGACTTCTATTTAAATTGGTTTACATTCCTTAAACACAGAGTGACTGATGTGAGAAGATGAGGCAGCCCAGGGTGGAGTGGTAACAGAAGGGTCAGGCTGAGATTAGAAATTCACTCCATCAATAGTCTGTGTGTAATTTCATTTGTAAAATGATGCCTTCCCAGAAAGAAAGAAATTTCTTTCTTAATGTATATTTTTAGCACTTCATGAATAGTACTTACAGGCTGAGAGAACCTGAAGGATATTTCCATGGGATCAGGCCCTACCCTCTCTATTCAGGCTGCAGTGATGACCTTCGATCAGGTGACTCCAATGGCCTCAGAGAGGATACAGGGCACAGAACACAGACAGATATTTACACAGTGTGAGCCTACTGGGAGCATCAGATCCTGGAAGGATGATTTGACGACTTAGCGAGATCACACACTTCTTCATGTGATCAGAAAATGGAGGATGGCATGACCAGTCAACTCTGTGAAGACAACAACAGCTGATAAACAGCAATGCATCTCTTCTCTGATTTCCTTCAACTGGCCCTGGTAATTTGAGATGGGAATATCTATTTATTGGACTTTAATTTATGTCTCATTTGCTGGTTCCCCAAGATGAGTTGGGAAATGAAGGGAAACAAAGCTGGAGCAAGCTCATGAAATATGTTTTGGTCTCCACGGGAAAGCTTCCGAAGTCTGTGAAGGGTGTTTTCGGATGTCAGGGTGCTTTGGGGGCTGGTGTGATCCAGTTCCAGCTAGTAAACCTAGGTTGTATTTGGCAATATCGACTCAAGAGTACACAATTCTCCCATTCGGAGGAGTGAGTTCTTGGTGGACAGAGTAAGAAGAGTGATCAGATTTGGAGTTTGAAGGAAGAACATTGAGTAGGCACTTCTGCACCTGTGGTGGGGGTAGAGCTGTAATTTACATTTTGGCATAATTATTGACAAAGTTAGGGATGAATGGGTGAATACGTTGATGTGGTATTTACATTCAGCTGAGAATTCAATGTAGAAAGCCTATAATTAGGATATTTGGAAACAAGTAGTTTTGAACATTTTTCTGCTCCACTGGTAAACTACGTGAGGCAGAGCAGTTAAGGATGGTAGAAGCCCCGGAAGGTGGACAGAAGACTGAGAAAAATAATTCACATTTTTCTCTCATATTCACTAATCAAAATGTTCCTCTGTTTTCTTCTCAAAAATCATCACTATATCAGGAAACACACATCGTCATGATATCGCCTGAATCCAAATAGGATAAAATGAGATGAGGTTTTTACGTCCTTGTTCAAAAATCCTTTTTTTTTTTTTTTTACCAGGAAGAAATAAATATCTACCCAAGGAAAATGAAGAGGAGCCAAGAGGGGAATGTAATTGCCCACTTCAATCACTCCCACACAAAGTGCCTGGCTAAAAGATGGGCAGAGAGAGCAGCAGCCTTTTGGCAAAGATATTAAGTAAAAAGAAAGGGGAAAAATGGTTCCCGCAAGGGTTCTGTAGAAAACTGGAGACAGCTGCTGCATTTTCTCCAGCCTTCTATTTCTTTCAACCAGACCCAGAGACCATCCAGCTTTTAGTTTAATTAATCTCTTGCTGGTTTCGATGGTGAAGGAAAATGGGGTTCACCTATACAGCTCTCTTACCCAAGGAGCAAAGTTCCCAAAGAGGAGTGGGATACTTATCAGTCGAGGAAAACAACCACTTCCAAAGAGACCAGGATGTGAGTCTTAGTGTTTCCTTTTCAGCAGCTTTCACTTCTGCACTGAGGCAAGTTTGTAGAAAGCGTCGTCATCAACCCATTTTCACCTCTAGGACCCATGTAAATTCAAACTCCAATTAATGCGACTGTTTTGTTTTATTTATTTATTTTTAAGATTTTATTTATTTATTTATTTATTTGAGAGAGAGAGAATGAGCACGAGAGGGAGGAGGGTCAGAAGGAGAAGCAGACTCTCCTCTGCTGAGCAGGGAGCCCGGTACGGGACTCGATCCTGGCACTCCAGGATCATGACTCGAGCCAAAGGCAGTTGCTTCACCAACTGAGCCACCCAGGCGCCCATGCAACTGTTTTAAAGTTATGTCCTCATCTCTTCAGTATTTCCAAGCCCTCATTCAAACAGCTAATGAGATTCTTCCCCTTCCAGGAGGCCTTCCTTGATTAATTAAAACATCCACATTATCTAAACTTCATCTATCTGAGGAAGAATCCTGGGACTGCGTCTAGCTCAATCCTGAGCAGTTGAAAACACAAGAATGAGAGCCAAACGGGCAAGAAAGCCAGAGGTCAGTTTCTGAAAAGGAGCAGAGTCACACTTGAATGCAGTTTAAAGGCTGTAGTTAGGACTCAAGGCTGGGGCTAAGAATTTGGAACTGCAGAATTAAATTAGGAACCTAGGTTTCATGCTGTTTAAGAGGAAAATGTCAGGGTATTGAGACGGTGAAAGAGATGAACTCCCCAGGGTCCACACTGGCTAGTTGCTGGCATCCAGTTGTGTTGGGAGCATGTTGGGGCCCCACAAATTTCTTAAACTGATTTGCTTGCACAAAGTAATAATTAATGCATTTTCTGTTTTCTTGTGTAACCGTAACAAAACCAGGGGCTTCTGTTTTCTTAAGAAGGTCAAGTTGGAGAAGCTCAATTAGTGTTAGCATATAAATAAAAAGGAAATCCATTTTTTACCTGACTCTATTAAGGAACTTTCAAGGGGATCCGATCCTACACTGGGTGCTCCTTTTCAGTTTTCCCAGACCCTGCAACCTTTCTCATCACAAACTCCTAACTTCCCTCACTAATCAGCCAGAGAGGGCTTTCTTTCCTCTGCTCCCCCTGCTGGAACCCTTTACTGTGTATATTGTAAAAGCTCTCAACTATTCTTACAGGTGTCTTCTCCATCTCCCCTTCCGTCTTCTCTCAACCCACCATCCAGTCCTACATCAGAAAGATCTAGGACCTGGCCCAGGACCAGCCTTGTTAGCAGGCAGGAGGTTGGGGAAGAAGGCAGCAGGAAGTGCTCATTAGTGAGTCTTGGCTCTGGCTCAGCTTTTTGTCTTTTATGTTCACTTGCATCGATCCTCTAGTTTTTGACGAGCCCTACTTTTCTGACCCCAGCAAAATAGTCTGTTCCATCACTGTGACCTTTCCAGATTTAAATTCCTGGAGGATAAATATATCCTAAAATATCTAGGGACTTTTGAATCACTTATAATGTGATGCAAATAAGCGATTTGTAATCAGAATGACGGTGGGGAAGACTAGACCTGAAATCACTTAGAGAAAAGTTGAAACACGGGGCTGAATCTCACTGGATAGGTGTCTGGTTGAGTCAGGGGCATGAAGAGGGCCTGAAAACTCTGGCATATCTACTCAACTTCATAATGATCGTCTCACAGTAACACATTTGCTTTGAGGACACGCGTAAGGTAGTGTTGTTACAGAAACACAATATAAAGGACATTTAGGAGGAAATAGTAATAATAGATACCAGTAACTGAAAACTCTGATATTACATACTTTGATAGTTCTTATAATAGATGAAAATGTAGCTATTTAACCCCATTTTACAGTGGTAGAAACTGAACCTCATTCTGAAAAATTTATCTGAGGTCATGCAATGAATATATGACTGGACAATAAATTAAACCCATGCTTCCTTCACCATTTAATCTGGATCCACAGATGCATCTACCCACACACAGCATACATGCCTCATGGGACTCCATGTTCTACTAGACACAGGGCACAGATCTAATGCACAGTGTGTAAAGCCACATAGTTACATACCTATTTATTTATACCTCCATCTATTTATGAGACTAAATAGAACTGCTAAGAATAGGAAGAGGCAGTGGGTTGGGATGGTCCTGACCAGAAGGATCATATTTCATCTGAAACAAAACCGTCTTAGAGGAGGTTTTCTAAAGATGGAACTGTCCACCGCTTTGGTTTATCCTAATGTGCTGTCCACTGATGTGACTCTTTTTTTCTTGTGGTATGAATTTTATAACTACATTTAAGGAAATAGTCTTCCATTTAACTTAAAGGTACCCATCAGCATATGAACACTATTTTTAAAGTAGGGGAGAGGAAGAGATAAAAGCAGAGCTTGGAATGTGGGCCTGGGGGGAAAGCAGATAGGCTCAGGTCAATTACATGTCAATTACAACCACCCCTCTCAATACCCACCACATAGCCAGTGTGTTGCTGGGAAGGAGGATACAAAGTCTTCATCTTCCAAGAGTTCATCTTCTGGTAAATCAATAATGAATAAAATGTGATTAGTGCTCAATGTTTTGAAGCCATGGGAGGGCAAAGGAGAGAGCAACTTATTTTGTAGATATAAGGACAGATTGGAAAGGAAGTTTTCTGCTGTTTTAAAGGTTGGGTAGGCATTTTTAAAATGGAGAACAGGGGGTGCCTGGGTGACTCAGTCGGTAAAGTGGCTGCTTTCAGCTCAGATCATGATTCCGGAGTCCCAGGATCAAGCCCCACATTCGGCTTCCGGCTCAGCAGGGAGTCTGCTTCTCCCTCTCCCTTTGCCCCTTCCCCAGCTTGTTCTCTCTCTCTCAAATAAATAAAATCTTAAAAATGAATGAAAAACAAGATTCTCTCTCCTTCTCCTTCTGTCTGTCCCCCATCTCTAAAATAAATAAATAAATAAAATGGAGAACAAAGGACAGGACAGTTCCAGTAGGCATTCCCGCATGAGCAGACGTAGGGAGTTGCAGAAGAGTAGGCAGTGCATGCAGGAAAGCAAAATCAGCTGGTTGAGTACCTGGGGTGGAAGAGTAGGTATGGACCAAAGGAAAGCATGTGGGATTAAAAATGCCCTGTTGGAAATAGATGCACATGTGTATTACTTTGAGTTCTGGAGGAAAATGTGGAAGTTACTTTTCCGATATTGGAAAGCTGGCCCAACTAGAGGAGTATTTTTTTCTTGAATAATTGGGCTCTCTCACCAGTAGAGGGAAGAGCCTAATACTAGCTTTCTTATGGCGGCAATAACAAATTACTAGAAGAACAGACATTGTTTTCTTAGGGTGGCAGAGGACAGAGGCCCAGAATGGTCTTAGGGGTCTCATGCCCAGGTGCCAGCAGGGCTGGTTCCTTCTGGAGGCTCCAGGGAAGAACTGGGTCCTGGCTTCTTCCAGCTTCTTGTGATTGCCGGCCTTCCTGGCTTGTGGCTACATCACTCCAGTCTCTGGTCTATCACTTTGCCTTCTCTGCTGCGTTCAAATCTCTCTTTCTCTTACAAGGACACCCTAAATGTATCATTACATTTAGGGAAGATCAGGACAAGATCTCCATCTCCACATACTTAATTTGATCACACTTGCAAGGTTCTTTTTGCTATATAAGATAATAATCACAAATTCCAGGAATCTGGACGTGGATGTCCTTGGGGACGGTTAATCAGCCCACCACAAGCCTCTTGGACTCTCTGTTCTTTGGTCCTTTCCAGATGGCCTGTTTGATTCTCTAGACACTGCCAAGATACGTGTGGCCCCTTGGGCAGCACATTTCTTGTACGGTGAACTCTGTAGCCATCTGAACCCTTTTTGGCCTTGAGGCCTGCATCTCTTCTGTGGAGGGGAGAATCTGGCTGAATGACCCTTGAATGGCAGGGTTTGATGTAAGTAACACTGAACAGGGAATGAGAGCTGCTGATGTATCCGATGTCTCAACAGACATGCCGGGAATGAAAGGATCAGAACACATGGAAGAAGGTACTAGGACATGTTGAAAATTTGGGTGGTTGCTGTTGGCACAGGTCCAGATTAACAAGAGTTGTGGGCAGAGCAAGGGCAGCCCTGTGGACATACTCCCACGGATACCAAAGTTCCTCTTTCCAGTTCTGCCCTGGAGCCACCTGATTTGTTCCTATTTTCCTGCCCACTTCTAATCCGTCACTCTAGCCTGCTGATCCCTGCACATATCTATGTCTATTCTTTTTCCATCTGACAGTTACATCCATGCCTAGGCTCTGATCCCCCCCTCCTGGCCCATGAAACCCTGAATTCCTCACGTGCAGCACTCAGGCCTCCCTGGCAACCACATCAGCCACAGTTCTCTCTTTCCTGGTCTTGCTGGTCTCTTTGCTGCTTCAGTCCAGATGGTGAATCCCTATCATTTTCTCCATGCACCCTTCTCTTCAACCTTTCCCTCAAGGCACCGTTGAGCTCCCTTTCTTGGGAGTTGGGAAAACTACTTGCCTAGTTTTTCTTATGTCCCAGTGTTTCTCTTTCTTTTCAGTCATGGCATCTCAGGGGTCACATTTTCTGGCTCACCTGCCTTCCACATCTCAGGGACGACACAGCAACCCCTAAGCCCATCAACCTTGGCTAAAATGCCACTTTCTCCACTAGTTCTGTGGTCAGATGAAGAGTCAGTGTGGCCCAGCCTTCCAGCCCCAACAAATGGAAGACAGTGCGCTGAATATTTTCACTTCATACCTGATTGGGTAGCAGTGAGGATGGAATTATATGACACAGGAGCTTAGAATAATGTGGGGATGTAGGAGGCACTGAGTAAACATTAGAAGTTGTCATTATCATCATGATAACTAGTTAGTTACCTTAGTTTTGCGTGATAGATCAGTTCTTTCCCATTATTGAGCAGTTGTATTTGTAGATCAGTTCTTTCTAGTTTGTCTATGTTGCCATCCTTTTTTATAGCAAATCTATATTGGTGCAGACTACTTTTGAATATGAGTTCTGTAGTTCGATGACTAATGTGTTTTGATCAGTATCTAGCACAGGACAAAGCCCCTGAGGACATTTATGAAGAATCACTCAAATATGATAATTATTTAATAAGAAAGATTCTAAAGAAGAAAGGAACTACTGATGCCTCACACCACCTTCAACACATGCTCAAATTGTTTCTGTAATCCAGGGCCATCAGCATACGGAGACTGCAGAAGGGGTAGCTTACATGAGAGATGGCACTGAGTGTTCCGACCTGATTGGACTACTTACTCTCTTAATCCACGCAAACTGCCAGAGATAAGAGGATGGTTCATATAAACAACTTGAATTGCAAAAGTGGTTTCTGTCTTCCTGATCTGATATGTAAGTTTACCCCCTGATTAGATAAAAAAAAAAAAAAGAGCTGTTAAAGATTATGTCAGGTGACACTTCTTCAAGACTGAACTGAGCATTCTCCTGATACAAATCTATCAATGTACAGACCTTCTGCTTCATCTGTACTCACTCACTGCCTAAGAGTGTACTGGAAGCACGGCCAGAGAAATACACATCAGTGTCTGGAGGCAGGAGCCAGGAGTCTCCCAAAGGAAGCCAGCCAGAGGGAAAAGAAAGATTTGGTCTACCTTGCTCACGCATGGAGATCACATTTAATGTGTGTCATTGAGTGAATGAATGAGAGAATGAACTGACAAAAGCAGGGACCATAGAGGAGACAGGACTTCTCTCCCATTGAATGTGAGAACGTGGCTCCATTTATCTTCTACTGGGGGAGGGTCAAATTGAGTACTTCTTCTGAGTGTCCTCTCCGGAGAAGTCTGCTTTAGGCCTTAAAGCTTCCTAAGAGTAAGGGTAGAACCGGGAGTGTCTCAGCTGCTCCATCCTCTCTCTCCAAGCTCCACGGGGGCTAATTTATTATATATTAGCTCATGAAAGCTTTTATTCTCATGTAGTTACTACGCTTTTATTTTCTCCTTAATGTGCAAATTATAAAGATTGCTCAGAATGTGAAAATTGGCCTTTTTTTTTTCTTTTCCAAAAGGTTTCCATACAATCAACACGTCTTGCAATGTTATTTAGAAATACATTTGAGGCATTAAAAAGCAAAGAGAGCTAGCATTATTTCTTACTCATTTTCTACAACAAAATCCCTACCCATTTTCTTTCTTTCTTTTTAAGATTTTATTTATTTATTTGAGAGAGTATGAGAGAAAATGTAAGAGTTGAGAGGGTCAGAGGGAGAAGCAGCTTCCTGCTGAGCGGGGAGCCCGACGTCGGACTTGGTCCCGGGACTCCGGCAGTTGCTTAACCAACTGAGACACCCAGGGATCCCTCTACCCATTTTCATTTTTTATTTTTATTTAATTTTTAAGTAGGCTTCATGCCCAGCTTGGAACCCAGTGCAGGACTTGAACTCACGACCCTGAGATTAAGATCCGAGTTGAGATTAAATTGGACACTTAGCCAACTGAGTCACCCAGGTACCCATCCCTACCCACTTTCTAAATGTAAAAACAAAACAAAACAAAAAAACACACATTTCTATGTCACTCCCAAGAACAGTTTTTAGATACACTTACCAGGTACAAAGTAATACCTGGTAGTGGGTATTTGTTGGGATTAGCTGTCCAGCAACCATCTAGCTTTTCTACTTGGAGAGAATCCCATAGAAGCTGAAGGGATGCAGATGTTAGCTTTTCCCACTCCTTGGCTGCTAGAAGGGGAACAAGTGAACATGCTTGGCCCATCCAATGTCTCCACCAGGATACTGAATCCAGAACCTATAATGTAAATATGTGAGAATGACTTGCAAGTTTTGTTGTGGGGGTAGCTGTGGGTCTCTGGGTTAAGTTGCAGGGTTCTGTGGTAGCAGCATCTGTGCTCAGTATTGCTCGTGGTAGCCATGCCCGTGATGATGCTACACAGTGAATGACAGCAATGACAGCAGCGTCCTGGCCACACTCTTCGTGAGGCATGATTGAGGCTGTGTTTCTGGCGGACTGAACTTTCACGGTTCCTGACTACTTCAAACCTGATTTTAAAACCTTTTCATTAATACTGGAGGAAGATGGTCTTCCAAAAAGTTTTAGTTCAAATCAAGTGACATTAATCAAAATTAAATGGGAAAATATGGTACCTGGCTCCCATGCACTTATAATTACAAATAAACCTCTTTTAAACAACCTTAACAATGTAAGTGAAAATGTAGCTTTACAAACCTAAAAAATTAAATAGCGTTACGTTTGTCCTAAAGGTTTTCTATAAGTTGTTAAACTCCCTTGTGGATTCTGAATAACGTAAAGTATATGTAAACAATAAATTAAATAAATACAGCTATCATAATCCTAATAGACCACAAGAAGACACATTTAGTTAAAAAATATGTAGGGCTGCAATGGCGTTTTTTTAGGGTATGTCAAAATCTGAGTTTGTAGGGAGGATGAGCAGATCTGAATTGTGGAAACTTGAAGGTCTTCTGAAGCCCCCGATCTTCTCAAAACACGTGCTCTTGAGGTCTTCCCTCTTTTGCTTGGATTCCTGGGTCTGAACCTCTCCAATTCAATTGACAACACCATTCAGTCCTTAGAGTGAAGCACTGCATTATCTAAGGATGGGGTAGAAGAAGTGGTGGCAGTGGAGTTTATAGTCCATTTTAGAAGCCCCACCTTTTTTGGTTTGCCTTCATACGGTGCGCATTTTATTTCTCTTTGCAAAAATGTACTTAATGATATTTCACTGTAATCAAGGAACCATAAATAGTTCTTAAATGGGCTTAGCATTTTTACTCCAGGTGTGGAGTAGTTGTTGTTGTTCTTTTCTGTCTTCGGGCCATGGTATAAAAATCCACCTGGTTGTTTAGATTTCTGCTGCAATGTCAGATAGAATGTATCCTTCCCTCTACCCACCACGTCGATATCTTAATTTTTAAATTATCTTAGAGAGAGACTTTAAAAGGAAATCAATGGTGAAAATGAAGAAACATTACTCTAATAATTGATAACACTTCACTCTATTACATGGAAATTTGAAAGTACCATTAACAAGAGTAGTAAATGAAAAGTATAGTCTGTATTATTTGTGGTTTTCTTAAACCTTAAGTGATTCCAGATTTGGGGAAGGGAAAAGTGAAAGGAAAGTTCACTAGGTTCTGACATTTACATTTCTCCCAGTCGATATGTTTAATAAGTTGTTTCTGTTTGAAAATATGTGCAAAAATGCATATAAATGGCATAAATAGGCACATACTTTGAGGAATTTTGCCTTGATAACTGTGCTCCTATATTTAAAAACTAATACCAACTTTTAAAATACTGAGTTGATTGCAATTTCAGAAGCTTAAAAACACATTTGGCATTGCCAGAGTCTTCCTTTTGTTGTGATTCTGGGTGATGAACAGATTCTTCTTTGAAACCCAACTTCCTTGGGTCTCTTTCATGCCTTGTAAGTACCTTTTGCAAAATTTTGCTTTGGGTAAGTGGAAGTCATTCAGTGAGCATATTCTTTAATTCCTCCCCTGCTACCTATAAGCTCCCCCTCCTCCCAAATTCAAAGAAGCAGGGGCTCTCTTACTCCCCAGTGGCTAGGCTACACTGTGAGTTCATGCCCTCCACTCCCCCCAAAACTCCCCCATCAACCACCCCTCCTTTTTCTTTAAACTCCCTTTTGTTCTGACACCCCTTTCCTGTGCCCCCCACTCTAAACATAGAATATATACTCAGTTATCTCTCATGTGAGAGCCAAAACACCAGCATTTTATTAAATCCTAAATACCCTCTATGTCAGCTCTTTGAAGGACAAGCCCAGTCTCACTCTGTCTCTTACTTTACTCTGACCCTGTGGTCTGACTTGCAATCCCACCCACTAGGAGAAGGCTCTGACATAGGCCTCCGATTATCCACATTCATGAAAGCCAGCAGACCCGTCCCAGTTCGTATCTTGCTAGCTTTCTCTGACAGTTGATCCTAGTGGTCACAACTTCTAGTTATAAACTCACCTTTGTTGGTTCATCTGGCATGCCCATCTTAAAGTTTTCATGCTTCCTCTCTGGCCTCTCCTTACCCTTTTTATAGATTTATTACTGTTGACCACGCTTTGGTGTTCTCCAGGCTTATGTCCTTGAAACTGCCTTCTCTTCCTTGTGAGTGTTTCCCACCAAAGGCCACAGATTCATCTATGATTGATATTCTGATGATCTCCTAATCCATATTGTTCATAGATCTTTCTGCCGACGTCCACTCATATTTCTTGTAATGTGTGAGACATGTCCGAGACTTAAATTTGTTACATTTTGCTCCAAACCTAATTTTTTAAAGATTTATTTATTTTGGGGAGAGAGAGAGAGAGCATGAGTGGGAGGGGCAGAAGGAGAGGGAGAGACAGAATCTCAAGCAGACTCCATACTGAGTGCAGAGCCTGATGTGGGGCTCACATCATGACCTGAAATCATGACCTGAGCTGAAACCAAGAGTCGGATGCTTAACCGACTCCACCACCTCTGGTGCCCTGCTCCGGATTTAATTTTAAGTCCTCCAGTGACCCTAGGAAGAAACTGAGGCACAGCTGAAAACATCCTAGACATTTTCCTCATTGACCCTAATTCCACCATGTTTCCCATCCATTAGGGATTCCTATGTTCTGCGATAGGTCAGATTCTCTCAAAACTGCTGTCTCTTTCTTGATCATCGCCATTTGCTTAGTCTTATTTTCAGGACCATATTCCTTCTCCTCTTGATCACTGTAACAGCTTCCTGAGAACTGGTTTCCGCCCTTCTTTTTTACTCCCTCTACTGCAATATCTTTACTGCTGCCATAGCAGTGTGCTCTGAATCACAAAGTTGCTCGTGGGACTCCTTTGCTGGACAGCTGGAAAAGTTCCATGTCTTCCGCAGAGCTCTCAACATAAAGAGCCAATCCCTTGATTTAATACACAGGCCTTTGTGTTCTAGACTCTTCTCTTTGTGCACTGTGTCCAGAGTGTGTTTCTAGGCATACTGGGGGAAAGAGAGAGGGGTTCTGTTTTCCTGCCTCAGGCCTTTAATGTGTTAACGTGCACTCTCAGTCTACCAGAGGTGGCTACGATTTATAACCATACAGTGTTCCCTCAAGTTGTTTGGTCAAGGATCTTTTTTCCCAAGGATAATTTCTGGTAGTTCATGTAACCCAATTTGGAACATCTTCTTTGACCTTATTTCCTGACACTTGTTCTTGTACATTATAGTCCAGCGAAATGGAGACTCCTGAAGTTCCCAGAAAATATGCTTTTTCTTACCTATGCACCTTACACAGGTATTCCCTCTGCCTAGAGTATCTTTCTCTGAGTCATTGATCTAATTAGCTCCTTTTTTTTTTTTTTTTTCAGGACAAGTATCACTGCCTCTGAGCATACCTCCCTGGTTTTCTTTACCTCTTGGATCTGATTTTGAACTTCCTCCTCTGTGTGCCCATTAAATTCCAGTCCTAGAGTATATGATGTATTCACAACTGACTCTAATAGAACACATCCTATTTCACTGTGTCATGGGCATCTAGCATATTGTCTGGCACAGAGTAGATGTTCAATAACTGTTTGCTGAATTCACAAATGAATGAATGGGTTAAGGTTGGAGAAGAAGAAAATCTGACCCAATGCATGGCATTCTTATGGAAAGGTTTGCAATCAGGACAAAGACTCAAACCAGCTGGGCGCTTCTCAGAAGGAGAGGAAGGGAATGTAAGGAGAGAGAGCAGAGAGAGCTTGAGGAGAGGGAACAAATGTCTTGCTGGAGGAGGAATTGGTGCCTGGCTTCCCTGCTAATCTATAATGGATAATTTAACAAAATCAGATTTTTAAATTACTTTTATCTGAGAATTAAATACCAGATGTATTTGTTATAGAAAACTTGGAAGTCACAGAAAAGCACAAGGAAAAAAATACTATCTCATTACTAAAAAACGATAAACAAAACTTTCTTAAGATCTAGGATGAAGCTCGCTCAGATCAACAAAATTGAATTATAGTGTAACATTATTTTGAGACATGCTTTTCTTTATTTAATGATCAGCTATAACCATATTTCCAGGTCATTTTATATTCTTACATAATGTGATTTTTAATAACTGCAGTGCATTCTCTTTTATGCTACCTCCAACTTTGTTTGATCATTAATTATTGTTGGATATTAGGCTCTTTAAAATTTTTTGCTGCTTTAAATAACATCGTGATGAATGTAGTTGTACTTAAGAAATTTCTGGGTCAAAGGGTTTGTACATTCTGATGATTTTGATTTGCAACTTGTCTTTTAGAAAGATGATATCAATTTGTACTTTAATCAACAGTATGTGAGAGTGATAATTTTCACTCATTCTCATCAATTGGATTCTAAAAAGAAGTCTGGGCTATTTGGGAGATAAAAAATGTTATCTCCTTTAATTTCAATTTTTTGTTATTAATGATGTTAGAAATGTATTCATTAAGTTTTTGGCCATTTGTATTTTTCCTTTGTAAAATGTCGTTTGCCCATCTGTATTGGGCTATCTCTATTGATTTTACTATTGAAGATGTAATGAGGTCTGATTTCTAAATCATCTTTTGAAACACACAATAGTGCTCTTAAAATGGTTAATGATAAGTAATGATAAATACAGATGTTCTAAATCTAAAAATTTAGGGGTTAATAAATCCTTAAAACTAGATGGCAGCCATTCTAGTCTTGGTAGTTCTCAGGAGTGAGATTATAGAACTTTTAGCCAATTAATTGCTTCTTTCTCAACTATGTTCCCAGAATACATTTTGAACTATGCCATATGCATTATTCCTAGTTGTGTTTTGACCAGCACTCTGTGTGTATATCTGAGTGAAAGACCATAGGTTTTGGATTCAAAAAGAGCTGGATTAGAATTCTTGCTTTACTTTCAGTAGTTTTGTGAATTTGGAATTTAACTTCCCTGAACTTAAGTTTGTTTTATTTTTTTGGTCACAGACTAGGTTAACAAACAGTTGGGTTAATGATATCTTTGATATTAGATTAGTGTTTAGCTGAGATATGATAGAAAAGGAGTCTAGGTCAATACTTAGAACATAGTAGATGTGCTGTAATGAACCTAACAATCAGTAGTATTTCCTGATTGTTTACTACATATGATCTGAACAAGAAAAAAAAATAATAATGCATAAACTTGGACAAAATTCTGCCTCATCCACACTAAGGGAGAGTCTGCCTTGCTGGCTCTGTTCCTGGCTTAGTGTCCGAGCCTGGGGAGTTCCTGAGAGCAGCTGAATGGCAGACCAGACTAGTTGAGTTACAGTGAAAAAGGTGCTGAAGACAGATCTCCATGAGGCTGTGAGGCGCCTGAGCCTCTGATTGAAATAAGCAGGCAAGACCTTCCGACTCCTCACCCCGTGCCCTTGCCAGATTTAATGTATTTTAAACCAAACTTATTATATATATCCTAGACTGAGTTCCCTTCTCAATAATCTAGTTTCTGTGAGCAGCATCACTTTGGATTCATCTCTATTTCCACCCGCTTAGTTAATTTATCATCCTGTTGGGCTTTCTGAAATGTTTTGTTAGAATCTCCCTTTTCCTGTTCCCATTTCCGCTGTCTAGTCTAGGCCTTCATCAGTTTTGATTTGGGCAATAGTAACTGCCGGTGGGTGGCTCTGTCTTTAGTGTCTCCCAATTGCAGCTCCTCCATGACATGCTTCCTCATCATCGACCTCAAATCCAAGTCCTCTTGTAGGCCTGTCATTTTGTTACAGGACTTGGGTCCTTGGACCCAGCAATGGTAGAAACGAGGCAGGACAAACACAGGCAAGGCTTTATTGGAGCAGCAGCTGCAGCTGAAGGAACACACAGTCACGGCAAAGGTATCACACTGACTCCCTGAACAACAGCTAGTGAAAGTTTTAAAGGAGTCCAGGTGGGAAAGGAACCACATTTAAACGTGTAGGGATGGGGACATACGGGGAATTGGGTGGGCAGGTGCGGTTAACACAATATGCTTCTTCATACATAATATGTTTCATTTGTATGTTAGGTCTCCAATTCTGGGCATGTATTGTATTGTATTGTATTGTATTGTATTGTATTGTATTGTATTGTATTGCATTATATTTCACTGTATTTCATTGTATTATTTTATTTTAAAGATTTTATTTATTTATTTGACAGACAGAGAACACAAATAGGCAGAGTGGCAGGCAGAGGGAGAGGGAGAAGCAGACTCTCAACTGAACTGGGAGCCCCATAGGGCATGTATTTTAATAATGAAGATAAAGGTCTGTGAAAAGTTGAATTTGGCAGCCATCTTGTCTTAGACTAGTTTGAAGGATCTAGCCTTGCATATCGGCTAGTGCTTTGCTTTGCAAGAAAAAGCATTTGGCAGCCAGCAGGTTGTTCTGTAAGAAGAGTGACAACAGCCACCAGAGAGTGTCCTGGGTGCACCTGGGTTTGTTGACTGTCTCAGTTTGGCCCCAGTATTTATATATCCAGTTGTACATTCTCATACTATCCAGTGTCTTTTCTTTCCTGCAGAACACAAATCATGCTTACTTCTGATGCCCCTGGTGCTCTTCCTTCTGCTCAGAGCAGCCTATCAAAATCCTGACCACCTCTCAAGGCTTCACTTGAGGTCTTTCTCCGCAGGCTTTCTCAGATTCATGTCTTATTATTCTGAATTTCTGTTCCCGGATCATTGCAACATTTAGGGTTAATGGTTTTGCATGTGTTGGTTTTCTCTCTGCAGCCCTGCTGTGGAAACTCTAGGGGGAATGCTCATCCATGCACATCTGTAGCTTTCCCTGTGCCCAGCCTGGGTCTGACCCATATACCTTCTAGCAATGACTTGTGACTAGGATATGACTACAGTGGGGCCACCACAGGGTGGCCATAGGGAAGCTATGGATGTCAAGGCCCTTTTGGCCTCTGAGTCTTCATTTGCTGCTGGGAATGCTTCTTCCCTCGGCACTTCCTGTATGGACCTAAATAATCTGATGAGCTTCTCTTCCAACCACAGCTTTTTCTCGTTTTCTCTCCTGAAGATTTTTCCAGTGTATATTGACTTCTGGCCTTCCTGCTTTGCACAGCACAAATTGTCAACTCTGTCCTTTTCGACACTTAACCATATGCCGTCAGTGATAGGTACATCATGTTTGGTGAGCCGTGAGAATTTTCTGCTTTGAGAAGCCTGGGGCCTGTGTTCAGGCTGAGGTGGTTCCTGCTGTTTCCCTTCTTCCACTCCCAGGCCCTAGGGAGAACTCAGCCTTTCTTTCATCTTTGCAATAACCTCTACTGATTTTATCTCTTGGGTTCTTCTACTACTAAGTCTTACTTGAGGAGTCAGCCCCTCATATCATGCAAACAAGCATATAGTACCTTTAAATTTTTAGGGTTCAGCCAATAACTAAAGGTAACATGAAGTTGGGGGAAATACAAGGGATGTTACATAGATAGACAAAAAAAGCTACACAAGTATAAGAAATAATAAATTATTATGCTTATAATATTTTATTTATAATTTCTCTGATATATTTTACTTACTGGGGCCCATAAAGCCTATTGTCTCTAGCATTTCTCTTATAATTGAATAATTGAGTTACTTGCACAACAGTTTGCTATGTATGAAGCACTGGGATAGGAGCTAGGGATGGACAGATGGATAAGACACAATCCCTGCCATTAACCTATAAATATGTTCAAGTCCTTGCATTGGAAAAAATACCAAATGCTCCTTAAACCTCCTCATTTCTTCAGAAACTCCAATCCAGGTCCTGAAGTCCCATTTTTCCTTGGAGCTTTTTAGTCCTTAAAGTATGATTACAGGGGGGATAATAGACCCTAACCAGTGTTTTATGGCTGCAACTTCATAATTATAAAATGATGGAATGGACATTTTTAATAAGAATGGTGGAAGCTACACATGGACATAAAATTATTCATTCTAAGTAATTCTCCTGGGAGTCTACATATCTATTTCACTGATGTTGCTCTTGCTAAAAACACTTTTTAGCATCTTTTTAGATATTGTTTTCAAACCAGTTTGATTGCCATTTAGGCAAATTATCCCCAACACATTTTAGCTGCACTTAATTTTGCGTCCTAAATAGTAGACTCTAGCTTAATCACAAAACTTATTTTTCAGACTCAGCTTACAGTAACATTTGGCCATTTCCAAAAAATATATGCATACATACCCCCAGATAGTAAAGATTTGGCACTTTGGGGTAGATCTCCCACAAAATGTGCTCTGGTTCTAAAAACAGATCTTCAGTTGAAATTCTCAGTAGGTTCTGAGCAAGGACAGAATGATTAAAATTTGTGTAAAGGTTCCCACAGGAGCCATTTTGACTGACAATCATGAGCTACATTGGGTTACCTAGAAACAGACTTTTGAGATGTAAAGTTGGTTGCAGAGTGTGTAGTGGGCAATGCTCTTGGGAGATACAGTGTAAAGAAGTGAGAAAAGTACAATCAGGTAGAGTGGAGAAACTGACCCTCAATGCAATTGTTGCATGAATATAAGGATTCTAAAAGACCATAAAAAAATTACTCTCTTGCAGTAAGTCATATATCCTGAATATCACTCAAATTGTACAAAAGACCAAGACAATTTAGTAAGGAATGCTGCTCCATGAATACAGTATAAACTGATCTGCCAGTAAGATTCTCATTTGATGTATGGAGGTCTACTAATACAGATTGAATTATGTGATCTAATAAAATGGCCAACAAAGGGCATCCAGTTAGGGAATCCCAATGTAATTTAAATTTCTTAAATAGATGGCAATTTTATTATAATTACAGGAATTATTTCTTAGCTTCTCTACTTAATTTAAGTTGGTCCAATTTCATTGTTTGAAGTATATTTTGATTAACATTGAATCTACACTAGCAGGTTTATGTGGAGAAAGGAGAAAGGAATCTATGCTAATCAATTCAATTGGGCTCATTCAATGCCTGGAATAAGGGGCAGCTGAACTTCTGCCTTAGAGTTAGCATTTCAGTAAAATC
This sequence comes from Ailurus styani, assembly GCA_002007465.1. NCBI lineage: Eukaryota > Metazoa > Chordata > Mammalia > Carnivora > Ailuridae > Ailurus > Ailurus styani. Next base: position 214,411 of record LNAC01000766.1, read on the forward strand.
CTCAGCCTGACTGAAGCTAGTTACTTCTCTATACAAATAATAGCTGAGTGAATAAATGAATAAGTGTATGTTATTTTACTAGCTCCAATTCACTTGCAAACAAGAAAGAGCACCGGGGTAGGTCAGCCTCTCCCTTTAGGCTGAATAGGTGGGATGCTCTATTAGGACCAGTCTGGCTAAATGAGCCTAGAGGAGCCTGAGTCCCTAAATCTGATACATCAGGGTTCTGTCTTGATTGCAAGCCCTTCCACCATGTCCTACAAATTCTTTATTAAGTCCTCCTACAGCTAAGTCCCCTGTGCTTCCACATACATGCTTATACCTCTCTTGTAGTGTTTAGGCATCTGTGTGTCCGTTTATCTCTCCACTGAATTCTAAGCTACTCAGTGGAAGCAACATCCAACTACCTTAATCAGATGATAGGGATTTTAATATTTTCACTTTAAAAATATTGAGAAGGAAACACTGGAACTTGCTCAAAGTCTCATACCTACTCAGAGATGGAACCAAGATTCAAACTTAGGATGTTGTAACTCTCCTTATCTTGGTCTGTGGAGGGCTGTGTCCTAATCATGTCTGTATTTCCAATATGAACAGAATACCTGACACATAAAAGGACCTATAACAGATAATTTTCAGCTGTTCAAGTAATTGAGAGTTCCCTGTAATAGACTCAGCCACCTCAAGGAATATAATTGGCAATAAACTACACAGGATTTCCTCTCCATCTGAAATTGTATGCCACACAGACAATCCAGCATGTTCTTTGCCCTGTTGTTCTAACTTCTGAGACACAAGCACTATTACTGACTGTCAGGATGTATCCTTTCAACCTGTAACAGGATCCCTTCTTTTTCCCTAGAGTTAGAAATCCCAGTGGAGAGACCTCTTTTGGGAGAAGGGGGGCAGGCAGGAAAAAAAGGTCATTATGCTTCTGGTAGGTACCAGAATTCTACTCGACCTTTCAGATCATTCATTTACATTTTCTTTTGTCCCATTTCCCGATGGAGACTGTCACCAATGACAATTATGCTAAGAATAATCCCTGGCACATTGCTGGAAAAGAACATGGATAGGGAATATTAACAGTAATTCTCTGGTGTAGACTTTGCTGTCAGGGCTCCTGATCTGCTAATGAGTAGATAGGCTGGTAGAGCTGAGTCCAAGATGAAGAGAAATACAAAATGAAGAGAAGCACTTATTCTGAGGGACAAGTTGTTACCCAAACTATTGGTACCCTTGTGGACTCCCAAATTCATCTGCTTTTATCAGGGTCACTGAAGACCTTGAAAAGAACCTTTCAAAGCTTGAGTGGACCCACCTGCGTAGAGTAGTCAACTGGTCTACCAAGTTGTGGTAGTGTTCCAAGATAGAGGGCAGCTAATTTGATTCCCCATTAGAATAAGGCTCCTTGGGTTGCAGATCACATTGGTGCACTGGTTTTTGTTAGTCTCCTTAAGGGCATGTTGAACTTAATTTAAATTTCTATTTCATTACCATTGCATTTTCTGCTGCTTAGGCAACAAAACTTTGTGATGGCTTCCTGATTGGCTCTGTAAGGCTGATGGAAACCTCCAGGTATCTGTTGGTTGTTCTGGCACTGTTTGCTACATAACCTTGCACAACCCCAGTCCCTTCCAGAGTTATTATGTTACCCCATTTGCAATGCCCCACACTGTGTCTGTCACAGTGTCTGGATTTTGTGCCTAATTTTTTGGTGTGTGGAGGAGGATGAGGGTTGACCTGAGATAAATGACATATTGCAAATATATAGGAGTTAGCGTATAGCACTTCCTGAGTGACCTTTCAGGACTTTTTAATATTTCTTGCCTTTTTTTTTTTAAAGATTTTATTTATTTATTTGACACAGAGAGAGAGATCACAAGTAAGCAGAGAGGCAGGCGGAGAGAGAGGAGGAAGCAGGCTCCCCGCTGAGCAGGGATCCTGATGTGGACCTCGATCCCAGGACCCTGATATCATGACCCGAGCCGAAGGCAGAGGCTTTAACCCACTGAGCCAACCAGGCGCCCCTATTTCTTGCCTTTTAAGTTGAAGGAAACATCCTGAGGTATAAGAACATATTCTGACACTAATTTACAAATATTTTCTATATTATGGTACAAAGTAGGGCACTAACAAAGAACATTCCATATAGAAAGAAAATGCATATTTATCTTGAAGAGAGCAATGGAAACCACAATAAAAAAAAAATCAACAAAGGCCCTAAATCCATTTTCAATGGCCACTGTCACAAAGTATCACAATTTTAATGTCTTAAAACAACCACAATTTATTATCTGACTGTTCTGGAGGCTAGAATTCTGAAATAGGACTTAACAGAACTAACATCAAGGTATTGGAAGAAGCTTGTTCCTTCTGAAGGCTCTGCAGGAGAATCCTTTCTTTGCCTTCCTTAGCTTAAAGAGGCAGCCCATATTCCTTGGCTCATGGGCACATCCATTCGACCTGCACTTCCATCATCACATATCCTTCTCTATTTCTACCCTTCCAGCATAACTTGTGATTACATTGGGCTCACCCAGATAATCCAAGGTAACCTCCCTACCTCAAGATCCTAGGTAAGTACATTCACAAAGTCAGTTTAGCTATGTCAGATGACACTTACAGGTTCTGGGGATTAGGACATGGATATCTTTAGGGGGTCATTTGTTCTGCCTCTTGCGAATACTATTGCTTCTGGTGTTGAAGAAAAAGGATCTATTTGAGTCAATAAGAAATATGACTCTGTGCATTCCAAAAGACGGAATGCAGGTCATTAGTAAAGCACTCAGTAACTTCAGTCTGCTTCCCTCTCTTCTGCTCGCCACCTGTTGTCCATTTGGTTCAGCTACCAACCATACATTGGTATTACATTCATACACTTGCTTGGTATTTTTCCTTCTTTCCTTACCTGTGGACAATACTTAAGCACTTATACCTGTACTGTGCACATGTCTACATATGAAGATACAAACCCATCAGAGACATCATTACAGGGGCAAAAATAAGCTCCCTTCTGAAACACTTACCTGGTTGTATCTGTGGTAGTTGAGTATTCATCCAGCTTGGGATTTCTCACCTTGGAAATTGCTTAGGTAGGAAATATCCATCTTGCATCCTCGGGATTTCTCTGAGAACATCATTAGATTAGGTTCAAATTTCTGGAATTTTCCGACTATGGTCTAACACAGTGAGCCTTCCATGTCTGGAGTATCTACATCTTGTCTGCCTCCACCTTTTATTTCGTGGCTCCAGGCAGAATAGGAGCTGGCTAAAATCTCAAATAATTTCTTTTAAATATAACAAAGTTTAAAGCTCTGGTTACATTGATGCTGCAAAAAAATAAAAATCCATAGGCATACACACATACATATATATGAAAGTGTTCTATTAACGTAAGTAGGAATGGTGCATTTCAATAAGACTGAGTGATTCGTAGGAATTATCAGGAAGCACAAATGAGAATCTTTCATCTTTTAAAAGTTCTTTATGTTTTTCCTTAAGGGAAAACTGAGCTTGCTTTTGTCAAGTAGTCTTTAATTTCCTTTTTATTTGAGTGTCTACAGGATGTATATAATTTATAGTTTTCAAGGTATTCATTGTTTATTCTGCATGAAAGTGATGTAGTGGTACCTTACATTTTAATTGATGATATGGAGCTAATCACTTTTTTGTTTCAGCAACCAAACTATTAATTTCTAAAGTGGTTCCTCATTCATAACTACAGTTTTAGGTTATTAAAATGAAATTATTCACAAAATTAGTTTCCAAAAGACTAAATATTAATTTTGCGTTTTCTCAATCACTAGGGTTCTTTGGAACATTATGGTACAGAATAGTGTGAAATGGAACACCATGCAGTCTTGTGAATTCTCTATTATTCAGAAGTCTTTCCTGAAGAAGGCTTCGGACAATTTATGACTTTGTGATCAATTGCTTGGGGCTGTTCTTTGGTTTTCCCATTTACAAAGCTAAAAGCACTGTTTCTGTTTGTTTGTTTTTTAGAATAATAATTTGGGCAGGCTCTTGAGGTAAAAATTACAATAATAATCCATGATTGCAAGAAGCTTTAGGAAAATGGAAGACTGAAAAATAGATTTCCTGTGTTCACCAACAGATTCATTGAAACCTGAGAGACAGTCCTGGAGTGTAGTCTAGCATCGAAGATGATTCACCTGCAAATCATTTAGAATGCCCTATGGTTTGTGCTCTGATAGGGTAAGAATTGAGTGGTAAGATAGCATAGAGGTGGAACTGCCTCATTTTGTTTGGGAGAAGTAAGGAAAGCTTCACAGAAGTGGTCTTTGAAATGTCTTTGGGTCTTTGTGCTTTTCCGGATAGGGATCTAACTGTGGGAGGGAACTATGGATTGGCCAGCCAGGCAGAGGGGAGCGATGGGACGTGTTTTCTCATATAGATCATAAAACTGCTATGGGCATGATAAGGACTTTAAATATATAGATACAAGGCTTTAAACATACAGACGTATTTTGAGAGTCTCATTCTCCTCAAAGGGGAGCAGCTGATAAGCTTTTCCCTGGCTTGGCTGGCAGGTTCATCATTCCTAGATAGTAATGAAAGAAAAATGTTAGTGGAATAGCTTGTCCAATTTAAAAAGTTTTCTGACTTTGCAGAAGAAATTTATCAGATGATTTGATGACTACCACCTTACTCAGTGATAAACTGCAGACTCGAATGTCATCTGTATCGATTCAAATCCAAGTTATGCCATTTCCATTTACCAGCTGAATTACTTTGAATGAGTTACTTAACTTCTTCACGTCACAAGATTTTTATTTGTGTAATAAGGAAAATGATCATTTATATCACATAGAATTGCTGTCAGATTTACAGAAGAGAATTCTTATAAAGTGCTTGGCACATAGTAGGCACTCAAGTATTTGTTGTTGTTATTATGATTAAAAATAACTTTAGAAAGGTATCAATGAACAAAGCCTGCATAGACCTGTCTCGCTGTGCTGTATTCCTCATAAACCTTACCTTATTTCACAACCTAGATGTCTGGCATAAAAAGGAGGAACGGTCTTTGAGGAGTTGGAATCAATTACATGTTAACAAGACCAACATGTATCTGGAATTTTAACCCTTCTGCCATTAATTAATCTGGCAAGTCTGGTAATAAAATTTAAGATTTTTCTTCTTTTAAAACTAGCCGTGGGTTGCATCTAAATTTACATTAAGTAGGCTATCACAATCTTCTGCTTTCATTACAAAAGACTTGTGTGGTGGAGAGAGACAGTTTAAATGCATAAGGAATGAGGTAGAATAATGATTTGGTGTATATATTCTGATAATTACTACTTCCTTTCCCCTGGCTTCCCTGCGATAAATGTGCTGTCTTTTTAAACTTCATTAACAAGAGATTACAAATTTTAATGGGGTACGATAATTTTACCTTAATTTTAGAGCAATACATTCCAGGTATCTGATCTTCCTGAGTTATCTTCCCTGAAATAACCTCATGATTCAGAAAAGTTCTTTAAGAAGTGAAATACTGTATAGTGTTAGTACCAAATGCATTAATATTTTAATTCTCATGATAGAGATCATTAGAGATTATTAAACCTTTAATACGGCGAGTGAAACAACAGGCCGTTGTGGTCTTACGGAGAAACCAAATTCTTTTGACCAACTTTAAAAATTGTCATAGGAATTAAGATTTTCTTAGCAGTGTGTATGGCATAGTGGATAACACACTAGGAAAACCTGGCTACCAGTGTTTAACCAGATCTAAGTGCCTAAATTGACTGGGCTATATTTCAAGAAAGTATTTGGACCATTTTAACATTTCATGAAAAATCACATCAACAATGAGTAGGTTTCAATTCTGAAAATGGCAGTTGTCCAATTCAGATACCGCCATGGACAAACTCCTGGCCTTTCATTCACCGGTCTGGCACATAATCTTTGTAACATCGATTTCTTCCCCCCCCCACTTCTGACCGTGTTTCATATCTAGTGATATTTTTAAACCTCTGAATTTGGAGAATGATAATCTACTGGAGCAATTAAGTAAACAGATTATACAAGTTTATGCAAAATCCATTTCCAAAGTTCAAGAAAGCCAAAAAACTTTCCTGGAACATTCTTGGGTTTAGAAAGAACTTCTTTTTTTTTTTTTTTTTTTTTTTTAAAGAGAAGAATTTTACTCTTTATTAAGATACCATGCTAGAAGTTATGAAGGATTTCTGTTGGAACACATTTGGAAAATAGAGTAGCTTTAATTTAATAACTTGCACTGCAGAGAAAATTGTTAAAGAAATTCATATCAAAGTCCAAGTATTAGTTCAATGTCCTGTATTTGATTCCATGATCTTCATAGGAAGGTCTTCTGCAACAGAATATGCTCCTATACAGCCGAGATATTTAAGGTTGCTTGATTTCCTTACCATTACTCCACTGCAAGCTTCTGGTGTAATCCCACATAGCAAGTCAGTCTTCATTGTAACAGGTCAGGACCGGTCTCGACCCCTTTTCCCTGCCCCCGGCCTCTTTGTTGTTGGGCACCTCCTCTCGCACCACGAACGCCTCTTGCTGATCCAGGACCTCCTCTCTGTGAATAACTGGCTCTACCACGGGGAGGAGAAGCCCCACGACCTCTGGATGGAGCAGCACCCCTTGCTCCTCTACCACCCCTTCCTCTAGCTCCAACTTGAAAATCTTCATAACCATAGTATGGATCTTCATATCTACCACGATAGTTATGGTAATCATAGCCATAATAATCATAATAATCTTCATATCCATAATAATCTGGAGGATATCCATAACCACCTCTACCTCCACGCTCTCGACCTCTTGTTGGAGGGGGCATATGAGGTGGGCCATAATAGTAGTAATCATCATACATTTGATAGAAAGAACTTCTAAGTAGGGAACAGAAATTCTCCCCCAAGAGAAATTGTCCTTTAAAACTGTCAAGAATAAACAAACAACAACAATTATTCTCTGGTTCTCACTTCTCCAAACACTAACAGTTTTCCAGATTGGTCCTGTGGGATACGAGAAGCCTCTGCATTTTCTCTAAATAAGAACTTTTGGATTTAACTTCATGCTTGTAATTTTTTTCCTGTCTCATCATGTTATCAATTACACCCTGAGGCATTTTTCAGCTTCTGTTTAATTGATTTCCACAGCATTCTGTAGAGACTGTCACTGGTCATCAGTCCCTTCAGAGTTTAATTTAACTTTTTTTTTCCCCCCAAGAGAAGATGAGTAGGACAGGACAGCATTTTAACATATTTCCTTATGACTCCTTCGTTCAATATTACTTTATATCCAGTTGATCTAAGAGTTGAAGATGTGATATTTCTGGCTTTTTGTGTGTGTGTATCACACCAATGTACTAGCTCAGAGAAAGGGCACAATTAAGATAATAATAATAAAAGGGAATTAATAGATTTAGTTATCTCCTTCTCAGCTAATTTGTTGGTCCTCAGGGATTTTACCTGTAGAGAAATTATGTGGCAAATTGCTTTAGAGTAATGCTGCTATAGAGTCAGAAAGGGCTTGTTCTCCATCTACTTCCCTCCCACCCAGCTTTATGAGCCCTTTGTCTCCTGTGACTTCGAGGGCATCCATTCTCTGAAACCATTTCCTGCCTGTCCCGGGAGGTATAAAACAGAGGGCGCTCCAGTATATCTTATTGGAAAGGACAAGAGATTTGCAGTTATGCAAATTGGGATTTCCTTGATTTTCTCATGGTTAAAATGAGTGTTGAGGAGGAAAAATATTTTTTCTACCCTCTTAGTTCTATACCTGGGGACTTCAAATTAAATAAGAAAGGACAGATCAATAGGGGAAAAGGAACATCTTATAATTTTTTCATGCACAGGAGTTACAGAAAAGAAATGAAACTCAAAAAAAATTGTTAGATTCAGATGCTCATATACCTTCTAACAAAAGGAAGATTTGGGCTTCAGGGGACAATGGACTGTGGGGAATAACTAGGAAATATATTGGGGGAACTAATGGATAATAAAAAATATTTTAGTGAGGCCTGTTTATGCAAACTCATCTTGGTGTCAACTCCCCATCTTCAATGATAAGAGTTGTTCCTCTCTACCTGTAATGGGGATGGGGGGAAGGAAGTTAGGGGGGCTGGAGAGGGAGGCATCTCCCTCAAAGGGAAATTTATGCCCTGAATTTAGGCAGACAAGAGGAGCAGAGAACTCTTTCTCTATTAATTCTCAACTGCCTTCAGTTCAAAATATGACCAAAATATGCCAAAGTAGCATATTTTGGGTTGGCATATTCCACACATCTTTTCACTCTTGGTGCAGAGAACTTTTTCCCAAAGTTCTTGTCTGGGTCCCTCATTTCTATTATCCATTTCTCCAGATGGACTCTTACCCTTCCTAGTCTACTTGAATCCGTAATTAAACTTGACTTTCTCTTTCTTATCTGGCTTTGTTGGCCTTGATGTACGGTCTCAGAACCACTCCTGACCAATTGGACTCCTAGGCCTAACTCTGGCACCAGCTCACTTCTATAACCATCATTCAATGTAGATTAAAGTCAAGGTCCCAGGGATGCATCTTACATATTTGTGATGATATTATCACCTGCTGAGAACTTCTCAGTGAGTATGAATTAGTAAGAAAGAAATCTCTTCTGTATTTTGTCTTCGTGTTGAGATTCTTTTGAAAATCATGTGGCATACAATATGTCATCAGTTTTTATCACCAGTGTTGGCTTTTGCTATTGAATAGGTTTCAACTCATGAAATCATGTTCAGTTCCCTCTTAACTTTTTCATAATAAGTTATGATTAAGTCTCTCAAATTTTCTTCCAAATATTTCTTACTTTAGGCATTTCTTTCCTGTCCCAGATCATTCCTACCCATTTAGATTCTGTAATCTCCCTATTCCAATCTGCCAAATTGATCTGAATATACTACTTTTGCATTTTGCTATTCTCCTCAAATACTTCCAATGGCTCTTTATGGTCTAAAGGATAAAACCAAAGTTGTTATTTAAAATATTTTGTACCCGAAATCCTTCTTCTGTCTACCTCTATCCTTAGCATACACTGTGCTTTCAAAATAATTCTTTAACAAGGACTGATCAGGCCACAGGTGCTCCTCCTCCTCCTTCTTCTTCTTCCTCTTCCTCTTCTTCTTTTTAAGAGATACAGTGTGAGTGGGAGAATGGCAGAGGATGAGGGAGAGAGAATCTTCAGCAGACCCCATGCACACAGCAGAGACTGATGTGGGGCTCAATCTCATGACCCTGAGATCATGACCTGAGCAGAAACCAAGAATTGGATGCTTAAATAACTAAGCCACCCTGATCAGGCTTCTTTTCTATAGTTCATAAAAACCCTACATGGCACCCAGCCTTTGCATCTCATGATATTCCTGGCATTTTCATTTCCATTCTTTCTTCAAACCTTAAAGCAATGGTTTGCTAACCATACATCCTGGTTGGTCTGGAACATGCACAGTTTATGCCTGTTGTCTCAGCATATTTAGCAAGAGTTCCCTCTTTGTCATTCAAAAGTATCCTGTTTCGACAGAGAAATGATATGGTCACTCTACTTAGGAATCTTTCTTTTCTATCCCAAACTACAGTGACTAGGGCGCCTGGGTGGCTCAGTGGGTTAAGGCCTCTGCCTTCGGCTCAGGTCATGATCTCAGGGTCCTGGGATCAAGGCCCGCATCGGGCTCTCTGCTCAGCAGGGAGCCTGCTTCCTCCTCTCTCTCTGTCTGCCTGCCTCAGCCTACTTGTGATCTGATCTCTCTGTGTCAAATAAATAAATAAATAAAATCTTTAAAAAAAAAAAAAACAAAGACAAACTACAGTGACTACTGTAAGTAAAGGTGCTACCTTTACTTTAATCTATAATCTATTAAATCAGTTTTTTAGCTAAGAAAAAAAAATACAAAGAGTTGTTTTAAATAACTTGCCCAGAGTCAGTTGTGGAAGAACTTTGATTTCAACTTTGAGCCATCTGTCTTCAGGGCCTCTGCCTGATCCCCGAAGCCCAGGCCTACGGATTTATGAAGGACAGGGCCTGTCCTTGATGATGGGGAATTTATGCAGAGTTTCTTTCTTGAAGGAGGACTTATTCTATGTCCATGTTGGAATAAGCCTCCATATCTATAACCCAAAAGAAATATGGTACTTGTTACCTCTACTAAATTTGAAGGCTGTTTCAGAGTGAACCCTTCTTTTCTAAAATGATGTATATTGGCTAGCTCAGTTACTTCTTCCCAAGTCCATGTCAGAGATGAACACTTTCTTTCTTGAAGCCTCAGGCGTAGGCTTCAGCGAGCTTTGCTGGAACTACAGATACATTCCTCCAATTGTAAGTCTCCATCTTTTTAAAAATTATTTTAAAAGGTTTTACATATTTATTTGACAGAGAGCACACAAGCAGGGGGAGCAGCAGGCAGAGGGAGAGGGAACAGGCTTCCCGCTGAGCCTGGAGCCCAATGCAGGACTTGATCCCAGGACCCTGGGCTCATGACCTGAGCCAAAGGCAGATACTTACCCAGCTGAGCCACCCAGGCGCCCCTAGGGCTCCATCTTTTGCTTCACCTGTTGCAGCCACTGTTGAATCAGATAATTATGGTGGTGGTGGCAGTGGTGGTGGTGGCCATTGGTGGTGGCCATGGAGTCAACACCTGAAGTGTCATTCATTTGTTGGGAATGTTTTTCTTCTTTTTAAATTTCACGGCTATGTCCACAAGGGTTTCAGATTTATAAAACAAACCCACCTCATCAGAAATTACTTATTTTAAAGTTTGATAAGGAATACAACCACGTCAGTTAAAGAAGTTATGTATTGTGTAAGCTCATCTAAAAAAACATTGCTGAAAGATGTTTGCAGGCAGCAGTTGTCTTAGTACACAAACTCTGCATAGAAGTTGAAATAATCCTCTTCTCTTCAAATGGAGGTGGACAAAGCTATTAACTTTCTGTTGTCCTTATGTCCCTTCACCTATCCTTTTAAAATTTTTATTAGGTGCTTTAATGTGTGGGTTGAAATCAATAGAGGACAAGCTATTAAAAATTATTGGTTGGCTGTGGCTCCTCACTAAATATTAAAGCAGCTTGGCAAATTAGCACATACCTCCAGGCGTTAGGCCTGGGAGAAATAATGGTCTAGGCAAATAGAAACTATAATCCAAATAGAAAATATGGCCAACGTGCTGCTTTGGGTTTCCTTTGGCTGGTATTATTCACCGTTAACATTATTCTGTTTTTTGCTTTTATTAGTGTGAGGAGGTGAGATGGGGAGCATTAGTTGTTGGAAGAATGCCTTCTAAGGAGGTATTATATCAGGAGCTAGCTAGATACCAGAGCAGCTTGGGAGAAATAGGAAACAGATGCAGAAACAGGTGAGTGGAATATTGCTTATTACTGCTCTGGATTTAGTGCCTGGGAGAAATGGGCAATTTTGCTGGGTGCTGTGTGCCTTGTATTCTAGAAGGATAGGTAGACAACCTGTTAACGCAAACAATATGAGGAAGATTGTCAACCGCGAAGCTTAGGGCAGAGGTAGGGCTGTGTAGGCAGAAAAGTTATTTTCCCGCATGACTGAAGAAAAAAGTACAGAGGTACAGAGTGAGGCTGATTCTGTGGATATATACTAGAAGCTGGAAGATTCAGGAGGAAAGAATAATTCTGAAATAGGGATGGGGTCATCGGAGATTAGGGCGAGATGAGAAATACCCAGAAGTTAGAAGAATTTGGTTTTGGATCAAAATCCCTTTATATATCATTTCTGTTCTTTCTAAGTTTCAATATGCAATAAGTCAGTGTTTTAAATCTTACTACTAATGAGCACAGTCCAACAGTGCACCCCTCTATTTTTCTGATAACAAAAAGTCAAGAAGAAATGGTATCTTTTTGGTCTCCAGGCACAAAATGAAAAATGCATGGTCTCCACCCCAGCAACTGCCCCGTCTCTGCTAACCTAATCCGGGTGTTGAACCTACGGTTACATTTTGTACCATGTATCTTACTCAGGGAAGAATTTTTATGTTTACGTTTTGCTTTATAACTACTAACCATATTTACAAAAGTTATTGAGACTAAGCTCAATAACTCAACTGGTTTATAGCTTGTAGGATATTTCCCATTTGGAGATTCTTAAGTTTTTGTGTTTTTTTATTTTTTTATTTTTTATTTTTTTGTCAAATGAATTATATTAAACAGTTTTTCTTAGAAAGTTATATGACAGGGGCACCTGGGTGGCTCAGTCATTAAGCCTCTGCCTTCGGCTCCAGTCACGATCCCAGGGTCCTCAGCAGGAAGCCTGCCTCTACCTCTCACACTCCCCCTGCTTGTGTTGCCTCTCTCGCTGTGTCTTTCTCTGTCAAATAAATAAAATCTTAAAAAAAAAAAAAAGAAAGAAAGTTATATGATAAAGACTGTTTTTGCACATGAATAATTTGGCTCATGACATTTTCCTGTCAGTGGTTGCACATGTATTGCTGTGTTACCAGCTAGCATTTCATATGGCCAATGAGAGCTCTGAGGCCCATTTAATTTTTTACCATTTGCATAATTTTGTTGACATGTATCATGCTTCCATTTTCTCTCTTAAGCATAAACTTTCCTATACAATACGGATATTTTTCCTATCATATAAATAATGAAGGATGGCTGTAAGGCACTGGGAATAAACCAGAGTTCCAGAAAAGTATAGAAATTATATCATGTGAAGGAAGAACGTATAGAGAATGATGTTCATGCATGATAACCAGGTACCAGGAGACCCAGCATTACATTGCTCAACGACAAACTAGCCAGCTGTCCCAAGAAGAAAGACGAACACCCAGAGAGCAGTTCTCCAATTCTTGGGAGGTAAGTCTTCTGGATGATTTTATTGATTACAATGAAAAAATAATGATAGACAATGAGAAATAATGATACACAGTAAAGTAATTACAAAACTGAGGCCAGATACCCTATGCAAAAAGAGAAGGACATTTGGGTAGAAAGGGAGAAGTGCTAGGAATAGAGTGGAATGTGGAGAAGGCTGAGGGGAGGGGAGGTAGACAAAGAAGGAAACCGTATTTCTGTCGGTACATACATCAGATGCTCTACCTTATCATTGACTCTCTGCCAGATCAGTCCTGAGGCAAGAACTCTTGGGACACCTGGGTGGCTCAGTCAGTGAAGTGTCTGCCTTCGGCTCAGGTCATGATCCCAAGGTCCTGGGATCGAGTCCTGCATGGGGCTCCTTGCTCAGTGGGGAGCCCGCTTTTCCCTCTGCCTGCCAATTCCCCTGTTCATGTTCTCTCTCTCTCTCTCTGACAAATAAATAAATAAGATATTAAAAAAAAAAGAAAAGAAAACAGGGGCAAGAATTCTTGAGTGGAAACTGTTCAGTTCTGTTGATTAGTTATTAGGAAAGAGAGAGAATGATATGTGATTACTTAAAAGTACCCTTTCTGGTAGAGGTGGAGGCCTTTTAGCAGTAAACTTTATGATTCCTCATTACTAGCCAAAGCAGTTTGGAGACAGGTCAACATCTTATGGTATTTTTTAAATCCTTTTGTTTAGAATATTTTGAGATATATCAAATGCATCATTAATTGTCAAATTCTTTCAATTTGCAAACTTACTTTTTTAAAAAATTTCAACTGAGACACATTTTCTTCAGTTACGTTTCTGGTTATTAGCTCTGTTCATTTATTCTTTCTTCCTTGATTTTCATATTTACCACGTTTCTCTCTTTTTGCTTATTTGTCTCTTTGTTCATTATTCTCCTGCTTTATGTGAGAGTGTATTGGATTTTAATTCCAGTATCTAAATTAAATTTTATTATTATCCTTTCTTATCTCGACATGTTTCCTATTTTTCTCATCCTGTTATCTTGATATATCATTTTCCTTTATGGTTTTCTGTCCCCTTTTCATAGAATCTGATATTTTTGCATTGAAACATAAAATAGTCTCTCCCAAATTGGATTTTTTTTCCTTATTACATTATTATCAAATATGTATCATCCCACTGAATTTTCTAGTCTCTGTATTAATCAGGATAGGCTAAGCTAACTTGCAATGGCAAACAATTTGAAATGTTTTGGCTTATAACAAAATTTACCTCTAATTTCAATGGCTTAATTTGTAAAGCTCATGCATAGGTTGCTGAGGGTAGGATATTTCTCCAAGGTGTTTGTCCTCCATGGGAGTACTCAGCAATCTAGGCCCTTTTTTCTCTTCTTTTTTTTTTTTTTTTTAATGATTTATTTATCTTAGAGAGAGAGAGAACAGATGGGCAGAGGGAGAAGGAGAGAAGCAGACTCCCCACTGAGCGCAGAGCCTGATTAAGGACTTGATTTCATGACCCATGATATCACAACCTGAGCCAAAATCAAGAGTCTGAGGCTCAACCAACTGAGGCACCCCAATCCAGGTGGCCCAATCCAGACTTTTTTTGAACTCCTCTGCTGTCTCAGTGTTCAGCCCTCATAGCCTCTGACCTCTCTGTGGAGGAGTGAAGTGAGGCCAAGGGAAAATTAAGACCTGCTCTCATGCCCCTTCTGCTCACAACCCCACTGGTCAGAACTGGTCATGTAACCTTGCCCAACTGCAAGTTGTGGCTAGGAAGAAGCGAGGGGGCAGCTGGATGTTGGTGATCATGAATAATGCCTACCACAGAGATAACAAAGAGAAGACTGTTCACATAAGTTTGGAAAACACCTTGTTGACCAAAATTCTCTAGGTCTCCTCATGCTATGAATTCTCAGTGTCCTTATTCCACTGACGTTGTTATGAATGACCAAAATAGAGATACTGAAGGCCACTCGTCTTTCCTATACTTACATAAATTTTTCTCATGCAGGGCCCACAGCTCTGCAGAGCACACTTGGGAGATGCTCTTCCTTCTCTGTCAGAATCAGTTCCCTGCACTGAATCCAGGATTCAGGGACTTCGGGGTGGGTGAAACCTTTCCCTAAAGATACTTACCTCTGTTTGGCATATCTCAGGTTAAACAAACACCACACAATGCCCATAGCCATGGTGCCTGCTTGTTTATACATGGCATGTGTGAAACAGGTGGGCACTGCACTTCAGCGGAAGTACAGAAAATTGCCTTCAAAACCTCTAGCCTATTCTTTTTACGTTTTTCATGACTTAGTGGTGTCTATTTCGGTTCAGCTATCCCAATTTCTGATTTATTATTTTCTTCCCTAGTAAAACCTGGAGGAATTGGACTTCAGCTCATTCCTACTGATTTATCACTTTGATCAGTGCAGTTTATAAGCAGAATCTCAGGCACACAGACCGTGGATGGTGTGGACAGTCATGCAGGAGGGGAAAGCAAAAGGGGGCGTGTATTTTCCTTGAAATGTAAGCCACCCAAAGACTGAATTGTGCCCTGCATACCCCAGATGTGTATGTTGGAAGCCCTAACCCTCAATGTGACTGTATTCGGAGATAGGACTTTAGGAGGTAATTAAGGTTAAATAAGGCCATAAGGGAGAGTGGGTCTAATCCTATAGAGTTGATGGCCTTATAAGTTGATGGCCTCTCTCTTTCTCTCTCTCTCTCTCTCTCTCTCTCTCTCTCTCTCTCTCTCTCCCTCTCTTTTCCTCTTTCTCTTAGCTATGCTCAGGAGGCAGACCAGTGAGGACTGCAATGAAAGGCAGGAGTCTACAAGCCAGGGAGAGAACTCTCACCAGCACCCAACCGCTGCTGGACCTGTATGTTGGTCTCCCAGCCTCCAGAACTATGAGACATAAATTTCTGTTGTCTAAGCCCCTCAGTGGGAGGCATTTGGTGACGGCAGCCCAGGCAGACTAACACAGAGGTCAAGCCTTCGTTAGCCTCTCCCCAGGGCTGGGAAATCTGGTTTTGTGGCATCATCATCATCTTCAGCTGCTGGACTGCATTGTTCCTGCTTGGGTGGACCTTGCTTCATCCAAGTTCAGCAGTAGGACAGTGGGCATTACTGAAGCTCAAGTCTACTCTGACCCACGTTCCATGCACGGGGAAGTGGCCACCATCCCCAGCATTTCAATAGCAGGATGGGTGGCTGAGAGAATGGTGCTGGATCTGGTGCTGGGGCTGCAGGTGGAAGGAATTCCTGAGCAAACTGTGCATTAAGGTCACGGTGAAGAAAACTCTGAAGGGAAGAGTTCTTCCAATATTGGGAATACAGTTTGACTTGTGATAGAGCTCTTGGGGTTTTCAGGGTGTCTGTGTGGCTGAGCTTACATTTTATCAGGGAAGCTGTCAATACTGATTATAGACGTTGAAGACTTTCAAAAGTTAGAAGAGAAAACTGATTTAGAAAAAGTTTCATTTGCTTGTATTAAAAAATATGGAGAACAGTCATTTATGTGGTTACTTAACATTTATCCCTTCTTTCCATGTAGCAAAATATTATGCATCTCATCAAATTGGTGTCAAATTAACTATGTAAGCTGCCATTGATTAAACTTCACACTTCGTCTGATGGTTCACAATTTAAAAACTTGGAGTGAACCTTGACGTGTATCATTCATTTTGTCATTGACTTTTTGTAGCGTTTTGTCTTCTGAGTTCTGCATATACAGCATTTGCTTTGTCTTCCCAAATACACCAGAAGCAAGAACAGTTACATCCTTCTTTTGTATTACCCAATGAATACCTAGCAGATTCTTAATAAATACACATTGAATAAAAAAGATAACATATAAAATAAAAATCAACTTTATTATGTGTACTGAATTTATTTTATAAATAAGATTTAAAACTCCATCTTTAAATGTCAAAATAGAAAAAAAATTTAATAGAAGTATTTTTGGAATCAGAGCATCAACAGGAACTTTGGATGCTATACAGTTCAGGCCCTAGATTCTGGATTGAATGGTACTTTTAAGCCAGTCAGTTGGTCGAAATGAAAAGTAAATAATTTAGAAATAATTGTGGTCAGCTCTCCTAATGGTTTTACCAGAAAGACAGTTTTGCAGTTTTCAGTGAGGTTATTCTCCATGGGCTTTTATACCCCATTAAATACCTTTTATATACCTTTGTCAAATTCTTTTGGAATGAACTACATCCTGATGCTTTCAGGAAACTTCATTTATGCCTCACTTGTAGCCATTATGTCTTTTTATTATTATTACTATTTTTAAAATTAGGCTCCATATCCAGGGTGGAGCCCAACAGGGGACTTGAACTCACAACCTGAGCTGAGGTCAGGAATTGGACCCTTAACCAACTGAGCCACCCAGGCTCACCCTTAATGATATCTTTTTATGAGAATGTAAACACCTTGACAAAATTTGAACTCCTTTAGGACAAAGGTTGCGTTTGCTTTTGTAAAGATCTGCTGACTTCTGGGACTCTTGAAGCCAGTGTCCTGGCATAGGCAAGATCATCTCAGGTTTTTAAATTTGGTGACTAGTATTTCTTCGTTATTATGATATTTTTAATCTGAAAATAGAAGTGAGTTATGAAATAGAATTTATTTTTTAAAAAATATACATATAATTTTTGGTAAAATGGATTTTACTTTGAGACATACATGCATGAGATGTACGTGTGATATAGCCATAATAGACATGAAAATCATGGATTTCATACCTGTAAAATTTTAGATTTGTAATATTTTACTTCTGGCATATCTTACCTTTTTTGAATGACCATTTTTATGAAATGTCAGGGTTTTCTGTCCATTTTAATAAGTCTATTTTTTTCTTCATATTTAAATTCCAAGTTGTAGTTTGATTTTAGATATTCTCCTTGTATCCTCCATTACAGTCCCCTGCCCACAATGTCTTTGCTGGCTGTTCCTATTGTTGACATCTAAGTTCAAAGTCATCTCAGCAGCACCAGTCCCTATCTCTCATCTCTTAAAAAAAAAAAAAAAAAAAAAAAAAAAAAAAAAAAAAGCAAACAATGAAAAATGTCACATTTATTCCACTCTATCACATAGCCTTATATTATTTTCTTTTTCCATGAAAAATATGAGATCACCTTACTAATATCTTTCTTTGTTTCTTCCTGATCCCCCCCCTCCACTAGAATGCAAAGCTCCATGTGAGACAGGTCTCCGTCTGTCTCTCTGGTTTCAAGGAAGAAGCTCGGAGCCCAGCGTAGATAATGGTGCTGTGAACCTTGAAGAAGTGTTGTTAAATGAAAGGAGCGTAAAATCATGTTCCTCTAATGTCAGTGAATCTAAGGGAAATGTTTGAATTTATGGTGAAGAATGGGTTATCATAAGTGATAAACCAACCTAAGACGAGGGCCAGCCTCCACTGAAATCCTATTAAAATAAATGAAAGGCTGAGGGCTTTTGGGGGTGGCAGCTCTTCTCATTTCTAGGCCTCCTTCTTCTGTCAGCCAGAAGCCCTAAACACAATCTCTCCCCCATAGCTCATTTCTTCTATAATCCATTTTGATGGAATTCCTTGCCTCATCCCAGGCCAGCTACATTTCTTTCATGGCGGGGCTGACTGCCAATGGCCCAGATAAAGGCAGAAACTCGAGTGGAATATTTTGTTTTGGGATGGCTTTGACCTTCTAGCTGCTCCATCTTCTGGGATAATGACAGTCTGTGCTTGCTGTGGAAGAGGAGAGGGGTTTCCTCGTCCAAACGGTATGTCTGAGATGGAGCAGGGGAGATCCTTACACAGCCTGGGGGAGGAACGGTCTCCCTGGAATCCAGGGAAATGCTTGAGCTTCTCCAATTGTGCACTCACTCATGCATGTATTTCTTTTCCCAGTCAGGACTGACTTTCCGGATTCTCTGAGTGATAATGACAGAAAGATCATTCTGTTCAACATTTCACTTAGGCATTTGCCTGGCATAAAGCAGTGATCAGAAGCAACTAATTCCTCTGACTTCAGCAATGCTGAGACAAAGGCCATTGGAAGTCATCCAGTTGGAAAAACAACACCAGGGCTCTAGAGAGAGTACAGAAGAAGTATGAATGGTGAAATTCTAGACTGTAGTTACTGCAAATGATCAGGTCAGCTTAAGAAATGGTCTCTCTGGGGACCTGGTCCTAGGCACCCCTGCATGGGATTGGAGGAGGCAAGTAAGTGGAGGTGCAGGGGGAAGGGAAGGACAAGACAAGATAGCAGAGGGCATATGAACTTGGTTGTTGATACATGAAGAAGATCTTCAATGTCGAGTCCTTTATTTGGTGATTCAGCCTCTGTTCATCTTTACGGTATCTTAGCACCAGAGGTTTTAAAGGACATGCATGGGAGCATCAGAGATTCTATTTAGCAGGGGCTGCAGAAGATCCAACTCCCTCTTTCCCGCAGATTTTGAGGAGTGACCATTTTATGATTTCAGGTTTTCCTCTGGTCTGTTTTGTACATTTACAGTTTGGCCAAGCCTTCGGACATTCTCAGGGCACTATTCTGTAGGGGATAAAAAGCTAATCTGAGTTTTTTGCTATTCAAGGATTTTTTTTTTCCCCTTATAAAATCATCTTGTATCTTCCCTTCTCACAAAATGCTGGCAATCCAGATATTGTTGAGATCCTTTTTAGAGGACTGACCTTTCCAGGTTGTTAAACTCTTTCAGCTCCTGGAAAAATAGATTACTTTAGATGAGGTCTAAAGGGCTGATGGAAGTCTTAAACCTACTACAATTCCCACAAGTAATGATTGTTACAGAAGCCTTTCATGGGCATCATTGTTCGAATGAATAACTAAGGATGGGGGGGGAATAGACCCACTGAGTTGTTTGCCCTCGTGCATATTAATTCATAAAACCAAAGACCTGAAGGGGGGAACATTATGAGATAAAACCTTCCATCCTCCTGCCCCCAGGGAAGAATCTATTCAGATGCCTCAAGACAGAAATTTGACTGCACTTAATAGTCTCTATAAGAAACCCTACCACTTCTTTAATAATATACCCCAGTGTCTTATCAGTCCTTACAGAGAGGTGATTTTTCATGGACTCTAACTTAAATAGTTCCAAAACTAGGCTAAAAATATTATTGTTTGGTTTTCTCACTCACGTATCCCCAATTTCTTGAGAGAATGATTGGCATCTAGTAGGTACTAACTAAATATTTTTTGAATACATGAATAAATAACTGGAAAAAATAAAAAGTAAGTTATACAACAGAAAAGATGGCATAATTGTACAAATTACCAAGTATTAATGACAACATTTTGTGTATAGTGCTGTTTAGGCTTCATATGGAATTTGAAGATGGAAAAGGGAAAAGAGTCTGTCACCCACAGATGTTGACTATTTCTCACAGTCAGGTAGGGGTATCTCCATATACAAGGAACCACAATCCAAGGCAGATTGTAAAAGATGCTATCACTATCATCCAAAATATAATGAGATAGCATGAAGGAAGACATGTGTTTGTGTTAATATTAAAAGACTTCTTTTCCTTTACTGCCCATGGTTCTTGGTCACGCCACTCAGGAGAATGAAGAAGTAGATCAGACGAATAGTAGTGGACAGCAAAACAAAGCTTATTGAGCAATAGTACAAAGCTCCCAAAGAGGGAGGGGACCCGAGAGAGTTGCCATGGGAGCTTCTAAATCTCGGGGTCTTTATGGTCCTATTGGTGGCTGTTTTAATCTGATTAACCCTCCATGCCCCTGTCATCCAATCAGGTTTTTGTCATCTACCTATCACAAGGGAAAGGGTGGAGGGCTCCTTCCAGGGTGGCATAAAATCCTTTTGAAGGTAGTTTCCTCTTGGGTTGGGGGAAGCCAATGTCCTTGTCTTACTTTCTTCCAACTATCCTTCATCATAAGGATGAGTAAAGATGGCCTAGAGATAAAGATCATGAACAGTTTTGCATTACTGGTAGGACTGAAGTTGAAGGCCCTTCTAGTAGAGGGGATGCCCACCGTAAAGGCATAGAGGCAGGAAAACACGTGATTGGATACAGAGCCATTGATAGTCTGCAGTCTGGTGTTTCTTAGGGTCATGTGTGTCTGTGTGTCTGCTGGTGGTAGTGACAGAGGTGGCAGGAGCAGGTGGGAATGGACTGGAAAGTTTCAGAGTTCAGAGGTAGAAAGTTCAGAGTAGAAAAAGACTCATGTCACATACCACCACACTGTAGGCACCATGAAATCTGGAATTTGTGTCCATTTTATCTACAATTCTATCTGTGGCCCTTGGAATATTGCTTGGAACATAGTGGGTGTTGGATAAACATTTGCTGAGTGAACATAAAATACTATTACTCTGAGGATGGCAGTCATAGATTGTGCCTTTGTGAAACTGTTCAATTCTTATTTTGTTTACATTTTCTCTGCCAGAGAGACAAAATTCAAGCTGGGGAAGGTAGAACAATTATCAATAAAGGACATTTAAGGTCGTGAGAATAAAATCACATCTAGCCTCTTGGAACAATTTCAATATTTTTGACTATTGAAAAATGATATATTTGGGTACTGAAATTAATTTCAGAAGGAATTCCACATCAACTATCAATAATTTTTTGAGAACTCATGGAGAATAATAAAGCTGACTGAAAAATGTACTGGCTAATATTGGCCCAATTCTTGAAAATAAATTCTACCAAGAAACATACTAGAAATTGGTTCCCAGCTAAATTCTAGAATTCTCGATTATCATTAAGTGGTTTTTTGGTAAGTGCTTGGGGTTGCTAATTGTAGTAGTTAGCCTGTGCCACTCCTAGCTACAAGGTGGTTGGAAAAAGAAGCTATGGATGAGAGATGGGTCACAGATCTAAGGGAGATCTAGCTGTACACTTTAAGAGCAACATAACAACAGTAAAAATCAGCCTCGTGTATAGTCATCGGAAATGAGGTAGGTCTTCTAGTCTAGTAGTAATTAATCAATCAGTAAGACAGCAATCAAGTTGGGAATGGGCTAAACTCTGCAAACATAGACCATAGTTGTAAAAACAAGGATAATCACTAGTTGGAAATTACCACTTAAATCGTAGTCTGACAAATGCATACATACATAGTACCAAAGAGCAGAAGCTATACTCAGACTAATTTGAATTAGTTCACAATATAGCTTCAAATGTGCAGCCCAGGCTTAGCCACAAAAGCCCTACCTTATAGGGTTATTTTCAGGTTCAAATAAGTGCTTGGAAAATTCTGAGACTAATGCCTGATACAGAGCAAGGACTCAATTATTAGTAGTACAATATAAATTAAACATCTTTCAAATAAAACCTTCATAAAAATTTCATGTCATTAGAAAATGATAAAGATCTTATTTTTTATAAATTAAAAAGTGGGAATAAGGAATGGTGAAAAGCTTCATTGATTTCTATAATTCATTCATGTACTCAGGCAATAAACATTTATTGAGCACCTTCTATCTGCTAATACTTCCCTAGATACTAGGGATGGGAAGACAATTAAGACAACATATTTATTCTTAAGAAGCTCAGTCTAGTATGGGATCTCATAATTATAGCATGTGTAAGACCTAAAAAACTTTAGTGCATATACCTGATTCATTACTATCTCTGTTAGATTGTAAGCCCCTTGAGGGCCAAACTGTTTCCATCTTTCCATCTCTGGCACTTAGAGCCTACCAGCTAATACACAGTGTATGAACAGTGACTTCTGATCACATCAAAATAGACTCCAGTTATAAATACCTTGAAATGCAGAAAATAATATAACAAACATTCTTTTAAATGCATAGCTGAGCTGATGGCTTAAATTTACAATTGGAAAATACAGATTTTTAGATTGGATTTCAAAAACCTAGGATATGCTATTTAAAGAGACATACTCAACAAAAGGGCTCAGAAATGCTGGAAGAAAAGTAGAAAAAGATAATACTAAGCAAATAGTAAATCAAAAGCAACACGATAGGTCTATATTAATAGCAGAAAAAAAACCCCACATACCAAGGCATAAAATGTATGTAAAATGTTATGAGGTCAATTACAGTTATAAGCATTATGTAAGTTACATTTGGAATAAAAGTTTTTATTACACTGGTAAGAAATTGCCATTTTTCAGAGCAACGATCTTAGATTTTTTCATGATTCCAACTGGGCATGAATTATTGTCAAATACACTAATATTAATAACAATAGCTAACA
This sequence comes from Ailurus styani, assembly GCA_002007465.1. Lineage (NCBI taxonomy): Eukaryota > Metazoa > Chordata > Mammalia > Carnivora > Ailuridae > Ailurus > Ailurus styani. The sequence goes on from LNAC01000766.1 coordinate 237,406, forward strand.
GACAATGATAATAACTAGTATTATCTCCCCCCCATTTTATAAATGCATTTTATAATTTCAAGTTTGAACAATCATCTCCCATTTTAAAGGTAAAGAAACTGAGGTTTATTGAAATTAAGAAATTTTTCTCAGTGACATGAGCCAACCTGGGAGTCTGATCTGAGCCTGAGTCATTATGCTTTTATACTGGATGCTCCATGGCCTTGGTTCTCACAGAAACTTTTTTTTTTTAAGATTTTATCTATTTATTTGAGAGTGAGAGAGAGCATGAGCAGGGGGAGGGGCAGAGGGAGAAGGAGAAGCAGACTCCCTGTGGAGCAGGGAGCCAGATGCAGGACTCGACCCCAGGACCCCGGGATCATGACCTGAGCCAAAGGTGCCCCCAAAAACTTTTTAATAGCTATACAAAGAGCCTTGGAGACAGATGAGGACAACACGAAGTGGAAGTGAAGATCCTATGCATCGGATGCTATGACTAGACGTTTCATCTCCAAGTCATCCCAGCAATGTGGGAGGACCTAAGAGAGAAGGACCTTACCCTTTTAGAGCCCTTTATTTTGGCTGGGGAACTCCAAAAGCTGGAGCCCCAGGGTCCATCCATGGCTCCTAGAGGGAAAACCTGAGTGGCCACGGTAAAATCATTTTGTTCTGAGACATCCTGCTATGTCTAGAGCCACCACAAAGAACTGCCCCTGTATAGGGGAGATTGAGCGAGGGACCCGTTTCCTGGGCACATGCCGCATAGTCCCTGGGAGGCAGGAATGCCTTTTTTGAATCTCGCATGGAGACTGAATGGGCCAGGGGCTTTGCCTGCGGTCCTTTTTAACCTTGAGAGCCAAAACACCAGAGATATATCTGAATCCTACCTCTTCCCACGCATACATTTTTTTAGGGGTCTATAAAGTCTGTTTTGAAGGTTCGTCTCAGCAGCATGCCTAGAAAAGTCTGCTTCTGTTATATCTTAAAAGTGGATGTTGTCTGACTGGCATAAATCCATTCAGGCCATTCTGGACTTTGCAGTACAAACGTCTAGCACGTTTGAGATGATTGCTGTCTCAGACAGCAGTGAGTGCTACTGAAAGTGCCTTACCACCCATCATTCGATGGGGGAGGGATGTTTAAACATGCATCCAGCCTCCTGTCCTGACCCCGTTATGGAGCAGGAATCCAGTACGAGCCACAGCACTGACACTTGGAAGACCTTTCAGCCTTTCAGCTTCTAACACGATGGTTGTCTGGTTTCATACCGAGCCCAAGCTCAGCTCTTGTCTCTGTCACTCCACTGCACACGCTCCAATGCTTGCATTACTTGTACATACTTGCTTTCATAATTTATCTGACTTGGGAGGTCAGGGAGGATAACGTCATCCACTAATCCAGTAACCATTTCCCAAGTGCCTGGAATACACCTGGCCCTCTTTTAGGTTCTGAGGATCCCATGGCAAACATGGCAGTCAAGCTCGCATGGAGCTTGCCAGTAAGTTACATGCAAATACATACTATGGGGTGCTCATAAATGCTATGTAGGAAGATAAGGTAGGGCAAAGCAGTTGGGGAACACAGGGCTGGGGTTGCTATTTTACATTGGGTATTCAGGGAAGGTCTTCCTAATATTTGGCAGAGGGAGAGAGCCAGCCGAGTTGAGCCATGTGGAACGTGCTGGGGAAGCAAAGACAAAAATGACCAAGGTCCTGAGGCAGGAGCCTGGCTGGCATTTTCCAGAAAGGCTAGGGAAGCCCATGTGACCATCAGAGAAGGAGGACTGGGAACGTAGAAGTGGAGGGCCAGGAGGAAGCTGAGCCATGCTGCACAGGAAGAACATCTGCGTGTAAGGGAATCATCATTTTAGCAGTGCGTTTCTAGATTTAATGCTGGGCCAAAGGTCAATTTCTACAAGGCTCAGTGTTTTCATCTTTGCCTCCCCCCTCAAATGAGACAAGACCTGAGGTAGCTCTAAAAGATTCCTCTGGCAATAGCTGAGCAATGTTTATAACCTCCACTCGATGAAGCATAATATTTTCCATGTAGTTGGTTTATTAAATAAATACACTAAAATAAAAGAGAAATTCTGGTTTTCCAGGATCATTACTATGCACTTTATTCTAGATTTACCACAACAAGTACACTGATATTTAAAATGACTCCAAACGGGGCAACTGGGTGGCTCAGTCAGTTGAGTATCTGTCTTCAGCTCAGGTCACGATCTCAGGGTCATGGGATCGAGCCCCACATGGGGCTCTCTGCTTAGTGGGGAATCTGCTTCTCCCTTTCCCTTTCCCTCTGTGCTCTCTCTCTCTTTTATTTTTTATTTTTTATTAAATCTCTTTAAATATTATTAAAATATCTTTTATTTATAAATAAATTATATATTTATATAAATAAAATGTATAAATAAATAAATATATAAAATCTTGAAATAAAATAAAATGCCTCCAAACACTTACTATTGACATGAAATAAATAGTAAACACCAAAATGAAAATAGTGAAATCTGATTAGTCCATTTTTTGGTCTTTCATTCCTTATTTACGATGGGGTCAGATTTTTTTGGGAGATAATAAGATGCATTTGAGCTGAATAAAACTATGACATCGAATTACAGGAGCTCGTGTTATTTTAAAAAGACACTGTTTAAGTCTGGGGTACATCATAATTAAGGAAAAGTAGGACTCCAATGCATATCTGTGAAGTAATATAATCTTAACTATTAATAACCATCAGTTTTGGAAATACTGATTGTTTAAAGTTACACTCAATTTGGAATTTGAATAGAAAATTATTTCTGTTCTGCTTTGCTTGAATCAGGATGATATATCAGCACACCAAAATATTTTCTCTCTTTTCTTTTTGACTTTTTAATGCTTTTTTATTCCTGTACACTTGGAAAATTTATTGGAACCGAAAGTAATATATGTGTGCCCTAGGAAGGTTGTTAGAAAGTTGTGATAATGCTTTTTGTGGACTGTAGTCTAAGGGAATTGCCTTTTAGTGGCACATTTTTCTCCACATGTTACTATACAGTTGACCCTCAAGCAATAAGGGGGTAAGGGGTGCAGACTCCCCATGCAGTCAAAAATCCACATACAACTTTTGGTTCCCCACAAACTTAACTGCTGATTGCCTACTGGTGACCGAATCCTTCCGGATAACAAAAATATTAACACGTATTTTGTATGATCTATGTATTACATACTCTGATCTTATAATAAAGTAAGCCAGAGAAAATGTTAGTAAGAAAATCATAAGAAAAAAATACATTTTCCATTTATAGTACCATACTGTAAAAAAAAAAAATCTGTATAAGCGGATCCATGTAGTTCAACCCTGTGTTGCTCGAAGATCAACTGTGTTCTCAAAATATTTTCTCTTAATTTAATTCAACCTATATTGATTTGCACATGTTGAATGTTTAACTATGTTATACTACAGTAGGATGCAGATAGGAGGTTAATGAAAGGGCAGTGCTAGAGATCTGGTCATCCAGGGTTCCCCAGAGAAAGAAAGTTTAAAACAAGAAGCATTCAATTCGATTTCAAGATGGCTTTGTCAAAAAACATGCTGCCAATAAACTGGAGAAGGGCAAACAACAGACTGTTGGAGCCAAGAGCAAAGAGAGAAGGCCTGCAAAATTGCTGACTGTGCTAAAGAGAGCTGAAGGGATTAAAAGAAATAAAAGCTTTTCCACATATATTGAAAAAGAGAGATAGAGCACCAGAAAGTAGGGCTGCAAATGAATAGGGAGGGAGAAATCCATGTTAGCCAAAGTGGCTCAAGACTGACCTGCTTTTAAAAATCTGAGTCTGACAAGGCAAACTACAACTTTGGGCAATTGGGACATAATGAAGACCTGGTTTATTAGAAAATAATTTAGGCAGCTGATGGTATTTCTGCATGCTAATGGAAAGAGCCCAGAATCCTCAAACATGCCTGCTGTTACCTATACTAAAATGTCTATAAAGCAATTTGCCTTTGAAGCGACTACTTTTATCCTGAAGAGAAATCTGATTCTGCCTTTAGCCCCTGAACACCTCCATGAAATCTAAAAAATCAAGTAGAATTAAAGTCTCAAAAGACTGATAAAATTACCAGGAGATCAGGGCCATGAATTTAACCCTACTCGGGCCCCTGGCTCCCTCAATGCCACTGTAGCTCTACCTACCTCTGTTTTCTGATCTATAATTAGGATGATTATACTTACCTATCAGCAATATGTGACTCAGGAAAAGTTTATCATGTGTTGTAAACATAATGTGTTGGAATGATATATAATTCAAAATGAGAATAGATTTAAGTCTGTAAGAATTCAGTCACTGAGTTCAGTTAACCTACAGATGCAAAGTGGGTAAGCGACCAAGTGCATAGTCTCTGGAGATGACTACTTTGGTTTGAATCCTCCTCTTACTGCCTACTGGCTGTGTGACCTAGAGCAAATGACTTAACTTCTCTGGACCTTCTTTTCCTCATTTGTTAAAGATAAGACATGTAGTGCTCAATAATATCAGCTATTATCAGAGCAAAACCTTGCTAGATTTACAGAGAGAATCCCGGAATTCCATGACTGCCCTTGTGCAAGTGAATTTATAAGAGTTGGGCTTAGAACATTTTAAAGAATACAGTCATTGTAGACAGAAGTTGAACCAATGTAATCTAAACAATGGTGTTGCACAGCCTGGCATCTGTCTACATACCTCAAAGGTAAGATTAAGCATGGAAAGGTGCCTTATCATTTGGAAGGGGAATTGGGAAATGAAATGAGACTGAAAAATCGCAGTCATGTTTGGCAACCACAGATGGACCATGAACTCATAAAACTCACAGAAATCCTAGAAGTCCTTTAGTTGGATACTAATGGAATCCATATTGAAGGCATTAAATGATGTGTCTTTGTCTTTCCTGTACTTGTATATTCAGGAAGATAGTACTAGACACTTTCTATAATGATTGGTTCAGTTGCTCAAGGACATCCAGGGTTAGAGGCAGAGGAGGACCCTGGACCCAGGTCCTCATGAGTTCTGCCGATCACAACTCATACACTCTGTGGTTGGGATGCCCCTTAAAAGGTACAAGAAAGAAGATTTCTTGCTCATGAGAACAGGAGCCATTGGTGGCCCCAGAACGTGAAGGGTCACTCTCAGAGCTCTGGGACCAGCAAAACTTAAGCAGAATTCAGTATTTACATGAATTAGACCAAACCATTGCTGAGCTTTTAACCAATTGCTGGATACTGAGAAAAGGCCTGGTTGTATGAAGGGGAGTAAGATAAAATTTCTGTCCCAGGGGAGCTCAAAGTCTGAAATAGCCTTGTATCAGAAGTAGGATCAGAAGCATTAAATAATTAGTTCATTCACTCACTCACTCATTCATTCATTCAACATATATTTATTGAAGTTCTACTATGTAGCAGGCACTGCTCTGGGCACCAGAAGCAGGAACAAAACAGACACAGGTCCATGACTTTTTAAGTTTGCTTTCCGTCTATGAGAGAGGGAGCCAGGTAATAGATAATAACATGATTGCCTGGATTTTATCTATGGGATTTTAATGTATGGAGGTGACTGAGTGATGACGTGATGAGGCTAATGCCATTGAAATAAAATTTTTGTCACTAGAATTTCCTGAGAGGAGGGACCCCATCCTGCTACGCAGGGCATATGGGGAAACAGCAGTGTTAGTCATGAGGTGGAAAAGGAGCATGGGAAAAGCCTAGGCACAGCCTTTATTGTGTTTTCGATAGAAGAGCAGGGGAGGGTTTGGCTAGTTTGAATAATTCCAGCAGGTTTGGGGACACAGCGGCTTTCTTGGTTGTCCCAGACCTTGCCCTCAGTTGACTTAGGGCTGAAGAATATTGCTTGGTGCCAGAGTTCAAAGAGATGACTTGGGTGTGGGCTCTGAACTAATTAGTTTTCATATGAAGGATGTGCCCCTGGACAAAGACTTCGCTATCTCTAGAATTGTCTAAACATAGGACGAACAGTTATCTTCAGGTCAGTGAGGCCACAAATGCCAGATCATCAAGAAAATAGGGGCACCTGGGTGGCTCAGTCAGTTAAGTAACTTGGTTTGGCTCAGGTCATGATCTCCAGGTCCTGAGATCGAGTCCTGTGTCAGGCTCTGCCCTCAGGACTGAGTCTGCTTGAGATGCTCTCTCACCCTCTGCCTTTGTTCCTCCCCCCTCCCCCCCTTTCCTCCCCACTGCTGCTCAAGCTCTCTCAAATAAATAAACCTTAAAAAAAAAAAGAATACAGAAAATAAGAAAATATATGTACTCTGATTGGCCCTATGATGAATGGATGACAAGTAGACTAATACAGAATCTAAGAAAACACAGAACAATGATAAATAAGCAGAATTATCCAGTGTGTTATAAGACGATAGATGACGCTACAGAAAAAAGAAGAAAAATTAGAGCTGGTCTTGGGGCTTAGGGAATGCTGTTGGGTGGCATATAAATAGATTGCAGTGTTAAGTAATATTGTTTGGTAAGTCTCATTGAGAAGGTGAAATTCAAAAAAGGACCTGAGACAAAACTTGCTTCTAAAAGGAGATTTCAATATTTTAGGATTATAGCCAGTTGTAGAAACTTCACACATCCATAGCATAACTCATTCATTTATTTGTTCAGTTGTTGTTCAGTAAGATATTAAACAAATTAAGCATTAGTCAATAGATACTGGAGGTACATTGGTGAGGTAAAAAACAAACATAGCCTGCTATCACAAAACTTGTCATCTTGTTAGGGAGACAGATATTGACAGAATGAACACACAAATAAATGTTTATTTACAACTGAAAAATAGCTACACAACTTAAGAGAGTCTGTAATAAATGGATTTGATCTAGCTAGGGAAGGGAGGGAAGGCTTCACTGAGATCTGAAAAATAATAGGTGTTGACTAGGCAAAGAAGAAAGAGAATACTATCCAAGTATAGAAAATAGCATGTGTAAAATCCCAGTGAGGGAAGATGTTAGAAAAGAAATGAATGGAAAGAGCAAGGGGGACCATGGGGCAGATGAGGCTGCAGGGGTGTGTGTGTGTGTGGAGGGGAGGGGCACTGTATATCACATAGGTCCTTCAGGCCACAAGGAGAGTTATACATTTTCCAGAGAACAACAGCCAGTGAAGGAAGGACTTTAAGCTGGGGAATCTCTCATATGAACTGATTTGGCTTTGAGAATGGAATTAGGGGAAGTTGGGAGAAGAGCTGAGAAGTTAATGATAGCTTGGAACTGGATCCTGACAGAAGAACCAAACAGCACTCAAAGACTTTGGAGGATCGTAGGTTTATTTAACACAGGGGAGCTCAGAGGAGAGTGTTCTCTCCAAAGGTCTGAGCCCTGAGCACAAGTAGGGAGGGTAATTTATACCCTTCTACTTGTGCATTCTTGGTACTTCGGGCACGCGCGGGAAACAGGGTAGGGAAGAAGAACCCGGAAGGGCTCTGAGACAGGGACTGAAATTCCCTTGCTGGTTTGGTCAGCGGTCTCAGAGTACAGTTTTTCTCTTATCACTAAGGCAGGCACAGACAAAGTCTGTTGGCCCTGGGGCAAACCCTCTTTTCTCTCATCTGCAGGCCACTTCCAGATAAAAGGAATGAGCACCGTCTAACCATGTGCCCTTTAAATAGGTCTAGCCTTTAACCCACCAAGACACTGGGTTGTCTCTCTGCTTCCTATTGCTGAGCAGTATAGTGTTTTAGACATTAAAACAAAACACAGTCTTTATAGATAGACAAGACCTGGTTTAAATCCCAATTTAGCAATTTAATTCAACTACAATTAAATTGACTACAATTAATTTGACTACAATTAATTTGACTGTATGAAGCCTGGATTTCTTCATTAATTATATGAAAGTGATCCTACCCACCTGTTAAGTTTGTTATGAGGATTATAGAAGACAATATGGACTATAGGGGAGGAAATATTTTCCTTTCTATCCTTCTAGGTGCTATGAATTAAACTGACACAGAGAAACAGAAGAAAAAACATAAATTTAATTAAGTACATACACATGGGAGTTTCACAAAGGTATGAGACTTTGAAAGGCAGCCAGAGGATGGAGACTTATGTACCATCCTGAGCTAGGGAAAGGGTTGGGGTTTGTGGCTTTTAGGTGAGGGAGGAAACAATCTGAGGGAGGTTAAGAGGAGGAAATGTATGGTAAACAAAGGTTGCCTTGTTATGCAGATAAAGTCACTCAGGTGAAAAAAAGATCTTATTTCTAGTAGTGGCTATTCCCGGAACAGGTATTCTTTCTAAGGGAAATTTCCTTTATGAATACACATTCCCCCCACAAATGGGGACATTTATATTTTGTTTTAGGCAGTTAAGGGGGAGGTGAGAGCTTTTCCTTAGTCTACTGGGTCTTGGTTTCTCTCAACGCAAAATAATCCGTATGACAAAGTGACAAATTTGGGGGTGGCATGTTCTGAACCCCTTCAGGTTAAAGTGCTTTAGTACACTATTGGAACATGGTGTGGGTTCCGTAAATGAAAACTGTGACTTTATTTATTCTTAATGTGCACTCTGATTTCTCACCATTTTCATTCAACCTGAGAATTGCCACCATTGTAGAATGGAGAGGATAATGTAAAACAAAAAGTCAATTTTCTCTCAAACTGTAAAATTTTATGGAAGAGAAAAAAGAAGAAAACCCGTGAAAACCTAAATAGTTGCAGCAGATTTTTTAAAGATTTTCTTTTTTTTAATTCATTTGAGAAAGAAAGAGACACAGAGACGACAAGCACAGTGGGCGGGGGTGGGGGGGAAGCAGAGGGAGAGGGAGAAACAGATTCCCTGCTGAGGTGGGAACCCAAGGTGGGGCTCAATCCCAGGACCTGGAGATCAAGGCCTGACCTGAAGGCAGATGCTTAACCATCTGAGCCTCCCAGGCACCCCTGCAGCAAATTTTTTAATCTTACAGTATTATCCACAAGCTTACATGCATCTAAACCCAGACCGGCACATGTCTGCATCCTGCAAGAGAATGTCATGGTTACACTACCTATATATGGATGGGGCCAGCACTGACATAGGTCTCTGCAGAGAAGACAGTAGGAACTTGATTGTAAGATCTCTAAGCAGCAGATCCTTTTGCTATCTCTTTTATGAGATCCAAGAAGCTTTCTTAGCTATTCCCATTTCACTTATTTATCATTCTATAGATGACAATTTTCCCATCTGACTTTCAACAGTGTCAGAATCTATTCAGTCTTGCTGGAATCTATTAACCAATGCTTGGCCAGTGCTGGGGTATGACTGAGCTCTGCGAATCTCCTGAGCCTTGTTCATTGTCCCCAGCTTGTCGTTCATTCTTTTCCAGTCAGATTTCAAGGTCAAGAATCCATACACTAAATCATGTTTCTAGGTAGTCTCTGAAAATTCATTCATTAATTCTTTCCCCAAACTTCCATGATGGGTGATTAGCATAAGTACAATTGTTAAGTTACCATTCCCTAATCATCGCTGATCATTGGCAATGTGTTTATAAGGGTAATTGTTATTCTTAACTTTGCTCTGAGTTATGATCAAGGATCGCTGCTACCATTGCACTGATAAAATTAGTATTAACATGGCCCCTGAAACAGTTTGGTGTAGATGTACCAGTCATTTCTTCTTTACCATAGTCTTCTTGGTAGAAGCGCTAACTAATCAGGTGTGATCTTTTGTAGCAGGAGACACAAAGGGTAGTGCTTTGTTGATTTCAAACTTCACTTTAAACCCTCAAGCCTCCCTTCCAAACCTAGTAACTGATTACAAAACAGCTGTTTTATTTCCTTTCCTCACATCTGCTCAATCTTCAGGAAGCAGTCTTTGGGAAGTGACATAGTCTTGAATGGGACCCGCAAAAGTAATGGAGAAGCAAAACAGTGTTTCTCTAAAATATTTAGGTCCTGGATTTGATGTCAGAACTCCTCAGCATGTAACCTTCATGAAACACTTAATCATCAATAAACAGGAACAAGAACACCTGTTCTTCCAACCCTCTGAGATTTATGGAAGCTCTTCCTTACTAAATGGGAATTTTTTAAGCTGCAAGTGCCTTATATAACTGTACGTTGTTATTAGTCAACTTTCCTTTTAATCAATGCAGCAGGAATTTAAATCTCACACACACACACACACACACACACACACACACACATCACTGCAATCTCTACATCTTTTTTATTAGGTCCTTTCCTAATTACCTGTGTTGCTCTCCATTAATCATTTCCTTTCATGTTCCTTGTAGATACAAGTGAACTAACAGAACACAAGGATTTCCTGGCAGATACACACATGGGATTCTATCCAGAAGAGCTTCCCAACAAAGCTTAACTACAAAGAAATTCAGAGAAGAAGGTGAACCTGCTCTCTAATACTCTTTGTGTCTAGTCTAGATTTCTTGTTAGCCCATTGCCTTGTGCTGGTTATTTTAACACCAATTTCTGGAGGCTTTAAATATAAAATCTTAGACTTTCCCCCACTATTAATCTAAATACCATCACTTTTCTGGTACGACATTGCCTGTGAATTAAGAATAAGATGATTCTCGGGCGCCTGGGTGGCTCAGTGGGTTAAAGCCGCTGCCTTCGGCTCAGGTCATGATCCCAGGGTCCTGGGATCGAGGCCCACATCGGGCTCTCTGCTCAGCAGGGAGCCTGCTTCCTCCTCTCTCCTCTCTCTCTCTGCCTGCCTCTCTGCCTACTTGTAATCTCTCTCTCTGTGTCAAATGAATAATTAAAATCTTTAAAAAAAAAAGAATAAGATGATTCTCAATATTAACAACAATTATTTAATTTTTTTGTTTTTACATTCATCTTTCCTCATGTGCTTTATTTATTTGCACGCTTTTTCTTAATAATGCCTCATATCGGGGCGCCTGGGTGGCTCAGTCATTAAGAATCTGCCTTCAGCTCAGGTCATGATCCCAGGGTCCTGGGATCAGCACTGCACTGGGCTCCCTGCTCAGCAGGGAGCCTGCTTCCTCCTCTCTCTCTGCCTGCCTCTCTGCCTACTTGTAATCTCTCTCTGTCAAATAAGTAAAATCTTTAAAAAGATTCGGCTCGGGTCATGGTCCCAGAGTCCTGGGATCGAGCCCCACATGGGGCTCCCTGCTCTGCTGGAAGCCTGCTTCTCCCTCTCCCACTCCCCCTGCTTGTGTTCCCTCTCTTGCTGTCTCTCTCTCTCTGTCAAATAAATAAAATTTCTAAAAAAAAAATAAATGCCTCATATTTAGATAATGCTTAACACATTCCCTCTGGAATAGGGTATTACTCAATCGGAACCTCAAAACGACAGTCTAATTAGGTAAGTAATCCAGGAATGGCTATTAGCAATTTCATTTTGTGAATAAAGAATCTTTGTTTTACCTCCTTTTGCTTTCCCCATACTGGCTGAAAGGGGCATGGAATCCCCTTTGCTAGGCTCAAAAGTAATGTTTTTAACTAGTCATAACTTTGGGCTAAAATACTTTACCTCTCCTTGTTTCACTTTCCTAATTTATGAAAATAGGGGGTAGATTTGATGACCTAGAAGATCCTTTCAGTGCCTTTACCTTAACGTTGTGTTCGAAGTCATAAAATATTTACTGTGCCCCTGCGTATAGTGCTTCTAACTCTAAAGAGATAATGAGCTGTAAGGTACCTCCCTAACCTGCCAAAACGTCGTAATTCAACTGGAGGACTAGCTGGTGCTAATGTGAAGGTAGAGAAAGATTCAAGGCCAAACTTGCAAAATCCTACATGACTGACACACAAAAACAAGTGCTATTGGTGAGAAGGGAAAGTCACTATGTCCCCAAACCATTGACAAATGCATTGACATCCAGACCTCGCGGTTTCAAAGTTAAGGAAGAAGTCCCTCACTTTAATACCGGCTACAGGACAATATGAAAAGAAAAAAAGTTGTGTCTATCGATAAAAGGGGAAAGCTCACATTAAAAAAAGGCAATTGAATGGAAGAAAAGTGTGGGTTTAGAGGTGGTGCTCATTCGGTTTAAAGCTAATGTAGAGTTTATCATGGAAAATTGGTAATAAAAGAATTCAAACATTTTTTTCACTTGTTTCAGGGTTCCGTATTCATTGACTATGGAATGAAAATAAAAATCAAAGCAAAGCTTTAAAAGGACAGAGACATGTAGGCTAATGGACAATTTGTCTGAGGGAATGGCTTTTAAGGCAGAAATTTTTCTGTGTGTATTTTTCCTCAGAATTTAATGTTTTTAAAGATGGTGCCCTGTAAGTTACCATGACAACCTGTAGATATCATCTTTAGAAGGCTAAAGCTACAGATCTCAGCTCAAAGTATTGTGTCCACACACTTTTAGAAAAAGCCTGTTGATACACCATAGATGGGCTGAACAAAACACGGAGTGTTCGCCGTTATTATGGTGCATTTCTTTGAAATATTTTAGCAGGGCCGAAGCTGCTTCTACAGTGTTGGACATCCTCCCTCTCATTTCATCATTACCTTTACAATCTGAAGCATACTTCATTTTCAGCTCTTGGTTGAACTTCTCCCAAGACAGGCAAACGTAAAGGCTAAAGCTCATTTCCTGTTCTACATGCTTCTTTTAAAAGAGGAACGAGATTCAAGTGTTGTTAGTCATACTGCAATTTTAGAGTTGTTCTTTGTCCTTGGGCTGTGTTTTCTCAGGATAGTATCCTTAATAACAAAGCTGGGCAAAGAACTGAGAACTAATTTGCAGTTGTGAAGAAAGGGACTGGAAGGTACAGATGAGGTAAAAGTTCTCCAGAGTTTGGTTTTCTGTCACCTTTGTAGTGAAGGTGGGTACCCGGGGCCGAATGATTATGGAAGCTGCTAAGCAGTCACCTTCGAAGGCAGTCAGGTTCAGCAACTTCCCCAGAGAGAGTAATGATCATGATGACATGTAGCTAATGTGCTTTTACTGATTAAACATGGGGTGGGAAATTGAGATACTTAGTTGAGTAACTGAAAACAAATTTCTTCAACTAATTCAGGTAAATGAAACATTTATTATTTTTTTTAAAACCCACTATTTAGGGCCACCTGGGCAGCTCAGTCCATTAAGCATCTGCTTCAGCTCAGGTTATGATCCCAGAGTCCTGGGATTGAGCCCAGAGATGACAGGATCCCTTGTTCAGTGGAGAGTCTGTTTCTCCCTCTCCGTCGGCCCCTCTCCCGGTCGTGCTCTCTCTCTCTCTCACTCTCTCTTTCAAATAAATAAGTAAAATCTATTTTAAAAACCCCCAAAGTCCCCCACTATTTTCAAAAGATATTGATAATGCTCGTTGCTTGGTGTGATTATTATGTAAGCAGTCTGAAACTCAGACTGTAGGATGTAACAGAGTGGGCAGGTGATGTGGAGTACAGTGACGTGAATTTGATTTTTTCCCCAAAATTTCATTAGGTACGCCCGCTTTTTTTTTTTTAAAGATTTTATTTATTTATTTGAGACAGAGAGAAAGAGTGAGAGGGCACAGAGGGAGAGGGAGAAGCAGGCTCCCTGCTGAGCAGGGAGCCACTGTGGGGTTCTATCCCAGGACCCTGGTTATCATGACCTAAGCAGAAGGCAGATGCTTAACCTACTGAGCCACTCAGGAGTCCCTAGGTACCCTGCTTTGGCGAACAGGTCATTTCATTGCATTTACAAAGATAGATTTGGATTTTAGTATCACATGAGCAGCTGAACCTTGCCAGATCAGAAGCACCATGTAGCCACTTTCATAGTCATTGATGGAATGTGATGCATTCAGCTCTCTCAGAGGCTTAGTGTTTTTGTAGTTTACGGCCTTGGTAATCTCATGTCTTAAGGATATCGAATTATTTGGTGAGTGTGAAATAATTTGCCCTGTTTTCAGTGATTTTTTTGTTATGATTATGATTGTTATTTGGCAATAAAGACTGAATTATATAAACATTGAGTACCCAATGGGTTTTATTTGTAAGAATAATCTTAAGTATATGTTACATGATTGCTTTGCAAGAACTTAATGAGAATAGGTGAGCAGCCATAATTTGGTGTAATTAATGAAGCAAAAGGTCTTGTTAGGTTGTTTAATGTGACTGTTGAAGTAATTGGGCTGATTTTTATGGGCTTTGGTGTTGTCTTAGTGTAAATCGCTGTTCATAAAAGTTCATGGTAATTATGTTTTTTACCTATGAGAATTCACTTAACAAGTGACTTTTCCAGAATAAATTATCTTCGTGAAGCAGAGAAAGATTGTGCTCATCAAATTCGCTTAGGTAAATGAAGAGAGGCTTAAAAGAAAAGTCTGCATTACATTACAAAAAGTACTGCTACTGAAAAATGAACAATGATTAATTTAAAAGAATATATTTGAAATACTTTTCCAAATTCAAACTTTTCTAGTGAAAGTCATTTTACCAAATTGGCAAACATTACCAACATCATCAGATAAGGCAGAGTAGTATTAGGTGAGATGAAGCTCATGTCCTGGTGTCTTTCTCCTTCCCTCTTCTCTCTCTCTCATTTTCTCTCTCTCTCTCTCTCTCTCTTTATCTCTCTCTCTCTCTCCCCCATGATGCTGCAAAACAACACTGCAACATAACAGAGTTGTTTCATACAAAGTGGCCTGATGAAACAGATTAAAAGACATAGAATGAGGAATTGACAATAACAGTTTTTAATTCATTACTAAAAATTTTACTTTGAATTCTAACAACAGGAAACATGATTTTTACCTTGTCATTCTTTCTAAATATTCATGAGAAATAGCACTTGCAATTATGAAGTGTATGAGCAATACATTTGCCATTGGCAAACTGAACATTTTTATTCTGTGAAAATGCTAACAGACCAACAATTGTTACTGGTGAGAAAGAAGAACGGATTCAGAATTAAACCAACAATTGTTACTGGTGAGAAAGAAGAACGGATTCAGAATTAAAGGAAAAGAGGAGGAGCATGGGGGTTTGGAAAAAAGTTAGGAAAAAAGTTTGGAAAAAAGTTAGGAAAAAGTTAGGAAAAAAGTTAGGAGTTACGTTTTTCCCCTTATAAAAGGAATATGTTTGTATTCAGCATTTATTGTTTATCTCCTCTTTTTGACAGCATTCTTGGAATCTGTGTCTTCCTAATTTTCCTTCCACTTGGTATGGGTAGGGCTCCCACAGCGACTAGGACAGAGCACAGAGACCCGAGTCAATCAGTGCTCAGCATTTGCAATTGGTTTATTTTGAGCACATGACTTAAGGCAGACCAATCAGGATGGATCTTAGGAGTTTTGCTGCGCAGGTGGACTTGAACCTAAAATATTTAACTCCTAGAACTGGGACCCCAAGGGAGACTGTTTCTGAGAAGGAGTCAACAGAGAAAATATAATTTAGGAGAAGAGAAATAGAATCCTGATAAACTACTTTGAGCTCCTGTCTTTAGCCACCCTTGAGGCAGTGCTTATCTCAGAACCGCTGTATTATGAAAGCCAGTAAATTTCCTTTATTTCTTAAGTTAGTTGGGCTTAGCTGTGGCAAATAAATCCTAATTCATACATTGTTCACCACAGGAAAATTGGAAAATACAGAAAGGTGCAAAAAAATTATAATTACTTCTGATTCAATTTTGATGTATTTATTTTCTATTGTTCTGTCGATACATAAACATAGGTAACTTTGGTTACAATTTTGATGTATTTTTCCATTCTTTTCTTATCACCACATAAACATAAAAATTTTATTCAATTCAGGATAATTTTTATATGTACGGATATGTGTTTTTGACATATGGAGATATATATGTGTACACATACATATATAAATTAGTGTTAAATTATAACACTTTTATATCCTTGCTCTCACCTAACACTGTGTCATGAATATTTTCCTATTTCATTAACATGATTTTTAATAGCGGAATGATATTCCTAGTACATATAAACTATAATTAATTTAACTTTTCCATTATTTTTGGACATTTAGGCTATTTCCATTTTTTTAAGATTTTATTTATTTGACAGAGAGAGAGAAAGACAGTGAGAGAGGGAACACAAGCAGGGGGAGTGGGAGGGGGAGAAGCAGGTTTCCCGCTGAGCAGGGAGCTAGATGCAGGGCTCAGTGTAGGGCTCAATCTCACACTTGAGCTGAAGGCAGAGGCTTAATGACTGAACCACCCAGCCGCCCAGATTATTTCTATTTTTTTAAAAAAAACCTGGTTGTTTATGTTGTTGGTAAGGAAATATTTGTCCAATTTTCTATTTCTTTGTATTGGTTTCCTAGCAAGGGTATTAACGACCTTAAGCAGGTGCATTTTTAAGGACTCCTGATATATATATCAAATTGGCTTTCAGAAAGTTTATACTAATTTATATTACCAAGAACCTTGCCAAACTAGGATATCATTATTTCTGATCATATTTACTAATTTAATAGGCTCTTGTATTGTTATATTAGAATTTTTTAAATTTTTATCTTTGGGAGGTTGAATATTATTTTTTCATATACTGTTGATCATTTGCATTTCTCTAGTGAATTGATATTCCTGTCCCTTCCCCATTTTTTTAAATCAGCATTTTAGTTCTTTTTTTATTATTAATTTTAGCCTTTTATTTTTCAAAATCAGTGATTGCAACAAGTAGTGTTGCACTGTTAGCTATTTTAGGACCTACTGGTGCATCACAAACAGAACTCTGAGACTGTCAACTCCCCTGATTCCAAACTAACCACACAATAGATTTT
Source organism: Ailurus styani (assembly GCA_002007465.1). NCBI lineage: Eukaryota > Metazoa > Chordata > Mammalia > Carnivora > Ailuridae > Ailurus > Ailurus styani. The sequence goes on from LNAC01000766.1 coordinate 254,062, forward strand.
TCTTATCTAAAAGTAGCAACTGGTTTGGCTTCTGAAATCAAAATCTCAGATCAACTTTTCTGTAAAACTGGGGGTCAGGCAGTGAGTTTGGCACCAAAAGCTCCAACATGCAACTTCAGCATTGCTCACTGTTATTGATTTAACTGCACGAAAAAAACTTGTGTCCTGTTCATTATGTGGCATTGTAGCTCACAGATGTGATTTTTTATTTAAGGCATTTATTCCACGTAAAATCCTGCTGGAGGGTTTGAAACACTCTTTCTTCCCATAAACTGTCATCTGCCTGTTTGCAACTTTATTTACTAGAAAGAACACATTCTGTCTTCTGAGGGTAATGTTGATTTTTTTTTTTTCCAGAATAGCAGCATAACACCTTGTCAGGTCTTACTCAAAAGGTCGTTTTCTCATATTTTGATGTTAGACTATTTCCCAGGGATGAGAGATAGGGAAAGAACTTCTAAATACCAGTCTACAAAATCTCTACTTTCAAAACCTGCTTTTATTGACTGAATAAACTTGGCAGTGGATTTTATTGCTGTATGGTACAAAAATCTCAATCTAAAGGAGGAGAAGCCGGGGGTGGGGTTGGAGAGAGGAATGAAAAAGCTTACTCAGTTAAAACGTTTATGAAAAGCCAAAAAAAATCTCAGCTCTACTTTTCTTCTTCTGTTGAAATCTTAATTGCTGACAAAGACTTGCTAATTTCATTATGATAACCCATATCACAGGTACTGTATAATTTTCTAATAAAATATATCTCTTTCATTTCTTTCTTGACCCCCAGCTAGTCATTTATAATCTAAAGGGGTTTAAGAAGTGACATAGTCATTTAAGCATAGTATTTAGTGCTGTTCCTGTATTTAGATGCATTAATGGGGTTAGAACATTGTTCCTCAATGTGAATCACCACAAAACCTGAGCACTTCCCATGACATTTTCCTCGCCATTTATCTTCGATATCTTGGTTTTATGTATTATAATATTTGTTAAAATTTCCTTTTTGGAAAATTAAAGGGCATATGTTGAGAAGAAGTACAAAATCTTTTCTTTCTCAGGACTTCAGCATCTATTTTGGCCCTGATCAGCTTAGATTGGATTTGGTATCATTCTTTGTAATTTATTAATATAATATAAATATTATTTATAAATATGTTTCAGTTTAAAATTTCCTGAGAGGGTAGGTAAGCAAGCCAATTACAATACAGTGTGAGAGATGTTATTGATTCATTGAAGAAGAAGGAATTAGGATTTATGAAGTCAAAAGAAAGACAGAAATGCTTATTTCCTTGTTTTCTCCTGTTGTGGTCTCAGTGCTGTTGGTTTCCTTCTGCCTCCTCTGTTTCTCCAGCCTGAACTACATCAAGGGGTTGATTTCCCCTGCAAAGCCAGAGAAGAGGCAATAATAGATTGAAAGGGATATGGAGTGGTGATACAGATAGATGAGCCTAGAAGCACCAGAACTGTGGACTGGTTGGAACTGGATTCATGACCAGGTAAGGAGAAAGAAGGAGGGAAATGCGTGGGAGATCTGTTAGGAAGAAGGAAGAAAACCTTAGAGAATTCAGAAGGGGAAGACTGGAGAGACTCTAGAATGGGGTAATAGAATAGAATGGGGTAAACAGAATGGGGTAAAACCCCGTGCAGAGAGAGGTCCCAGGACTGCTGCCTTAAGCCCAGCTCCTGCAGGACAGAGTCCTGCCTCTGCCCCCTTCCCACTCACCCCAGGGACAACTCCCATTAATCTTATGCTCTTAGTACATCCCAGGTGCATCCTCTCGTCACTGTCCTCACCACCAGGGCAGTTCTGGCCTCGTCGTGTCATTCCTGGATGACCTCCAGCCTCTCGCCCTGTGAGCCGCGGTTCTTTCTACATTGGAGTTCTCTTTCTGAAATGCAAATCAGATCATATCACCCCTGCTTTGAAATCATTTTGAATGGACAGAAGACTTGAATAGAAATTTCTCCAAAGAAAATGTACAGCAATCACATGAAGAGATGCTTACCATTGCAATCATAGGGAACTAGAAATCAAAACCACGATGAGATGGCACATCACACCCATTAGGATGACTATTATTAAAACAACAACAAGCAGAAAACATCAAGTACTGATGAGGATGTGGAGAAATTGGAACCCTTGTGCACTGGTGGTGGGAATGTAAAATGCCTCAGCTGCTGTGGAAAACAGTAGGGAAGGTCCTCAAAAAATTAAACATATAATTGCCACTCGATCCAGCAGTTCTCTTCTGGGTATATGCCCCAGAGAAATGCAAGCAGGGACTCAATGATGTTTCGAGTCCCACGTTCATTGCAACGTTTACTCACAATAGTCAAAAGGTGGAAAGAGCCTAAGTACCCTTGGATGGATGAATGGATAAACAAAATATGGTATACAAATACAATGGAATATTATTCAAACTTAAAAAGGAAGGAAATTCTGGCATATGCTATAGCATGTGTTGAACCTTGAGGACATTACGCTAAGTGACATGAACCAGTCCTGATAGGACTAATGTTGTGGGATTCCACTTCTACTAGGGACCTAGATAGTTAAACTCATAGAAACAAAGTCAAGTGGTGGTCGCCAGGGGATGGGAGTGGGGGTGGGGATGACTGTTTAATGACTAGAGAATTTCAGTTCTGGAAGATGAAAAGGATTCTGGAGATGGATGGTGGTGATGGTTGTACAACCGTGTAAATGTACTTAACGTCCCTGAACTGAACTCTGCTGCTGAACCTAAAAACGATTAAAATGGTAAATGTTATGCTGTGTGTATTTTACAATTAAAGATCACTTTGTGGCCTCCCATTAATTTCGGGATAAAAACCCAGGTTGTTAGCATGATATATCTATCTTTCGGGATATGGGTCCCAGTTTATTTCTCTGGCTTGTCATTTCGCTTGGTCCAGACTTCTACTGCTTGGCATTTCCCTGTCCTGGAAGACTCAGCTCAGCCTTTATCACCTTCTCTGAGAGATCTTCCCTGATCCATCTCACACATCCCCCCATGCTGGGTCCTACCCTCATCTTGGGTGGGGGAACCTCCTCTTTTCTATCATAGCACCCTGTGTACGCTGTCATCTATCATATTGAATTCAAAATTTTAAAATTTGTCCTTATCAGGAATCCCCCACCGGGCTATTAGCAACTTGAGGGGGGGATTGCCTTTTATCTCTGTTGCACCCCTGCCTAGAACATGGCCTTATACCAGTAGATGCTGAATGTACGTTGGCTGTCTGAATGGGGAAGAAAGGGAAATTTTGTAATTTGAGCTAAACATTCTATCTAGAAACAGGAATAGTAATAGCACTTACCTCTCAGGATTTTTGAAGAATGATGTGACATTGGTAACATTAGTAAAACATTTAAAACAACACCTGACCATAATAAGTACTCAATAAATGTTAGATATTATTATTCACTTTTATTATTGAACGACCTATGAAATTTTTAAAATAAGATTCTCATATTCCCTTTAGAATAAGGATTGTTAAAGGGAAAGATGGGGTAGAAATTGGCTAGGAAATGACAGAGAAAGACACCAATCCCTCTGGGATTCAGGCTCCTCTAAGGTTCGTCTTCAGAATTGGTGAGAGGTGTGCTAGTTTGGTCTAAGCGGATGAGTGGTGGTGTGGAGGGCTTCCATTCTAAACCAGCCTTTCCTGATATAATTGTGGCTTAAACTACGCGCCCCCCCCCACCTGTCAGCCTCAATGATACCCAACCTTTCAGAGGTGTAGCCTCCCTTGGGTAGGATGGGGACTTTCCTTAGGAGGATGACTCTGGAGGTAAATTGCCCTTCCCACTGGAAGATTGCTAGTGCACCTGACAGCCCAGTCCCCCACCCAACCTCACTCTCATGGCTCAATACCTCAGGTCCTGCGAAGCAGCTAGAGTTCCCATTTGGGTCTCCTCTACTCCATCAGGGTAGTTTCTTGAGTGATTCTGAACAAAGAATGTGCTCAGGACTGCATTTGTTGCCAGGTCCCTCCTAAATTTGCCATGTTTATTTTTTCTCATTTTTCCAAAATATGCAAAATGTGTTATCAAAGAGATGTATGTCAAAGAACACTTATAAAAATTACAGTATGATTTATGCTGGTGGCCTCTTCTCCTTGCCCAGTTAGAGCTGAGGGAAAGTCTGAGGAGATATCCAAAACTGATTCATATGTGGGTCAGAGGTATTTATTTTAGCCTAAAGGAAGTCAAGGAAGATCCTAGAAGAAGATTGTGGGGGAAGAAATAGCTTCACCTGAAAGCCCACAGAGGGGCCCTGAGAAAGATTAAATGTAGGAGCAGATAGATGGCCTGACCTGGCCTCCTTGCCACTGTGATAGAAAGGAAGCAGGATCAACAGCCTGGAGACCAAAAAGATAAACATTCGGGAAGGTTCCATGGCATTACTAATTTCTCAATGATTATTTTTCTCAAGTGATTAGACTAAAAGTCTGAAAACAGAAGAGCCTGTGTGCTTGACTTTGGAACCATAATGAGGGAGGAAGCTGTGGGAACTTCGGCCCTTTGCGTTGCTTGGTGTGTGTGTGTGTGTGTGTGGAGGGGGGGTGTCCAGTGGGTTACAAAGTGAAAAGAAAAGAAGAGCGAGTCCTATAGCCATGACAAGGTAAAAGAAAAAGCAAAACCGGGTGGCCCCAGGGCTTACCTATGGAAGGACATACTTGTGTGGTTCCCTAGTGAGCACTAATGGCAGTTGGCTCAAGAACAGCCCTCAGCCTTACCAGGGGGCAAGAACTCACTTGTGGGTGTTCATGAAATTTATGGTGGTAAAGCATCTTTCGTAGTTGCCCCATAAGCTGTGACTGGAAGGAAATGTGATCTCCTTTCCCTATCATTTTCTGTTCATACTCTTTATGGTGGCAAAAGCCACGTTTCCTCCTGCCATTGCCCTGATAGGACACCCTCGGGTGGTGGTGTGGTTCTGATGTCCTTTGAGCAGACAATCAAGGTTATGGGGAGGAACAGGGGCAGCTCTGTCCTCTGCAAGATGTGTGGAAAATGGAGTTGCAAAGAAAATGAGACAAAAGAGAGCAATGGTATAGAAATTTAAGTCTGGCTGTGTCCAGGGCTATTCAGGGGAGGTCATGCAGCCCAGGGCAGAGACCACAGGACTGGCACATATCCTACCCACTCACCTGTTTCACTCTGACAGCTGTCATCTCCATTCAACCTGAGACAACCGAGAGAGCAGGGCATTAGATGCTTTATTGGATTATCCAGGCCATTGCTCCCCTCTATTAGTAAGGACATTGACCATAGTTACGTCTGATGCTGTATCTATTATGATTTAGATTCTGCCTACATGAGTATAGAAAAATTGGGCCAGACTGAAATTTACTAAGTCCTAGAGCCAAAATTTTAGCAAACTGTGTATGTTAAAGGTCAGAAAACAGGTCAATGAAATCCAAAATAATAGGAGTTGTTTAATTTTCTGGTATTCATGCATTATTTGAATAAATAAGTCAGAATGATAAATCCTATAATCATATTTGTTATGGCTATGGTTTTATATATTCGGTATTAATTTGTATGAAAATTTCAGGTTCATATTGAAGGACTAGTTTTAATACTTCGATACAAAGTCAAAATTATATACATAATTGAAAGAATAAGTAATTACAGACTCCAGTTTTAGAAAAAAATTTTTTACTGTTGTTGTTTATGTGATAAATAAGCTTTTTCCTTCTCTTTTCTCTAAATATTAGTGTTATCTTTCACTTACTTATAGTACATATAGTTTAATCTTTTAAAGAACATGAGTTTTGATATATTTACCTCTATATATTCATGCACAGTCCTGAAATGAGAAAAGAGTCTTTATATAGATAGCAAGATTTCATTGTGATTAACTCTTGTCATTTCATGATTTTGAGAAGCAGGGTAAATGGTGCTGAGTCAGAGATTTTTACTTTCCATCTTCCTTTCCTGAACAATAAAATAGCTTGGATCTCGAAAGTTCCAAACAATTAAACAAATTGAAGAGTTAAATGTGTATTTAAGTGTGATTCTAAACCATCTGACATAGAGAAAAGGGATAATATTTTGTGTTGTTAGATTAGATTCTGAATCTTTAGCACTTGTATTTATAACTTAAATGATGGGAAATATTCAAAAATATTAAAGAAAATTCAGAATTGTCTACAACTTTTATTTTGGAGAGTCTTTTATAACAAATTCAGGAAGGAATTCCATGTCTTATACATTCAATATATGTTTAATGTATATTAAAACACGTACTATACAAATTTTCATTTTTTAATGCTCAATAGAAACCAACATAAATTCAAAGGACAAATAACAGACTAAGGGAAATATTTGCATTGGTTATAGATGTGATAGATAACAGTATAACCAGTATATTTGCTATCTAGCAGCAGAGAGGACTTTATAAATTAAACAATGTCAGTCTTTTGATGAAAACTCTCTCTGGCTCACCGTTTTGCTGAGTAACAGCCAGCATCATCACTACAGCTGAGGGGGTCCAGCATAATCTGATGGGCGGCGACTTCCTGCCTTCATCATCTGCCTCCAGGCACCTGCTTTTGCCCACTTGGCCCCAGCCGCATTGGCTCCTTACAGTTCCATGGATATACCATGTCTGCTGCCATTTCAGGGCCTGCCACTCCTGCCGATCCCTCCCCTTGGGATGCTCTTCCAAAGGTATTCCTTTGGCTCCACCTGAAGATCTTTGCTGTGCTGTCATCCATTCCCTGAACAACCTACAAAACAGAGCAGCCCCCCTCACCTAGGCTCTCCCTTTTCACTCTTTCCTTTTCTCTTTGGTGCTTTGACATATTCCTCCTACTCTTGTTTATCTGATGTTAGGTTGTATCTCTCCACTAAGCAGTACATTTCAATGAACTCAGGGATTTTGTTCATGGCATTATCCCTTGTCTACAGAAGTGCCCTGAATATAGTAGCTTTTACAAACTGATGAAAAAAAGATTAAAACACAATGGAAAAATGGCTATAAAAGTAGCAGAAGAAATCTAAGTGGTCAATAAATATACGGCAAATGCTTATACTTGCAGAAGTAAAGAAAATACACAGTAAAGGAATAAGATACCATATGCTTACCCATCAAACTGGCAAGAAGGTTGAAATGCAATGATATCCAGTGCTGTTAGATATGTGAACCAGTGGGCTCTCTCCTAGCTTGCTGGTGGTTGCAGGAATTGCTGCTACACTTTGGGAAAAGAATCTGCCAGTATTTGTTGAAATGAAACGTATACATATTTAGGGAGGGTCTGGGATTCATGGGGGCCAAAGCTTACATCTCATTACCTTCATTCATTTAACCTTTCATTCATTATCCTTTAAGAAAAGTAATAGAAAATTACAAGTTCAAGACTAAGTCTAGGAACATTTAAGAGACCTGTGCAACCAGGGCTTTGAAGCTGAAGTTTGTTAGCTTCCTAGCAAATCCTCCCCCATTGTACATAGCTTCTGACTACAGCCCCACTTCTAGGAAGGAATAAAGAATAAGGGGAACAAGGATTAAGAGTTCCAGTGCCTAAAAGATGTATGTATAAAGCTATTTACTCTAGCATTATTTGTAGTGGAATAGAAATTGGTGACAATCTTAACATTTATCAATAATAAGTTCAAATAAATATAGTACATCCAATTCTATATTTATACAAGGAAAGCAGGTTATAAAATATGTACTATATAGTATAATCCAATTTTGATAAAACCAAGAGAGAGGAGAAAAAACAAGAGTAACACCATATCTGTCCTTCTGTGTATATATTTACATAGATGTCTGTGTGTGTGTGTGTGTATGAATAATACAAATGTATAGAAAAATATGGATTATTAATATCGGGTAGTCAGGTCAGGAGTGGGGGTAGTAATGGCTGGGGGAATGGATTGTAAATTTTTTTTATACATTCTTGAATAATTTAACTAGTTTCAAAGAATACATTCATACTTTCTTCCATAGCTTTATTGAGTTATAATTTATACATAATATTGTGTAAGTTTAAGGTATAAAGCATTTAAGTTAAGCCACTTATATATTACAAGATTATTACCACCATAGCATTAGCTAACAACCTCCATCCCATCACAAAATCATTAGTGTGTGTGTGTGTGTGTGTGTGTGTGTGTGTGTTGAAAACACTTAAAATCTACTCTCATAGCAACTTTCAAGTATATAATATAGTACTATTAGCTATGCTTACCATGCTGTACATTAGATACACAGAACCTGTTAATCTTATAACTGGAAGTTTGTACCCTCTTATCACTATCTCCTCAATTCCCCCATCCCTCAGCCTCTGGTAACCACCATTCCATTCTCTACCCATAGGAATTCAGTATTTTTTAGATTCCACATATAAGTGAGCCATACAGTATTTGTCTTTCTCCAACTTATTTCACTTAGGATAATGCTTTCAGGTTCCCTCCGTGTTGTTGCAAATAGCAGGATTTCCTTCTTCCTCATAGCTGAATAATATTCCATTGCATGTGTGTGGACACATACATACCACATCTCTATCCATTCATCCACTGACAGACGCCTGGATTGTTTCCATGTCTTAGCTATTGTGAATAGCGCTGCAATGAACATGGGGACACAGATAGCTCTTTGAGATCCTGTTTTCATTTCCTTTGGATATATGCCTCACACTGGAACTTCTGGATCATAGTTCTATTTTTCACCTTTTTGAGAAACCTGCAAACTGTTTTCCATAGTAGTTGCACCAATTTACATTCCCACCAACAGCACACAAGGACGCTTTTCTCTCCATATCCTTGTTAGCATTAATCTCCTATCTAATGCATTCATACTTTCATAATTTAAAAAAAGGAATAAAAATTTTAAAAGAAAAAAGAAAAGACGGTCTTCTCATTAAATGTAGTGATGTCTTTATGGTGGGGATGGTGATACTGATAAAACATGTTGGATTTGTTGCTCATGGGCAGAGAGCCCGTTAAAGTTCAGCTCTTCTCTCAGAAAGCAAACAGAGACAAGAGAAACATTAAGAAATGAAATGTTTGGGGTGTTCATTGAGGAAACAATAAAATGCAAGCTATGCTTTAAAAGAATGGATGATGAAGTACAAGATAATATTACAGCAGAGAATTGGCATAATCATCAATAGCAAACAAGCAGTTTGAAAACATTGTATTTTTATTTATTTTTTTTAGAGGGAGAGAGAAAGAGAGAGAGAAAACCCATGAGTGGGGGAGGGGGTGTAGAGGGAGAGGGAGAGAGAGAATCCCAAGCAGGCTCCATGCCTAGCATAGAGCCTGACACAAGACTAGATCTCACAACCTGGAGATCATGACCTGAGCTGAAATCAAGAGCTAGATGCCCTGCCAACTGAGCCACCCAGGCAGCCCAATACAGTATCAATATTAATGAAGACTCATCACATGCCAGGTGCTGTGTTGATACTGATTTAATTTCAGACCACCTATGAAGTGAGCATGCTTATTACACCCATTTTACCAAAGCGGTGATTGTTTTACATGACTAGAAAGTGGTGGAGCAAAGGGCTAAGCCCAGGACTATCTGATCCAAGTCCTTGAACTTAATTACTGTGATAATTGGCCTCCTAGGAGTATAATAGCTATATAGATTTTTTTTTGATATATGTGTTTTTGTTTTGTTTTGCTTTGTTTTGTTTTGTTTTGTTTTAAGGATCTCATAACCACCAGGCAGGAGGTATTAAACAGTTAACAAAAGAAGGCTGAGTTGGCCTTAAAAAGTACTTTCTAGTAATAACATGCAGTGTTAAGAGATATCTAATGTGTAACTTTGTGTAAAAGATGGGTCACATCTGATTCACCATTTGTCCTGCACCAAGGGTCTGATGAATTCTAACAGCAGCACAGAGCATAGGTTAAGAAATTGGTTTTATTGGGCAAGAGGAAACTTACAGAAGCCAAGGGTCAGCAGGAGGAGAGAAGGATCCTTATATCTGTCTAACAAGAGCCATGCCCAGAGCACCTACAGTGCGGGCCCACATACACCTGTAAGGATGACACCCCTGCGGCTTCTGTTATTATAGGATAAACATATTTATTGGGAACCACATGTGTCGGGCATACAACATGGGTACAAAGAAGACTCTGGAACTTCCAACTACAGGGCATGTAAAGTTGGTTGGAGAGTCAGACAAGGAAGCAGATATTGTGGTTATGATGTAAGCACTATGACAAATGCACGTTTTGGGGCCTTGGGGTATAAAAGAAAGGCATCTGATCCGATTTTGTGCAGTTCAAGAAAAGTTTCTGGAGAGAGGTCTTTTTCAATGTGACTCTTTACCTCATCTCTTTGAAATTAGGAGACTGGACCAAATGACCTCTTTAGCCCTTCCTTGCACAGAGTTCTGTGGCATGGAGCACAGAGAATGGAGCTTATGAAAAGGACATCACCTTAACTGTTAGGTTTCCCCACCAAAGAGAAGAGAACAAAAGGGCTCTGAAGGGACACAAGAGAGATTTGGCTAGGGTGACCAACTATTTAGGGGTTCGTTGGAGGCTTCCTAGATTTAAATATTCTAGATTAAGGAGTGACAATAAAAGTGTTACTCACTGCAGGAAATAACTGCTAGATGTTATGGGATCTCCAAGTTTGTCAGAGCTTCTAGAATTGAAGAGTTAACTGTATGCTGGTCTGAAGGGACTCTTAGTCCGGAGAAGGGTATAGAAAATGAGGTCTTCCTCCTCCAATCCTCCCTGGACTGTGGATTTTCTATTTCATCTGCCACTTGTTTCTTTCTAGCGAATAGGAAAACACACAGCCTTCTGAACCATCAGACTGAGCTAGTGGTCATTTCAAAGCCATCGGCCAAGAAAATGAAATTGTTTATACATCCTTTCTGTGGTGTTGCCTTCAAATTTGTTGATTAAAAAAGAAGGAAAAAAAATAATGACCTAAGTGAACACAGGAGGAAGATGGAGGGATAGAACAGATGATATTTATGACTGACTGAGAATTTCAATCCCAGCAGCTAAAATGATGAACTTGGGATCACTGGAAATGGGAATAGTTGACTTAACAGATGGTAGGCGGCTCTTGTCAGCGAAGTCTGTTCTGAGCATGAGCTTAATTGAGTAGTTCATATCTGTATAAATTAACATTTTTTAAAGCTATGATATTCTCAGGAGAATTTTCAGGGTAAACATTTAGAGTTTTCCAGGTCTTTTCACTGGAAAATGTGTCATTGGACAAAGGTTAATTTTGCCAGTTCAGAAATTGTACATTGGAAATTCAAATGGACCAAGATCAGTCTTAAAAATGATGCAAAAATTGGAGAACTGAAATGCACTTTTATTCTGGCTCTCATGATGTTCTTCTGTAAGTTCTGTTGTCTGAACAGCTCCTTGGGGCGAACATCTGCCTACTTGAAATCTTATTAGGAAAATAACTTCATTTGAATCTTTCCTCATAGCCTCTCTCATGCAAATTTCAGCGTACAGTCAGGCGGGCTAGGGAAAATTGAAACAATTAAGTATGTCTAAATTAAACTATTTTTTATTTTTAGGTCTATCTATAGTATCTTTTACATACAACTACACATTTAACACTGAATATTTGTCATTTTTTTTTCCTTCAGTTTCCTTATGATTGGTCAAGCAACACCCAGAGCCCATGTGATGCTGTTTTAGGGCTCACGGTTCCTGGGGGCCATAAAACTAGACACTGCCAAAAAACTGACATGTGTAAGTCCAAGTGTAGGGATCACGCAGGAGAAAGAGAACACTTTTATTTCTAGGAGAAGAAAACCATGTAAGACAGGGGAGCAGCAACAACGAAAATCTCCTAATGCCAACTCATAAACATGAGAAGGAAGAGTATTTCATAGTGGACTTTTGATACTTGTAGTTTTCCCAAGAATTCTTAGGGTCAAAAAAGAATTTAACTGGTAATGCTTGTCATCTGGGCATCAAATAAAAGTCACATGATCTCTCTTCCCATTTAATAGCTGCAACAGAAAATAGTCATGCATGGTTGAAAACGTTCAAAAAGAATAGAAGGATGTAAAATAAAACAAAAACTTCTCCCTCAATCCTTATAGTCTTCTACCTGACCCATGTTTCAGTCCTCTGAAGACACAGTTTTGCTTTGTTTTTTCTTAAGATTTTATTTATTTATTTGACAGAGAAATAGAGAGAGATCACAGGTAGGCAGAGCGGTAGGCAGAGGGAGAGGGAGAAGCAGACTCCGCGCTGAGCCTGATGCGGGGTTTAATCCCAGGACCCCGGGATCATGACCTGAGTTGAAGGCAGAAGCTTAACAGACTGAGCCACCCAAGCGCCCCTGAAGACACAGTTTTATTTATTTATTTATTTATTTTAAAAAAGATTTTATTTATTTATTTGACACAGAGAGAGAGAGAGAGATTACAAGTAGGCAGAGAGGCAGGCAGAGAGAGAGGGAGAGGAGGAAGCAGGTTCCCTGCCGAGCAGAGAGCCCAATGCAGGCCTCGATCACAGGACGCTGAGATCATGACCTGAGCCGAAAGCAGAGGCTTTAACCCACTGAGCCACCCAGGCGCCCTATTTTTTTTTTTTTAATTAACATATAATGTATTATTTGCCCCAGGAGTACAGGCCTGTGAATCATCAGGCTTACACCTTTCACAGCACTCACCATAGCACAAACCCTCCCCAATGTCCATAACCCAGCCACCCTATCCCTACCCCCGCTCCAGTAACCCTCAGTTTGTTTTGTGAGATTAAGAGTCTCTTACTGAAGACACAGTGGTTTTTCTTTTTTTTTTTTTAAGATTTTATTTATTTGTTTGACAGAGAGAGATTACAAGTAGGCAGAGAGGCAGGCAGAGAGAGAGGAGGAAGCAGGCTCCCTGTTCAACCCCGATGTGGGGCTCGATCCCAGGACCCTGAGATCATGATCTGAGCCGAAGGCAGAGGCATTAACCCACTGAGCCACCCAGGCGCCCTATTTTTTTTTTTTTTAATTAACATATAATGTATTATTTGCCCCAGGAGTACAGGCCTGTGAATCATCAGGCTTACACCTTTCACAGCACTCACCATAGCACAAACCCTCCCCAATGTCCATAACCCAGCCACCCTATCCCTACCCCCGCTCCAGTAACCCTCAGTTTGTTTTGTGAGATTAAGAGTCTCTTACTGAAGACACAGTGGTTTTTCTTTTTTTTTTTTTAAGATTTTATTTATTTGTTTGACAGAGAGAGATTACAAGTAGGCAGAGAGGCAGGCAGAGAGAGAGGAGGAAGCAGGCTCCCTGTTCAACCCCGATGTGGGGCTCGATCCCAGGACCCTGAGATCATGATCTGAGCCGAAGGCAGAGGCTTTAACCCACTGAGCCACCCAGGCGCCCCGAAGGCACAGTTTTTAATCTTGTCTTTTGGTTCTTCTAGTGGCTACCTTTGTGCATCTAAATCATGTGATTATAGCAATACTTCTTTGGGTGCTTAAAAAATATATTAAATGTACCCAGTAACATCCCATTGTAAAAAATGAAGAATCCAGGCTACCTAAGCATATCTCCACTTCTCCCACTTCTCCCTTTTTGTTATGTTATAAAATTTGGATCTTGTTTTGCTTACCTCTGTACCTCTAAATAATGTGCTCACACCTTTTGTCATCCATCGAATTTAGACAATAACCTCAGACACCCATTAGGAGAGAAAATATGGCTTCATTCACTTATATTCCATTCCACTCAAATGAGGAGGGCCATAACAACCCACAGGCTAGGAGCCCCAGCCCTTCCTTTGGTGGGTTATCACCTATTTAGAAAGGAGTTTCCCAGATCCAGCCGAAAGGTAAATACCCCTGTGGTAGGTACTTGAGAAGTGGTGGGGGTACCTATTGGCAAGGTTGATTCATAGATAGACCTTCAATTACCACCAGAATTTTGATTTACTTTCCATCCCCTTCATCCTCACTCAGTCTCGAGCTTCAAGCTTCTCCTGAGTTTGCCACAAAGAGTGTTTACTACTTTTGATGCTGAGTGAGGGCTTTCTTATTCTTTTTTGTCTACAAATGTGACCGTATTAAATTTCTATCTTATGAAAATTTATCAAAATCTCTGGCTTGTTGATAGACTTGCCCATTCTCTGTTACCACAGATCTATTGCTTTTGTGCTTCTTTGGGTGGGAAAGGAGTGAAATACATGTGCTTGGGCCACCAGCTGGAAAGCCTTGATCTTTCCATTCCAATCCTTACTCACCAGTCAAAACTTTCAACTTTCTTTTGCTTGTGTAGAAATTGGAATGGACACAGTTCTGATCATCCAATTCCTGTTTCAAAGACATGGAATGTCTTCCCAAGAAGGTCTTCACCCCCTCCTTGTTCGTCAGCCCTCCCCAACTCAGTACCAAACAGATGAACTGTAGCCTTGCTTCTCACTACTTCTTCATGTACATTTTGCTCCAGTCAAATCGAATCGCTCACAATTTCCTGAAAATAACTTTAATTTCCTACTTTTATGCTTTCGTTCTGCTGTTGTCCTGGAAGGCAGGGGGTTCACCTCCACATCTGCCCCTCTCACACTATATCTGCCCCCTCTAGACACTATCTTGCCTGCAGAAGGGCAAGTCAAAGACCAGCTACTTTGATGAGTCTTCTCTGACCTCAGCCACTTGCCCTTTCTTGCTCCTCTCTGATCTCACAGCATATTGAAGAAGTTAACACCTCTCTGTGGGATTTATCACATCCACTTTCAGTTGTGGTTACTTGTGCGGTATCTCATCTTCCTTCACCCATAGCCTCATGGAGGACAAGGTGTATGTCTTAATCATGTTTGGATTTTCTACAACTGCTACGACAGTGGGAGCCTGAGAAGGCTTTGCAGGCTGCTCACTGGAGACAAATGCTGCGTATTCTGCTCCTATACATTTACTACAGTTATTTCTTGGGATACTTTCTGCTTTCTCAACACTTTGTCTTAATGATTCTCATTATGAATTCATTGCTACACATAAGGGTGTTCAGTTTAGATGTTCTATACAAAGGATGGATGGTGCTTTCAGTGTGGGGTGAGCAGTGGGTAATGGGAAGGGACCGAGAAATAAAAACAGCTTTTGAAGAAATTCTGTTGTCATACCACAATGGCATCCTCAACATTTGGAACAGCTATTGGTATCACAAGAAGCCTGGCATAGAATCTTTAGAGGTAGATGGGATTGTGGCTGAAAACTTGGCCACTTTCCCATGACCCCACTGCTGGAAACCCCATGTGTTAGTCAGTTCTGCTTGGTTATGCTGCAGTAACAAAAAACTCTTAGTGACTTAAGGCACACTTTTAGTTTTAACTCACCTTGCATGGCAGGTGAAAGTCAACCATAGCTCTGTTCTATGTGTCTTCCCTGTAGGATCTTTGAACGACTCAGCCTGTCTGGGAAACTCTGGCCTTGGGCAGCAGAAAAAGAGTCATGAAAACATTACGTGCTGACTTAATAAGCTTCCATCCTAAAGGGACACAAATCACTTTCTCTTACATTTCATGGCCTAAAAGAATTCATATGGCCAAGCCTAATGTCAAAGGGACAAAGAAATACAATCCTCCCAAAGGGAGGGAAGAGAATAATTAAGAAAACTCCTATAAACTACCTCACCTCAGAAAATAAGTATTAGTGACAATAATGACACCAGTAATACTAAATTATCAGTGAATAATAAAACCTACAAGTGGACACCTCCATGAACGAGAAGCTAAATCACATCATACTTTATCCTTGAACAGCTCTAACATGTAAGTGGTAGAAGACATACTTAGAAAGGTTAGTTTGTTAGCCAAAGGCCACCTAGTTAGTTAGAGAATATTCTAAACCAACTCTCCTGGCACCCAGTGAGAAGTAAATAAATTCCAATATTGTGCCAAAGTAAACCTATGGGGCTTTGCCCAATTATCTCAGCAATGTATAAAAATGTGCCCCAATGTGCCCCCAAAACATTGCATTTTTCTTAGCTGTGGTTCCAACTCTCCATCTGAAGCTGCCTGGGCAGTCTCCAACCTCATAGCTTCTGATCTCTTTCCTTCCCTTGCATGAAACCTGGGGTTTGTCATCATTTTTATTCAACATTGTCTTTTGAGGAGGTGTGGGGCTTTTCTGTCTCTACCATCTTCTATTGCCCTGAGTAATCCTCCAGAACCTAACCAGAAATCTTGAAATCCACCCTGCTCCCCATACATGGTTACAGCCCCAGCAATCAACCCCTGGGTGGCTCACTTTAAAAGAGATTTGGCAGAGTCAAGCTACTCTCAGTGACCCTCTATAAATATTTATAAGCAGGTATCTTTCTGATAATTTATTTTGAAAAGAAATTGTTCCCCCTTAGTTTCAAGTTGTCATCTGTTAGGCATTCCTGGTATTTCATTTTAATGTAAAAAAAGATCACTTAGTGATATACTCTGATAATTCCTGAAATCTGTCTCCTATCTTAGGAGAATAATATTGGCCAAAACTTACCTGCGGCAAAGCATGATCAGGGAGGAAGTTAAGTATTCTAAGCAAAGGAGGATGGGTTTTATGGTGAACAACACTGAATCATACACTGCAAAATGTTAATATCATTAGCAGCCTGTTTATCAACTTATCTGTGTCATGGGCGTGGGGAAGGGTATTGACAATGCAAGGCCTTGCTTTTCTTCATGATTTAAATAGCCTGTATAATTCATGAGCAAAAAGTGAAGCAGGAACCCGAGCGGAGGCACGTGTTGGTGGTGCAGGTCATCGGTAATGAGTTTAAACGCATTCTTTTCTTTCAGCCGTTGTCCTGCCTGTGTGTCGGGCACACAGAGTCGATTTGCTTCGAGTTCACTTTAACTCTGATTTTACATCAAAAGTGGAACATCACTTTGTAATCATTAAGTGTTTTGCTTAGCTATTAAATATTAAAGTTCCTCTGATTGCTAAACCCATAATTAAGAGAGGAAGGAAACCCGTAATGTTACAGACGTTTTCCCATTTGGTGATCGTGTGGTGAAAATAATCATGAATATAGATACAGTAGTTGTTTGGTATGAACGGGAACTGCCGAGGAGACCCCGAGATGACAGAGGAAAGCAGTCGACATGAATGGTTGTTAGCAGGAGAGGAGCAGGCCCACGTGCACGCACGAGTGTGGATACTCGAGGAAAGGGAATGCAGGGCTCTCCCCTTAGATGTCGATAACCCGCAACGGTGGGCTGGATGCAGAAGCAGGTCAGGATTCAGTTCTTTTTGCTGTTTAGAGCTTTACTCTTCTCACCTGCAAAATGGGGATAACAATACCTGCCTTATAAAACAAGAGAATTCAAGGAGGTGATGGGTATAAAGGTTTTAGCATTTGATGATTGTAGCTATTATTATCCCCTTGTCTATAAGCTCCACGAGAACGGGGACTTTGTCCCATGTATTGCCTGCTTTGGACCAAAAGATATAATTTATAAGATATATACAAAATATATATTTATATATCTTATATATATAAATATATTATATACATAGGATAAAAAGATATATCTGGCTTATAATGGACTCTCAACAAACATGTACAGAAATAAGGATTTTTAAAAAGAGTAAGAAATGAATAGAAATGAGGAACTTGAAAGAAAACAGTACATTGAAAAGATTGGTTTATGAGAAAAAAAATTAAGAATATTCTGTTTAGATAACAGGAAACATGTATGTGAAAAGGTAAGCTCCAAGTCAGGGCAGACATATTTCAAATGATTGTATAGAATTAGCAGAAATAACGGCCTTGAAGCGTTATCTCAGGAAGTCATTTTGACATTCTACACTATTAGTCTGTGGAGCGATGTTCCACAAGGAAGATCAGGGGCCGTTCTCGCTAGAGAACGGTTGACGGTGTAGGGATATGGAACCCCGCCACTGCACCGGGGTCAACAAAATGACTCCACCGGATGGCTTTCTGCTTCTGACTCCAGTTCTCTGATAATCTATAGGCAGAAAAAGGATAGACTTTTCTCCCAAGAGCCCCAGAGGTATAGAATCTCAAACAAGCGTTTTGCTGCTGTACCTGCATATGCTTGTTTAAAGCATGACGTAGTCAAATCCCATGATGATGTGTCTACATGCTCGCAGTTGGGCTCCTTTTGAATAATCCCCAGCATTTTCTTACTGGCTCTGCATTCTGACCATTTGAGGCACCCTGAACCATCACTCGTTATGCTTTGGTTATTCTAGTCTTTTAAGAGAGTGTGTTAAGTTTTAGAGGAACAGACAGCATTTACCTCAAGGCAGCCTAAAGTAAAGTTATGGCGTTTGAAGACATTGTAAACCAAATATGAGATATAGAAGGCATTACTGTATTCAGGTCAATGCTGTGGCTTTGAGTAGGTTTCTAGGATGCAAGTCTTCACAAGACCAAGATTTCAGTGAATGGGTTAATGTGTAATTATGATGAGTCCAAGTGATAGGATATTCTGGGATATCTATGGACTGCTTTGTGCTAGGGTACACACAGTATTACTTGTGCACATTAAATATTAGGTTATATAGTGCTTAAGGCAAAGCAAAGTGAAATTACTTGCATTTTGTTGAAAAATGAGTCACTAAAGACTCCAGAAATTGGAGTCTAGATGGAGTGAATGAATAAACCGGGCAATGGAAGGGCCCGTCATAGCAATTGATCCCGACAGCTTTGCCTAAATCAGTCTGCACTGCTCCCTGAGGCCACTGAAGTGACCAGATCAGAGCCTTGTGTCTCCGGGTGGGTCCTTGTGTCCGTGCTCCTGCAGCAAAACCACTGACAAGGAAATGGAGCATGAAGAGCACAGAAGCACGTTGACATGAGAATGCCTTGAACAGTGATGCTCTGAGGAGCAGGACTGAAGGCAGACGCCAGTTGGCTCCAGCATTTCTGTTCGGTGACTTTTTATGGGAATTGATCTGCCCACAGATCAACTGGCAACTATTCCTTTCACAGTTAGCCCAAGCTCACTGGGCACCCATTGTTTCTCTCCTAGTGTAAAAGCGAGCTCTTTACCCAAGCAAGTCATGCCTCATCTCAAAGGAAGGACAAAGTCTTTACTTAGAAATATAGTATTTCCTTACAGGAGCTGAGAGAAATGTGGTCCTCAAGTTTCTACGAATTAGGGGCATTTTCCTTTGAATCAGAAGCCAAAGTCCGTGTCTGGTTTTGCTCACGGGCCCCTCTGCCTAGTCCAAAGCCCTGCGCCTAACAGTAATGTTGACTTAATCACACTGAAATTCTTGAGACGAGTATCTCCAGCAGGTATTCTTTGGAGAAGGTGATTTCTTAAACAAAGTTTTGTTTCAAGTGATTTCACTAGGCCACTTATAGGAGTGAAGGCCACATTCAGGGCTTCTCCTGGCCTGATTTTATAAAGTTTATTTTCTTTCAGCATGTTTCCTCATCAATGAAAGGAAGATTTAAACTCTACTCCTTCCAGTCTTGTGATAGTGTATCAAAGACACAAGAAGGCAAAGATCCACAGCATGATAAGAGGGCAGGCAGGGGGCTGTCAGTCTGGGTGCTCCCTTTGTCAGACAAGCCTAGGTGCTCCCAGGCCGGGGCTGGCAGGAGGACCCGCGGGAGGGGAGGCGTCCTTCTCTCCTGAGCATCTGGCTGCTATACGGGCTGTTAGGGGCCAGGTTCTGTTGAGGTCTCCCAACCCGTACCTCACCCCTCTCGTCTCACTGAGACACCTTTCTTCAAGACTTGAACAAATACTGAGAGCAGGAGAGAGGAGAAACAGAAGACAAGCGTGCTCAGGACACATTTAATAACAGTACTTTTATTTCAACACTAAATGTATCCTCCACGCAGTAAGAGTGAGAGCCTGGAGGTTTGTGGGGAGTGATGTGGGTATGGGTGGAAGGTAACTTCCATCCTATAGAAAAGGCAGACTCAGAGCATTCCAAGGAAATCTAGTTGCTACCCCAAAACCAAGGGCTCCTAGTACCCGAGGACCTGCTCTTCCCGCTGTCTTCTGGGGCTGTATTGTCCTTAGCAGCTCAGGCCTTCCTTCCAGGCCGTTCACAGCTGGTTCCTCTGGTACTCAGAGTTCACCCCCACCCATGCCAAGCTGCTAATCACGAGGCCAGCTCTTGGCCACCGTCTGGCTACTTTTATTCTGTTTTGTTCCTCACCTTTCTGCAGGGCCTGTAATCCTCTAATGGGCTGATTTCCAGCATTCTAACCAGGCTCCCAGGAGAGTGTGAGCCTCCATCATCCCCCCACACTTCCTGCCTGCTCCTCTGCTCTACCGCGTCATGTGGTGGGGACCCAAAACTTCTTGGGTTTTGATTTATTTGTATTTGGCCCAAGGACTGCCAGGTCAGACAGCTGATGAGCTGGAGGGATGGTTCTTGGTTCTGTTTCTTCTTTTCCATTACCAGGCTGAAGGAGTGTCAATGAATCACGAAGTCTGTGTCAATGAATCTGCTTCCACCCACCCTCAGATAGGTTTACTGGCTTTTAGAGGAATAAGTAGAAGTTTTAGCAAATTGTATTTTAATAAAACTCATTTACTGAACATCTTGTATCTTTAAAGCTGTGCTCTAGGTCCTAGAGGTGGAGAAGTGTGGGTGGAGGCTGGCAGGGACTGGGAGGTTCCTATCCTCACCCTCACTGTCTCCTGAGCTCACTGTGCTGATTTAGAGAAGGACTGACTTGGGGCGCCTGGGTGGCTCTGCCGGTTAAGCTACTGACTCTTCATTTCAGCTCAGGTCACGATCTCAGGGTTGTGAGATCAAGCTCTGGATCAGGCTCTGTGCTGAACATGGAGCCGGCTTGAGATTCCCTCTCTCCCTCTCCCTCTGCCCCTCCCTTCTCTCCTCCCCGGTGCTCTCACTCTCTCTAAAAAAGAGAGAGAGAGAGAGAGAGAGAGAGAGAGAGAGAGAGAGAGAGAGAGAAGGACTGACTCTTAGTCCTTGATTTAGTGCAAAAGGTCAAACATTTTTTTATGACTTAATTATTTTGGTAAATAAAAATGTTCATATTTTTGTCTAAAACAGAAATTACTCTCAGATGTCTGGATTTTTCTTTTGTGTACTTAATAATTAGTCCCCAATTTACCAATCATTCATATGTCCAAATGACAACCATCATCTAGGCCTGCTGTTTGTCTTCTCTTCCTTCCATTGGAGTCCCTGGCACTACCATGGGAAGCAAGCAAAGTACATCAAAGCTTGGGTTTTGTTTGTTTGTTTGCTCGTTGTTGTTTTAATTTTTTTAAAGATTTTTATTTATTTATGCGATACAGAGAGAGAGAGATTGCAAGTAGGCAGAGAGGCAGGCAGAGAGAGAGGGGAAGCAGGCTCTCTGCTGAGCAGAGAACCTGATGTGGGGGTTGATCCCAGGACCCTGAGATCATGACCTGAGCCAAAGGCAGAGGTTTAACCCACTAAGCCACCCAGGTGCCCCTGTTTGTTTTTTAAGTATACGTGTGTGTTTGTTTAAAATATTTAATTAATTTATTTGACAGAGAGAGAGAGAGAGACAGCGAGAGAGGGAACACAAGCAGGGGGAGTGGGAGAAGGAGAAGCAGGTTTCTCACTGAGCAGGGAGCCTGATGGGTGGCTCGATCCCAGGACCCTGGGATCATGACCCAAGCTGAAGGCAGACACCTAACGACCGAGCCACCCAGGTGCCCCAAAACTCGTTTGTTTTTTAAAGACATCCATAATTTCAGAAATAAAGAAGCAATAAATGGCAAATAAACATCTGGAAAGATGTTGTACATCACATGTCATCAGGGAAATACAAAGGAAAACAGTAATGAGATATCACTACATATCTATTAGAATGACCAGATCTAGGACACTGATAACACCAAATGCTGGGGAGGATATGAAGCAAAAGGAACCCTCATTCACTGCTGGGGGGAATGCAAAAGAGTGAAACTAGTACCACCACTTTGGAAGACAGCTTGACAGTTTCTTACAAACTAAACATACTATAACCATACCATCCAGCAAGAGAAATCATACTTTTTGGTATTTACCCGAAGGGGTTGAAAACATATCTACACAAAAACCTGCACACGAATGCTTGCAGCAGCCTTATTCATAATTGCTCAAACTTGGAAGCAACCAAGATGTCCTTCAGTAAGTGAATGGATAAGGAAACCACAGTACATCCTGAAAATGAAATATTATTCAGTGGTAAAGGCTATTAAACTATGAAAAGACATGGAGGAAACTAAGTGTATATTACTAAGTAAAAGAAGCCAGTCTGAAAGGACTCCATACTATGATTCCAACTATACAGCATTCTGGAAAAGGCAAGGTTACAGAGACAATAAAAAGACCAATGGCTGCCGGGCATGAGGGAGAGGGGAGATAAATAGGCAGAGCACAGAGGATGTTTAGGGCAGTGAAAATACTCTGTGTGGTACTATAATGGTAGATACACATCATCATACATTTGTCCACACCCGTAGAATGTAACATCAAGAGTGAGCGCTAATGTGAACTGTGGACTGTGAGTGGTTATGACGTGTCAATGTAGGTTCATCCTTCATAAAAATGTACAATTCTGGGGAGAGATGTTGATAATGGGAGAAGCAATGCCTGTGTAGGGGCAGGGGGTATATATGGGAGATCTCCATATTTCCTCTAAATTTTATTGTAAAACTAAAACTGCTTAACAAAAAATAGAAAATGTTTTTATTTAAAAAAAAAAAAAAAGAAGCAGCAATGAAAGTAGGATCATCTCAGGGGAATTGATGCTGAGGAGAGAGTCCCAGAAAACTAACCCGCATGACACAGTCACCATTTGATATAGAATGAGGAGCTGGAGAAAGCCTTTGACTGGTGTTTTCAAGTCCCTCCAACGCTGGAATGAGAAGTATCATGAGACGGTCTGGTCTAGAGGAGCCGGTCGCCACAGGCGTGTCAGTCCCTGGGCTTTCCCCTTAGGTTATCTGATACCTGCACAGATTCTCTTATGTGGACAACCATGTGTATGGAGCCGAGCTATTCAAGCAGGTCTACCCTTACAGGATGGTTACTGATGATCGGCCAGTCACTGGCCTGTCCCCATTCCTGTCAGTTATTCAGGCGGATGGTGTTCATCCAAAGCACCTGAGAAGAGCGGAGCAGGTGCCCAGCCTGTGGATCATAGGCAGACCCCAGGGGAGCCGGCCTTGATGGAAAGGTGGGTGGTGTGCCGTGGAGTGATACGTGGGCTCCCTGCAGAGGAGGTGCTTTAGGAGGAATGCTGAGGGTAGGAAAGGGGTCGAAGGAAAAGAAGTGAGATGAGGCCCAAGTCAAATAATTCTTTTTCAAAAGTCATTGTAGGATGGCCCTAAGCCAGGGAAACCCGAGGAAGTTCATTTTCTTATTTTATTCTTCCTTTCACCCAAATAGCCCCAGAAGTAGTATTCAACTGCATTATGGGTTAAATAGGCTTTGAGGACTAGGTTTCGGAATTTAATCACCCCATAAACCGTTCCCATGGGAAATATGTTCCAACTTCCAAAAGACTAACTTAAGAGATGACACTCTTCATTTTTTTTAAAGATTTATTTATTTATTTGACAGAGAGAGATCACAAGTAGGCAGAGAGGTAGGCAGAGAGAGAGGTAGGCTGAGTGGGGAGCCTGATGGGGGCCCTGATCCCAGGACCCTGAGATCATGACCTGAGCTGAAGGTAGAGGCCCAACCCACTGAGCCACCCAGGGGCCTGAGATGACACTCTTCAAAGTCGTAGGTTCTTTGCCCCTGAACTAACTTTTAGCAGAACACATAACTAAATATAAGCATTCAGATTGTGAAAGTTCATGATTTTGATCATTTCTAGACTCTTGACTTCATTAAGTAAGTTTTTGATCCTTTCTCATTTTGTGGTGCTAAGCTCACTATAAGCTGTTTATATTGACATTTCTACACTGATTTTTAAGAAAAACTCTTTATTTTACCAAAATCATAAGGTATCCATATTTTGAAAAACAAATCTGAATGATTTAATTATAGAGAATCAACAAACAATGTGGATTAACTTTTCACTAGAGAAAGAAATACACTTAAGCTAAAATCTTAATTGCCAACATGGTCTGATCTGAGGTGCCCGCCATGATTCTATGACCCATAGATCTTGTCGACCTTCTCTAGCCACACTGCAGAAGTCATTGTTACCCTTTCATTCTTAGGTTAGGGGTGTTTAATTGCTGAAGGATTCTTAGGTGGTATGGAGGAGCTGAATTTACTCTTCAATGTAACATAGCCAGCAGTGCCTGTCCTCCTAACTCAGGCGGAAATCAGATGATGTATATGAATAAACATTGTATATTTTAAAGTGTTTTTAAAGCCCACACATCTTTGGAGAGCAAATAATTAAACAGCAAAATCAAGCCACTCCATGTAGGGAAAATTTCTTATTGTATGGCATAGGAAAATAACAGTGATAATACCTTCCAAGGCAATAGAAGAGTTTTGACTATTGTTTTGTGTTTGCTTTTCTTTTGTGTTTGGTGTTGTACCTTTTCTTTTCTTTTCTTTTCTTTTCTTTTTTTGAGGCTTTCAACCTTAAAGTTACTTTCTGTCCTTTAAAAGCTAGGGGTGTGTGTGTGTGTGTGTGTGTGTGTGTGTGTGTGTGTGTGTGCCCATGGCCCGAATTATCTAGAAAACAAAGCCTAAAACAAAACTTACATGATGACACTTAACTGAAGAGTGAATCCTGGGAAAACAGGAGTGAGGAAGAAGTGGACTGAAGGAAGGAAGATGACCAAGTCAAAGGGAGTGTGTTCCTGAGATGCCTGCCCTCCATGAGGCACTGATGGCTTAGTGCCATAGGAAGCTCTAGAAAGAACACATGATGCCGCTTCCTCTCTCGCCAATCTCTCCAGGGGGAGAAAAGGAGAAGAATTATTTCACTGGCTTCCAAGTCGTGTTGATTGAGACTTGCTCCTGTGATATATTAATATCCTAATACCCTGTAGGTTTTTGGATCCACATCTGTATGTACTTTGCAGCCATAGGTGAGTGTCAAGGTGCTTGCATGGCCTGGGTGTAGGATGAGGGACCCACACAACATTAGGGTTGCAACTCCAGGGTTTGGGTCTGTAGAAGTAAGAGCAGCAACAACCAAGTTCTGTGACTCTAAGCAACACCAAGGCAAGTGTGTGGGTCTGAGGTGAGTCCCAAACCATACACGATAAAACAGAGCATAGAAACCACTTTAGTTCATTTCTGCTGCCACTTTTCCTGAGTGCAGTTTTGAGAAGGGAGGACATTTTTGGTTCTCACAGTGCAGAGTTGTATAGAAGCCAAGAGTAATGGAAATAATTAGAGGTATAGAGTTGATCAAAACTTGACCCATAATGACCACTTTGAGTAGCTGCCACAGAGAGTAAGATTTTTCTGCAAAGCAGTACTTCAGACACGATACAAGGGAGCAACTTGATAAAGATCAGTGTGACAGGGACAAAAATCCTGGAAAGATGAACCAGTGACGCAGAAAGAAAGATCCCAAAGAGCAAGATAAGACGATTCTGGTGCTGAACAAGCTTCATCAGGCCTTACAGCCACAATTCATGGAAATGTTGGATGGATTTTTTTGGTATCTCTACATAATGCATTATTTATTCACACAACAGATATTTATTGAGAACCGACTGAAGGCTAGGTTCTATTCTAGGCTTTGGCCACACCACAGTTTCTGCCCTGTTGGCACTTAGATTCCAGTGGAGGAAGACAGACAGTAGCATGTCCAAGGGTGGTAAGTGCCACGAAGAACAATAAAGCAGGACAAGGGAAAGAGGGTGTGTGTGGCAGAAGGAGATGAATACTATTTGAGAGAGGACAGTCAAGGAAAACCTTTGTGACAGGCAACAGCTGAGCAGACACCTAACAAAGAGAAAGGGGTGAGCAGGGTCTCTGGAGGAAGAGCCATCCCTGAAAAGGGAGGAAAGAATGCAAAAGTCCAAGGAGAGGCCAGCATGGGTTACTGAGAAGATATGCCTCCAACCATATGATGAACACCTGCATGGACTCAAGTTTTTCCCAAGTAAACAACTCGGTAAACTACATACGGTTTGTTTAATCTTTTCTCCAGATATTCTCAATGTTCCTGACATCAATAAATGTCAGAACTGAAAAAAACCCTTTGTCCTATTATTCAAAAGAGATACCTGAAAATGGGGAAATCCATCGACAATTGCAGCCATGTTCCTGGCATCTGGGGCCCAGTCACTCTAACTAGGCAAATAGGATCATCTGGGAAGGTCGGAAGAACTTGCTCATGGATGGAGGTGACCCACAGCTAAGCGAACATGGCAGATGGGTCCTGGAGGGACCGGACACAAGACCATGAGAGTTTAAGGTGGAATCGGGAGGAAATAAAAGTTCTACCTGTGGTTGACAACTCTAGGCCTGAGGGCGGGTTTTGAGGATGCTTTGTTTGGCCCAAGGATAATAGCAGTTAACAGACTATTGAATGTTTTTTTAAAAATTGAGTTAGAATGCCTTTAGGTCAAGTCATCTTGTTTTTGCAGTCAACTGTCGTGGGGCTGCCCACTCAGGGTAGACCAGTATGACGTTTCATATCATGCCAGACCTACATCTCTCAATGTAGGCATGAATGCTAACCATGTGGAAATAAGTCATAAGGCAGAAATCCAGAGAATCCACACACATGGGGATACAGATACACACATGCATAGTACCAGAATGGGGTATTGGCAGTGTTGGATGAACCACATCTGTATCTGCTCGGAGGTCTAGGCTACTTTTCAAGGTTTATAACTGGGCTATAAAAATGTATTTGTGACATTTTAAGTCCCAGCCTGAGAACAAATTTTGATTTTTAAGTTCAAACTTATCATTCCCAAACTCATTCTGGCACCTTTTTAGGGTTTGATGAATTGTTTCAAAGATATTTATTGCTTTTAAGTCTCTATTTTATTGCCAAGCTTATAATACAAAAACTGCTTTGAGTTTTGTTAAGATAGTGAATGATTAGACAGGGACATGACTTTAAAACAGAAAGCCACAAAGAGATTTAACTGGATTAAGAGAGAAGGATAGTACATTTTATGTAGTTAC
Source organism: Ailurus styani (assembly GCA_002007465.1). Taxonomy (NCBI): domain Eukaryota; kingdom Metazoa; phylum Chordata; class Mammalia; order Carnivora; family Ailuridae; genus Ailurus; species Ailurus styani. The sequence continues at coordinate 281,045 of LNAC01000766.1, forward strand.
TCTGTTTCTAAGAATTAAAATACGCCTCTTCTGGATGTGTATTTGCATCATGTAACATAATAAGAGAGCTCCCAAAATATCACTGTGTTCTTTGCAAGAAAGGGCAACAATTTGTTCTGTATCAATAGCAACATTGCCTATTTCAAACAGCTTTCAGCTGGGATCTCTAAGTTCCACACAAATATTATCCAAACCACCTAATACCAGATAGATGTTGCCATGGTTGACTGTTGATTAGAGCAGTAGGTTGAGAGCTAGTTACTCTTGAATTTGACTCAATTTCTTCTGATCCAAAGTCAAGTGGCTCAGAATATTTGGGTGCCTCTTGGGCCAAGAGCCTCTTTAAACAGCCAAACTCATTGTCAAGTACCTGAAGACCTTAAAAAATCAGCCTTGCCTGAGATATGATACAGCCTATATAGCTATATAATTTGATACATCCTAGGATTTTAGGATTCTGATTTCAAGTTATAAAAACCAACTGAGAGAAAGAAATATGGGCAATTTATTATATAGAACCAGAGACCTCACAGAACACAAATGCAGAACAGGAATGCAGCCAGGCCTCAGGAAGGAATGGGGGAACTGGCAGGCCACTGGGAACCTAGGCATAGCTTCGCTCAGATTCTGATCTCTGTTTCTCTTCATGCCTATCCCTAAATTCGTTGTCTTTCTCTTAAGACCCATGTCTCTGCTCCTTTATTTACATGGTGTAGTGGGGCCTCAATTGCCATGTTCATATGTTTTAATTTTTGCTTCCCAAAAGGTGATGACATCTGTTTCTCTGTATTAGTTATCTATTGCTGAATAAGAAATTACCTTAAAGCTTAGTGACTTTTGAGATCTTACTTACTTAATTTATTTATTTATGTATTTATTTATTACATTTATTACCCTATAGTTTTCGTGGGGCCAGGAAACAAGGTGTGGCTTAACTGGGTGCCTCCTCAAAATCTCACAGGACGCATCAATCGAATTGCTAATTAGTTCTGCAGTCTCATTCAAAGGTTTCACTGGGGGAGGATTCGCTCCTAAATTCACTCACATGGCTGTTGGCAAGATTCTGTTCCTTAGAGGATGTTGGGCACCCTGGCTACTGAGTTCTTATAATTCCTTGCAACGTGGGCCATTCTTTAGGGCCTCTCACAATATGGTGGCTGGTTTCTATCAGAATGAGCAAGAAAGGGAGAGCAAGATAGAAGTTGCTGTCTTTTTATTACCTAATATCAGAAGTGACATGCCATCACTTTTTTCCTATTCTATTTATTAGAAGTGAGACACTCCAGGAGAGAGGACATAAATTCCAGTACAAAGAGAACTGGGGGCCTTTACAGAGGGTGCCTATCACATCCTCTCTGTCCTTGTCTCCTGATTCCAAATTCATTGGCAAAGACCTCTCACTGAGAGGTCTCCTCTCAACTTAGATCAGATGACTGTTTTTCTAGTCAGCTGTAGAGGGAGTGTAGACTTGTGGTCTACATGGCATGCATGGTGGTGGTAGTAGTCATGCAAGACAGAGGGGGAACCATCATGGACAAGGAAGGCAGTTAAAGGGTTTGAATCTGAGTAAAATACTCTAAAATATCACCACAACAAACTTATTTAACCTTTCTTTCTTAATGGAAATAAAAACTTTCCTAGCAGATTATCCATCTCTCAAAAGACTAGTTCTGTGCATACAGATTTTCTGAATAATTCAGATTCCTGAAGCCCTTAATCCTAAATTATATATGTAACTAAGGCTAATGTGCTTTTTAAATAATTCACAATATGTGCCATTATCACTTTTTCATTTGTTTTTATTTATTAAATTGTGATAAAATATATATAACATACAATTTATCATTTTAACCATTCTTAGCTGTATAGTTCAGGGACATTAGGTACATTCTCAGTGTTGTACAACCATCATCATCATCCATCTCGAGCACTTTTTTCATCTTCTGAAACTGAAACTTCATACCCATTAAACATATTAACTTCATATTTCCCTTGTCCCTTAGCCTGTGGCAATCACCATTCTACTTTCTGTCTCTATGAATTTGACCACTCTAGGAAATTCAAATGAGTGGAATCATACAGTATCTGTCCTTTTGTGACTGGCTTGTTTTTACTTAGCATAATGTCATCAAGGTCATCCATTTGGTAGCGTGTGTCAGAATTTTCTTCCTCTTTATGGCTTAATGATCTTCCATTGTATCTGTGTACCACATTGTCTTTATCCGTTCATCCACTGACGGACAGACACTTGGGTTGTTCCACCTTTTGGGTATTGTGAATAATACTACTAAGGGCACTGGTGTGCAAATTTCTGTTCAAGTGCCTGTTTTCAGTTGCTGGGGGTATATGTTCAGATGTGAAATTACTGAATCACAGTAATTCAATTTTTGACTTTTTGAGGAATTGCCATGCTGTTTCCCATAAAAGCTGTGCCATTTTACACTCCCACCAGCAGAGCACAAAGATTCTGATTTCTCTATATCCTTACCAATACTTATTTTCTGGTTTTTGTTTTTGTTTTGATAATAGCCATCCTAGGGGATAAAAAGTGGTATCTCACTGTGGTTTTGATATGCATTTCTCTAATGATTAATGATGTTGAGCATCTTTTCATGTATTCTTTAGCCATTTGTGTATCTTTGGAGAAATGTCTAGTTAAGTCCTTTGTTCATTTTAATTTGTCTGTTTTGTTGTTGTTGTCATTGAGTCGTAAGAGTTCTTTATATATTCTAGATATTAACCCTTTATTAGATGTATGACTTACAGACATTTTCTCCCATTCTGTGGGTTGCCTTTTCACTCTGTTGATAGTCTCTATTTTAAATTGTGATATAGTCCAATGTATCTGGTTTTTTTCTTTTGTTACCTATACTTTTGGTGTCACATAGAAGAAATTATTACCAAATTCAATGTCATGAAGCTTTTCTCCTATTTTTTTCTAAGAGTTTTATAGTCTTGGCTCTTAGATTTAGATCTTTGAGCCGCTGTTCTTCGTAGGCATAAGCCGAGGAGTCTAGAAAGTTGGTATTGAATTATGACTGGTATCTCTGTTTGTGGTTAAGTAGTCATCCACCATTTATGTTAGGAGGCATAGAAGAAAGAAAACATTGTCCACACTTCTGTCCTCATTATGACATTTGAGAATCACAAAGATTCACAACTTAACAAACATTACTAAACTCTCCAATTATCTCCCCAGGTGTCTCAGACAGTATTTAGGAAGCCATTATGCTATATCAGAAAATCTGAACTCTGACGTGATCTAACAGATGCACTTAAAAGTTTTTGAAAAAACTGATTAAAGTGTTATTTTCAGGACATGATTCCTAAATGTTTATGATATGTTAAGTGTGCTTAATGGTCTTGATGTACCATGATAGTTTTAGTGCTCTATCTGACATACGGTAGGTATCCAGAATCTTCTCTGGATCATTATCCATTTCTTTTGCCTTCCCCCTGCTAACTCTAGGCTTGTGTTTAGGATGCAAATATCCTCATCTCAACACCACAGGTGTTTATCACCATACCTAAGCATCACACAACTGTTCTTCTTTGTATAGTTACCAGTAAGGGAAGAAAAACATTTTCCTATAAAACAAATTGCTTGTGGCACAGTCTAACCCTGACAGCCTCTGGTGAAGCCCCTTTATTTAAATATCCCTCTCTAAGCACCTGGTGGCTCTATTGCTACAGGAGTCCCTAGAAACTCCACAGGTAAGCAGATTAGTTATGAAACGACTGGCTTTCATGATACATTTGAGGCACGGGAAAATCCCAATTTGGTCCAAACTAATTGAGGTTATTATTTGGCTAGAGTCAAATATTTGGAAAGGCCCCCCAAAAGGCTTTAGGATCCAAACCTTCTGGTAGCTCACCCAGAGCTGGAGTAACTTGTTGCTCCTTTGGCCTCTCTAATTTGATTCCCCAAGCTTGGCACAAAGCTTCACAAAGTGTGAAGCTTCCTGGGGGAGCAGTGTCATGGCAAGAGACAGTATTCAATGGTAGAAGGGTTGCCTAGGCTGCTGCACCTCATCCCACTCACCATCCCATGCCCTTCCATCCCAACCCATCTATTATCATAAGCATTAGGAAGGATAGAGTGTGTGAAATAGATTCAAAGTGTAACAGCTCGGCATAAGAGAAGAGACCCCCACCCCCACCCCCGGCCCCTTACAAGCTCAGATTCATCCCAAATGAAAATATGTTCTGTCCTCCAGAATATTTTCATGAGAACTTAGAAATCATTTATCATGGATATGAAATTAGTAGAAGCAAATGCTCTTGGCAATAGACTGAAGTTATTTCTTTATCACGGGCTATTGGGTAAAGCTTTGGGTTTAGGTACAACAACTCAAATCAGGGCTAACCATGGAAGAGGAAGCGTCACTTAATACTCCTTTTTACCATTTCCCAGGGTTGTTTTTTTAATTATATATATATCCATAAATTCATTTGTATAAGCTCCCACTATAGAATGAAAATATTTAAGGTTTTCAGCCTAAATAGCTCGTTAGGATTTCAGCTTGCAACATTTTCACAGACAGCTCATTATTTCTGATGATTTCACACTGTTCCGTACAGCTGTGTCATGACAATGTGGGGGCAGTGAAATATTAGGGTTAAGCTGGGCCATCCATTATGAATTCCTGTTTTAGCTGCTTATTGATGCCTTCCCCAAATAAATGGATAAAACCCTGACATTCCATTGTTTGATAGCATACTCAAAATTACCCTTTGAAGAAAGTAAAAAAGCTGCTCAGTTCTGCTCAGTTACAATTATTTTTCCCCTAGGAGTGGTGAATTGTTGGGAAAGAGTTCAGTGTGGTACATGGAGAGTCCTGGAGAACGTTCACTCATCTTTGCTGTGAATCCAGATTAACCAAATAGCCTGAGATACAGGTCGCTGAGGCCTCCCTAAGGCCTCCTTTCAGGTTTTGACTGAGAATGCCCTAATTCCAAAAACGGTGAGAACACAGAGTCAAGAAGAGGGTGAAGAAAGAGTTAGTGGCTGATCACTTCGTGTCTTCACAGGGTGCAGAGAGCTCTCTCAAGGGCCCGGTAACAGACAAGATTAAGATGGAGGCTATGAAAATATTTAGAGGGGGAGGTAGGATTAGTTTACCAGCTACAGAGCATGAGGTAATAGAGATCCAACAAGAACTCAGCAAATCTGCCCAGAAAACCTAGCCTGGTTAGTCTGGGGAGCAGGGCAGATTCCAGACCCAGGGCTCAGGAGGAGCACAGAGGAGGAGCCTCAGCCGAGGCTCTCTGTGTTCCTCTCCCTCAGGCACTCGACTAGAGTCCATCTGACCTCAGCCCTAGGCTGTGGGAAGCCTGCAGGGCTCTGCGCTGCTTCAGAGGACTGAACCGACAAGGATAGAATAAATGTGATTTGAAAGTTGTAACCGCAGAATTAACTAATTCCATTTTAGAGACAGCAAAAAGCCAAGCCTAGCTCTGCCGTTAACCAGCTGTGGCTTTTTGAGAAATCGACTTATTCTTTTTGATCCTTAGTTTCCTCACTTATAAAACGGGGCTCAGAATTTAGTGGAAGTCCTCACGTCTGACACAATTAGAGCCAGTACTTGGTTGGTTAATTTAAAAAAAAAAAAAAGCCAGCTCAAGTGTAGAGCTTTAAGCAGTAATAGGCATTATACCTGAGAGATTTTTTAAAACACAGAAAAGTGTATTTATTACCCAGTATTTTAGCACAGGGTTAGGCATTTTTCTGAATAAAGTTGGAGTCCTTCCTTTCTTGCAAAAGCAACGCCTTTGATGAATTTTCAACCATCTTGTATTTTTGTTTTTGTTTTTAAATGTACTGAAATCCTAGAGTTCGGCTAAAGTACACAATCATCCTAGATCTTTATTTCCACTCGTGTTATCTCTGTTTTTTATTTATTTTTCAGTTTTTTACAGTTGTCTGGCCTGTGACAAATTTGATTACAGTTTTTGTTTGGTTCTGTTTTAGTTGACTTGCCTTTAAAATGAGTCCTTTTCAGTCACTCAACTTAGTTTTCATAGAAACAACAGCTTTCTTTCATTCTCACTCTTTCCCATTGCTATGTTAACTATTTCAATAGATTACCTAATTATAATTGCAACTGGTTTGTGAGCTGATGCAACTGGTGTTTGGCAAGCGAACAACTCAAATGGTGAGAGCAGCAGCCAGTGAGCATACAGAACAGCCTCCCAGCTGGCTACAGATATCCATGGGCATATGGAGAGAATGAAGAACATCAGTCATTTCAGTGTCTGGAAGTGAAGATGTGTTAAGAGTGCTTCTAATGAACCTCATGAAATTATCATGGGAATTGCAGGAAAAGTGGATGTTGAAGGCTTGTCAAATGGCTTATGCTCACTAGAAGTTGGTTTCCTTCCTTTCCTTCAGAAGCCTCCAGAGCACAGTGGCTTACAGAATGATGGTCCCTCTGCAAGGAGGTCAACTCAGTAATTACTCAAAATAATAATAATAATAACAATAAATAATTATTAGATAATTAGATAATTGATGAATATTAGACACTCAGGACTGTGATCTAAAATTTCGATTCCTTTCTGCTTCCTTCTCCATTGCATTAAACCCATCAATCTCTCTCATACCTATGGAGAGTCTTTTTTCCCCATCCTCCAGGGCCATCTTGTTCAAGCATGATATCCATGACTTCAACCATGTACAGCTTTCTGTTGGGGCTAAACTGGTGGAGCGCTCATGTCAAGCTTCCAGAGCAAATTGCTGGCAGGTTGCTCTTTAAAGGTTAATGGCATTTGAAGTTCCACGTGATTTTGTTCTAAGCCTGTGTGATATTTATAGCTGCTTTAAATGTTCTATCATGTCTGACAGTACGGTTTTCAAAAAATCAAATAGGATAAAGTGTCCACCCATGAGCTGGGTATCAAAGATTATACTGGGGAGAAGTTGTACATTTTGTTTGTAAGTTATTTTGCCTTAAAGGCACTTTCCATGTTGGTACAGGAAAAGAAGGCCAAGGTGAGGTAGGCAAGTGTGCTTTCTATTTCTAGTGGGCTTAATTTTTCTTTCTTTAACTCAGCAGGGTGTGGGCCACACATACTCCTCAATGCCCCTTCCATTCTTCCAAGGAAACTCCTCTAATGTATGTTTAGGTCTGGACAGAGGGAAAGAAATATTAAGAGCCACAGACAGCTGCCCACCACTTGTTGACGTACTTAAAGAAAGGATAAAGTTTTGTTCTAGCAGTCAAGTGAAGCCTATGAGAGAACTTGGCATGCCTTAGTCAGAAAACTCCCTCTATCTTTCAGCATCTTTTCCTGGTCACACATTGAAGGCTGTTGCTTTTCTGGTTCTCTGCACATATCTGACTGCTCTCTGCAAAAGGCCTGATACTTTGTGTGAGGTCCTTCTAATGGCCCACCTCAGCCATAGAGAGATTACACGTAAGAGAGAAGCAGCCAGTGAGTAACAGTTCTTCCTCTTCTAAACCATGAAAGGGGATTAGTAATAAGCCCAAAGTCACCATCTTTTCCTTTGAGTGAGAAAGAAACTCCCACCCATGGTCTCTTGAGATGTGGTTGAGCGTGAATAAAGAGTCAAAGAATTTCTTACAAATATGTCTCTTCCACAGGTGTCAGCAGAGTTTGATATATGTCCTCTTGGAGCATAAGCAAGCCCTCACTGTAGAAGACTTCACAGACTTTTCTGGAAAAAGCAGTCAAATGGCTGAGTGGGGAAAGGAAAGAAAAGGAAATAGGCCATTTAGGCCCCAAGTGCAAACTTCATTTCTGACATCATTTTACATATGTCTGGCTGGGGTCAAGTTTGGAACTTGGGAGGATGAGGTCATATGTTCAACCCCACTGCTTCTGTCTGTAGTTTTGACTATGAGCCCACCAAGTGAAGCTGTGGGTCACAGGATGGAATCCCTACAGTGCCACATAGCACTTTGCAAAATTTGTGATACTTAAAACAGACAGTGAAACATGTGATACTTTAGTGAAGAATGGCTTCTGAATAAGGGAACAGGATCTTCTGAGTAATCTTTAACTTCAAAGGGAGAAAGCCATTATTTCATGATTCAAGTTTATCTTTTTTTTAGATGATGCTACATAGCTCTTGGGAGCCAGATCACCTTAATTTAAGGAGGGCCCTTTTAATAATGAAAACAAGCATGTCATCAAGGATTGCTCAAAAAGAAATAAAAATTTTAAAGATCCAGGAGAAACTACTATGGTCTCAGCTTTACATGGCCTAAGCTGTCTTCTCTCCAGACTTATGCCAGCAAAAGGCCACCTTTTAGTCTCCAATCGTCTTAGGCACTTATGAGTATGTACTGTTCCCAGAAATATGGGTAAGAGACATATAGAAACAAATCTGATGACCTCAAAATGGTCTGAGTTTAAAAACTAGTCAACTATTAATCTTAGTAAATTCACTTTTGTTCTCTTGTACCTTCAGTTAGTAAACAGATTTATTGTTGTAATAATGGCGCATGTTCTATCCCTCATGTCACCACACTGAATTAGGAAATTTTAAGTGAAGAATTGTGATGTTTTGGATCATAAAAGCTCAGGTAATTGCAATTGTAACATCTTGGAGAAGGATTGGCAAAAAAGGATCTTTGTGCTGCAGATCTCCCTGTATGAACTCTGAGTTATGCAGAAAATCTCCCGTCCCATTTTTAACAAAACCTATAGCCAATCTGAAACATGTCTAATTTTGGATAACTTAAAGCTACTAGATGGTTAATACTTCTGTTCTCAACCTGCTATGCTAAAATAAGGGTTCTTTTATTTCAAAAGATTATTTTAAAATTAGTTCTTGGCACTCTGAGATTTGCCATTTTTGAGTTTGTAGTTTTAAGTAACTGCTCCTTCTTTTCCCAAACTTTTCCTGCAATGAAATAAGATATACCCAGGGGGCAGCTGAGAATCCTCTCTTCTTCCATAAGGAAGAGTTGATGATATGAACAGTTTTATTATTCAATTATATGTTAAATCTTGAAGCTTTTTTGGCATCTTTAGTATTACATTATGATATAAACCTTAAACATAGAATGACTAGACATTTTCTGATCATGGGTTGGAATAGGGTGCCCTGCATTCTGTCTAGCATTCATTATGAATTTATTATTTTTATATATGGTATTATTATTTTCGTTGTATTAGGATAAACCTGGATGGGTTTGATAAATCCTCACTTTGTCTTTCCAGCTGGTGTCTTCTTGTCGCATGTGGGATGTATATGCAATGAAGAGAATTCTCGCTTTAATATATGGCTAAATTGGGAACATGATCCATGTTCTTTCTCAGTCCTTTCCAGAAGCACTCAATTAACCCCTCCATTTTGCAAACAGCAAGTGAGGCTCTTACTGATGAAATGAAGTGTTCTTCGACATTGGTAATTATGTAGATGGTGGTGGGAAAAGCAAGTTATGCTCTGGCCTGTGAGATGCATGAAGACATGAGACAGTCAGTTGGTAGAGTTAGTTGGAGTCAGTAGGAAACATGGAAAATCATAATTTAGGTGTTCTTGAAATATGTCTGGGAAATAAAGGCTAATAAGTTCTGCAGTAGGGTATATCAACAACAATCTGAGCACCCTTGCTTCGGTGGTTTTGTCAATAATTTCAAGATATAATTCTATAACTGCTTCTTTTTATTTCATAATACATTTTTCCCCTAGTAAACCTTTTTGACAGCAACAAGCTAAAAGAAAAATGAAAGTGCATGTTTAGCTAAAATTAAGTACTGATTTTCTATTTCCCAAGAAAGTGATAATAACTGTGTGACTTGCAGAAAATATTTATTTATGAACATTTACCATCCATTATGGGTGTCATAATGATACCACTAACTACAAGAGAACCAGAAGATACAAATTTGCTATAGAAGCAATGATGTATATGTCAAAAATTGGTAGTTATTAAAGAAATGTCCAAGGATGATAGTTTAACATGAATAGTAGCAAGAAGTATGTTTAATTTTTATTGCATGATTATTCATTTAGATCAAATGATTGTTCGTCTAAATTTATTTTACTCATTTTAGACTCTGGTTTCCTGTGCATGCATGATAAGTGAAAGATAGCTGTTTAGTAAAGTGAGCCTGTTTTTAGAAGAATTTGACAAACAATTGAAGGATGTGAGTTTTATATCAGTATCATCAAGTGATTCAAATAGAAAAATCTGTCGAATTAATTCCAGTCATAGTGCAATATTTTCAATTTGTGCAATCAAAATAAGGCTTCAAATGTTCACTAAAAAGAAGATAAAATACCTGCAATTATTGTAAATTTTATTACGAACTTAGTTAAAACTTTCAACATTGAAGATAAAATTATTTGAATTGAAATTTTGGTGTAGTGCAGTGTCATGATATAAAGAAAAAAAGCTGACTAAATTAAGAGACTGAGCTGAATCAGATCTGGAATTAGTTGTCAGGCACGCATAACTCACAGACGCCAGTACAGTCTTTGGTAGTCTCCCAACTGAAGGCAAAGTCGAGACTTGTAAAAATTTATAAATATTTTTATGTATATGTGAGTAGAATACATGAACTACAGCATATTTGTGAAGACACTGATGCTGAAATTAGGAAATGCTTTAATGTGACAATATATGCTTTCTCTCTTTGTGGCCCATCATCAGTTCACTTGTAAAGATACTGAATTTGAAGAGCTACTTTGTCAACTTCTTGCCACCTCAGTGTGCCACCAAAAAAAAAAATAAATAAAATAAAAAATAGAACTTGTATTTTGTAAATGAGTTTACCAAATTTTTTATTGCGTCTTATTCAAAATTACTTGGATACTTTTGATCAAAGTATTCCACATACTGAACTTGGCAAGATTTAATCTTTCAAGACTTTTGGTTAATTGCAATTGTTGAAAACATAGATCGTAAACAAGAGGACAGTTAAAATTATTAAAGCAGAGAAAGAACTGCATAAATCAAATCATGAAAGATCAAAAAGTTAAAGTTTCAATTTTCAAAGCAAACAATTTGAAATTAAACAGTGGCCATTTTGAATTTCTTATGAGAAGGATTTTTTGTTGACATTCCTATTTTTAATCGGATAAATTTATATTCTAGGTCACAACGGAATGAAATTGGGGTTAACTATGGCTTTGTAGCATTTATGTCAGGCAAAACATTTAAAAGAATAAAATTTTATAAAAATATTTATCAAAGAAAAGCCTTTGGGATGGAACAAAAAAGAATGTGTGAAAATACTTGGGCTAAACTATTTACATGTTTCAAGATAAAAAAACAATTGAGAATATCTTTTTATTTTATTTTATTTTATTTTATTTTATTTTATTTTATTTTATTTTATTTTATTTTATTTATTTGACAGAGAGAGAGACATCACAAGTAGGCAGAGAGGCAGGCAGAGAAAGAGGAGGAAGCAGGCTCCCTGCTGAGCAGGGAGCCCGATGCGGGCCTCGATCCCAGGACCCTGAGATCATGACCTGAGCCGAAGGCAGAGGCTTTAACCCACTGAGCCACCCAGGCACCCTGAGAATATCTTCTATCAGCAGAATTTGCTCTGAGCTTTTCAGATATGTCAACCTTTGCAGTTCTCTTATTTTCTCGGTTAAATTCCTACATTTAAAACAGAAGGAATCTAATTCAGGGGTGAAAGTTTGATGTCCATATGATTCGCATTTCCTTGTTGGTCCTCTATTTCTCTCTGAAATATTTTGAATTTTCTTTTTGTCTTTGATATTCTTAAACTTCACCATAATGTGTCCTTGTGTTGTTTTCCCTGGTTGGTACTCTGTAAACCCTTTCAACTTGACCTTTCATTTTCCTTTGATTCTAGGAAATTTATTTTCATTATTTGTCAGATATTTCCTGCACTCTTTTTATTTTTCTTTCCTTTAGGGAATTCTATCTTCTGGGTATTGACACTTTTATTTCAATATTCCATATCTCCTAGCTTGCCCTTTGTATTTTATCTCTTTATCATTTCCTGGTGATTTCTGGGATAGTACCATACTTTCTAATTCAAACATTCTTTTTTTTTCCATGAAATTTATATGACTCTGAACTCATTTACTGTATTCTTTATTTCAACTGTTATTTTGTTCATGTTTAATGTTTTCTCTAGACTTTTTAATATTTTCTGTGGGTATAAAACTGAATAATATATACTATTTTTTTAGGATGTATTTATTTATTTGAGACAGAGAGAGAGCAGGTGTCCCAATATATACTACTTTTCTAAAAGATTGTATAGTTAGATTAAAGCTAGTTTTCAAGAAATACAAATAGGTCTGATTCAGTACTTTAATCACTAATCCTTAATTCCCTTTGTTCTCTTACTCTCCTAATATCTCAGGCTTGAATGAAATACTTTTACTAGGTGCAGTGGTTTGAATTAGGTCCCCCCAAAAGATACATTGAAGTGTTAGTCCTCAGTACCTATGAATGTGGCCTTATTTGGGAATGGGGTCTTTGCAGATGTTTTGGGGGAGGTCATCCAGAGGAAGTGACCTCCAGTTGAACTGTGAGCTGGAATCTGGCAATCGGAGGCTCTTTACCCTCTCCCCTGTGCTTGCATTCTGCTGGACTTCTCTGATGCCAGAAGTCTATCAAGGACACAGCCTTGTGAGAGCAATGTTGCTGGAGTCCAGCTCCAGCAGGTCCAGGGGTCCCCGAAGGAAAGGACAGCGTCGGCGAATGCGGAATGAGGAGACGGACTCGAGTGATGTTCCAGGAGTCTCCCAAAAACCTCAGGGCTCAGGGTCCTTTATTTATATCATTGTAACAGAGGATGACCAAAGACACAGCTAGGATGTTTATTTACTGATTAAAGGAGTCTTGGTAGATGAGCTTGGTGTACTTCCCCAAGGTCTAACTGATGAGGCCTGTTTTTTTAATCTGTATTACGAGTCTCCTGGAGCTTGCGTAGTTTTAACAGAGCTCCTGTCATGTTTCTTTGTTTTATGACTTCACCTAGTTCTGTCTTAAGTCACAGGCTTGGTATAGATTCATTAGTCATTATGTCTTAAAGTCAAAGTCCCCCCTATCCTGGGGAAAGGACAGTACGGCCCAGACCTTATCTGGCAATATTTCAGAACTCTTTCCAGGCATGATTATAGATGGAGTAAATTTGACTAATGCTTAACAAATCTGACCCATTCTTTTCACTCATAGAGTTCCACGTCATTTGAAATGTAAGCCGCTTTTAACTGGAAGGGGGTGATTAATGCTTGACCCATTGCGATTCTCCTCGCCTTGCAGGAGGGCGGTGCCCCATGCCTTGCACTGGGGGTTCACCTTCTTGTACCGCGCAGACGGCTAACATCACAATGTGGCATTGAGTTCATCTGGACAGTTCATGTTAAGGCCTCTACGTAAACTTTTAGGATTTGGAAGGTGGGTGCAGAGGTCTCATCTTACAGCTGCCCAAGGCAATCTTCATAGGTAAGTTCCCTTGTTTTTTAAACACACCACCTACCAGTTTGGAGAGGTCTGCCTCTTTCTTTGGTCTCTCTCTGACCTCAGGGTATGGGGCCTGGTTTATGCTTGAAAGGCTTCTGAGGAGGTTTTGAACCAACAAGATGTGATCAAGTCAAGGTCATCCTGGATTAGAATAGGGCCTAAAACTGAGGGCTGATATATTTATAAAAGAAAGGGGAGGGGGATTTGAATGCAGAAATACAGAGAAGATGCAAGGGAAGAAGGCCACGTGGAAGTGGAGGCAGAGATTGAAATGATGCACCTACAAGCCAGGGATTGCCAGGAGCCACCAGAAACTGCATAGACCGAGGGCAGATTCTTCCCCAAACCCTTTAGTGGGAATACCATCCTACCTATGCCTTGGTTTTGATTTCCAGCCTCCAGAACTCTGGAAGAATACATTTTTGTTGTTTTAAGCCACCCATTTTGTATTTAGTTGTTATGGCCCTAGAAAACTGATACACGGTGGAAGGCGTTTTTAAGATTTTATTTTTAAGTAATCTCTACACCCAACATGGGGCTCGAACTTACAACCCTGAGATCAAGAATTGCGTGTTCTACTGACTGAGCCAGCCAGGCACCACTGGAAGGCATTTTTAATAGTCAGAAGCCCTTCCAAGCCATACACAGTTGGTGAGTTTCAGCAACTTTGCAGATAACAGTACTCCCTCAGACTTTGTTCGTTTCTCTGTGGGGAGGAACTTCACGACCTGCTTACATCTGACCAAAATACAGGCTTTGATTTGCATTAAAGTTCTCCTCACACCCCGCATTTCTGCCAGATTAATGCCTATTTTGGTTTTGTTTTTAAATGTCCTCTGACTTTCATAATTTTTCTGACACTGTATCTCAAGGAAGAAGTAGAAACTTACGAGCTCTTCGAGCAGAATGTGGGCAGTAGGGAGAACCAGCCTGAATGTCGATTCCTGTGGATGCCCTTAGCGTCCAGCACTGTGCCCATTCTGTACTGGGGGTAAAGAATCATCGTTTGAATGGAATCAAAGTCAGGAGGGAGTTTTTATACTCATGAGAATGTAAAACTAGATGAGTGTCTTTTTCTAAGTACCCGGGAGTGATTTTCCGCTTTCCAACTTAATTCTGCAATAAGAATTTGTGTTCTTCAAAATGTGTGCCGCACAGCCCACTCACCGTCCACAAACAGAGTAGATACATGTTTGTTTTCACTGCAGTGTGGCCTTAGTTACACAATCACCAACTGCAATAATAGCACTTTAGAGTAACTTTAATAACTTTACAATTTACTAAAATTTTTTGCACATATTACTTGCTCTCCTAAATAACCATGGATTGCTTAACATATTCTATTATTACTTACCCCTATCTACGTGTGGAAACCAAAACTCAGCAAGATTTAGATGCTTAACCAGTCACAGAACCCAAATTCAAGGTCCTATCTGGTAAAGTGTTTCAAAGAAACTTTAAGAACCGTGAGAGACTGAGAATGTCATCTTCAGCCTTTTGCCACTTTCTGGTGTGGATCATGGACCCTGGTTAATGTAGATAATATTTTGTTTTTCAGTCTCAAAGCCCAGCCTTTTCACTTGGTATTATGGAGAAGAGTCAACTGTCAGTGGACTAACCAGGAAAACTCAAAGTGGATCACAAGGCAGAGCATGTTTTGCAGAAAATGGAAAGGAATCTGCTCAAATTTCTTTGGTAGGGCAGCCGAAATGAGACAATCACTTTGGCAGTGATGGATGAGAGAGATTTAAAAGATGTCTTACTTTAGTGACATTCTTGATAATACAAATGAGCTGCTTATGTAACTTTAAAGAAATTCAAGAGATAGGAGACCATGGTGGAAGACATGTGGGCTCCGTCCTTATTTTGAAATATGTTCTCCATTGAGATGAATGTCCACACCACCACACCATCCCAGTGACAACACCAGTTACACATTGAACCTCAACAGTTTGAACTTCCTAAGGGTATGGCATAGTTTTGAAATATTTTCCTGTACATAGGAAAATTCAGGTAAAAAAATGGCTTTCCATTTAAATTTTATGTAGATTAAAAATATTTTCACACTTGCAATTTTTAAAATTTTATGTTCCAAATCAATTTCATTATGCTAAAATCCACACCTACAACTTTGCTATTATTGACTTTCTTAGTGATGATCAGACCAGTAATGAGGAAAATAACAAAATGGCACTTGAATAACATGAACTGCATACTTAGGAATGTGGCTAAAAACTCAATGCAAGATTTGAAGTGTGTCTGATAGGCTTTACCTGATCTTTCTGGTCCACTCTATATCATACCTGTTACATACATTATTCAAATCTCTTTTGAAGAACACTGATAAATTTTTTCTTAACTTATATCATTGTCATGCAGTAGTTGCCAAAATCATTGATTGGGTGAATGATAATAAATGACTTTCAAAATCTATGTAAGCAGCTATATGTTCATATCTGATGAGGTCTTTAAAGTTGAGCCATTGGCACAAAATTGTTTAACAATGACAACACTTACAAAATTATACATGTGAATGCATTTATGAATTCATAAATATGACGTATGAATTTTGCTTGCTTTTTAAATGGAAGTACTGTACACAATAACATTTGGTATCATGCTCTGTCTTCTAGATCAGTAGTATTCACATTTTTTGAAAATACACTCCATTGGTAAATTTAAAGAAAATTTTTTTCTTTAATTTATTTATCTGTCAGAGAAAGAGAGAGAGCACAAGCAGAGGGAGAAGCAGGCAGAGGGAGAAGCAGTTTCCCTGCTGAGCAAGGAGCCTGAGGTGGAACTCTATCCCAGGACCCCAGGATCCTAGGATCATGACCTGAGCTGAAATCAGCTGCTCAACTGACTGAGCCACTCTGGTGCCCCTATCAGTAAATTTTTCTAAAGGGAATACCCTTCTTTTCATGTTTATTTTGTAAATTATCTGTACTACCATACTAATATGTACATTATCAAATATACAGAAAAAGAAAAACTTAACAAAGTTTATTTCATTTTATCAATACCCCAGAAAACTCTCACTCTTTGCTCTGTGATTTGAAAATTTAGAAAATTCTCAGTTTTATACTTTATGATAAAAAGTTTCAAAGGTCTGGGTCTCAGCTCAATTTATTTTGATACTTGCCTTTAAGCCTTTAATGGCTTTTATACTGTACATAGTGATCTACTTTTATTCTCTCTTCCTTCAAATCCTCCCTAGGTGCTTCTAGTCAGCACAAGTGTATTTGATTAGTATTCCAAACCTTAACCTCAAAGTAATATGGAAAAAGTAATTCTTAGTTTGCTGGGTTTTGCAGTACAATATAATACACTTGAGAAATAATCATGGGGCTACTGGATACTGGCAGCCCACTCTGAGACAGTATTGGACCAAAGCTCTACCTTTTTCTGTTTCTAGTTTGAATGATGCCTATACAAAATGAGGTTGAGATACCAGAAATTCCTTAGATAATGAAGAGGAGGAATCCAAGGCTTAGGCAGATAAGCATTTTTAATCGAGTTTTGCTGAATTTTTAATTGAGTTTAAATGAGTTTGATTTTTCACCTTCCCCTTTATCATGTATCCAGAAAGGGCCCCCAAGGATACTTCCTTAACTATGGATGAAAATATGTATCAATTATGTAAAAACAAATATTTTTGAAGAATGTTCAGGAACAAATGTCTCTGCTAGGCCCATGTAAAAACTTTGAAAGATCCTGGCTTTGAAAGAGATTCTCTGACTTGGAGATGATGGGATTGGCAGAGTACCAGTGGCAGTAATTAATCACTAGAAAACAACGACCTGTTACTGAAATAAATAGTAGCTTAGTTCAGTAATCACACTTGTTTGACCCATAAGGATATTTGTTGGTGGTTAATTGATCATGGGATCACTAGGACTCTAGAACATGGGCAGGCTTATAAAGTCTTGCTTAATTTATGAAACCCCAAGCAAACAAACAAATGAGCAAATGTAAATCTGGAAATGAAGGTGTGATTTGAGGCACATGAATGAGAGTGATGGTCTCTTGATTCCCAGATATGAACCAATTCACAAATCCTTGTGGAAAGACCCTAAGACATGGAAATAATGATATCCTATACAAGTTTTCTTCTACAAATACTCAAAGAGATTTACAGCTACTTGCCAGAAAAACTCCGAATTGGGGAAATAAATACCAAGAATTGTGGGGATTATTGACCACTGGCTTTGAATTATGTGAATACTTTAAGACACAGAAAGCCATTGTGAAAGCTTTTGGAGGTGAAAGCTTTTGGAGGTTAGGGGTTAAGTGGAGTTTGGGCCAAAGTCTGTCTCTCAAGAGATTCCAATGTCCATGTATATTTCTATTCCATAGTTATTTCTTTGGTTCCTGAAGGAATAGTCGCAAAGACAAACTTGGCTGCTGGAAAATTCCCCACTGCAATCCTCTGATAAAAAGAGTGAAAGCTATCATGGGAGGGGAGGCAAACAGAAGACTCAAGACTGTGCCTCTAAAAGAGTCTAATATAGGGGCACCTGGGTGACTCAGTTGTTTAAGAGACTGACTCCTGATTTTGGCTCAGGTAATGACCTCAGGGTTGTGAGATCGAGCCCTGTGTCGGGGTCTGTGCTGGGCATGGAACTGCTTAAGATTCTTTCTCTCCCTCTCCCTCACCTTCTGCCCCCCCCACCAAAACAATAAATAAATTAAAAATTAAAAAAACTTTAAAAAGTCTAATATAAGCAGTACTGCACCCCAAGGTGAACTTCAACAGACATTAGCACCCTTCCAAAGACATAAAATATTCAGAGTTGTCTATTTTATTCCCAAACAAGTCACTTATTTCTCCATGGAAAATATGAAAGGGTCTAGGAGAATGACCAGAGACTATTATAAACCAATTAGGTGGTGATTGAAATTATGCCTATTGTTCTAGATGAAGTCTTTCTTCTAGAACAAATCATCGGGGCACCTGGGTGGCTCAGTCAGGCAAGTGTCTGCCTTCCACTCAGGTTGTGATCCCAGAGTGCTGGGAATGAGCCCCATGTCAGGTTCCCTGCTTAGCGGGGAGCCTGTTTCTTCCTTTCCCTCTGCCTACCACACCCCCTTCTTGTTCTCTCTCTCTCTCTGTCTGTCAAAAAATAAATAAAACAAATTGTCACTTCCCGACATTTGCTGTACAGCTATTTTTCTGGAAAATGCTTTATCTGAAACTATTCTAATAAACAGAGAATACCAGAGCAATTTACTTTCACTTGAAAGGCACAGCAGTACACTTTTGCCAATTTCCCTCAGAACAGTGCAACTCTCCCACTGACTGCCATAATTTAAACTGTGATCATCTCATTGGTACACATCACTCTGGTCTCCTATATTAATAATATCATGTTACAACACCATTTCAACAGGAATTAGTCCACGCCCTTGATACACGGTTTGACAAGCATGGTATTTTCCCCAAATGGCTGCTGCAAAATCTCCAGCCCTGCTTTTCTTATGATGGGATTCTGCCACTCTTCCCACTTAGAGGTGGAGTCTATGCTCCCTTCCCTGAAGCTGGGTGGGTTTTTCTAACTGGTTCATCCAGATGTGGTGCTATGTGTCCTAGAGGTCATAAAATATGAAATGATTTCCATCTTATTTAGTAAAATATTTGTGCCTGAAGCCTTCACTTGCAGTATAAGCAAAAGGACTCTGTGCTACAAGGAAGTGGAAAGATAACCCAAACGGACCTGAGACTGCATGAAGAGAGGGATGCTGGACTTCCCCCAGCTGTTTCACCACCCCATCTGTTCCAATTCCAGCCATAATCTGACTGCAATTCCATGAGAGATCATGAGCTAGAACTAGCCAGCTAAACTTTCCCCACATTAGTGACTCACCAAAAATTTGAAAGAATAAAATAGCTATTATTATTTTAAGTCACTAAGTTTCTGGGTGATTTGTTACATCACAATAGGCTCCAACACCTGGTAAGATATATTCCTGTCTAGGGTGGAATATAAACCCAATGAAAATTTATGTGCCTGTCATCTCAGAGAAATTTCTGGTTACTCCTGTAGTACAGGGCGTGCTAGGATATTACATCCAAAGTGAAAACCAAGTTTGCAAAACTCCCACCACTTAAGAAAGGAGCTTTTGAGATTTTGAAGACAACAATCTGTCATATTTGGGAGCAACAAAACCAGGATGCATTGTAAGCAGTTCTACTACTTGGACTTTATATCATAGTGAATCTAACATTGTTCAAAATTCACTATGATAGATTGGGATGCTCTAGGGATCTTGTGGAAAGACCCATTAGGAGACTTACAGTGCAAGTCCCTTGAGTTTTGGAGCAGAACTGTACTTTTCAGAATATATTTATTCTTTTTTAAAGAAAAAAACCTTGGTTTTCTATTAGGCCCTAGAGATACCATGTGACCACGCAAATAGAGTTTCTATCATAAGCAGGATGTTATGACCCATTGTGCCATAAATTTGGGTAGTTGATCATCATCAGTTATACAATTAAGTTTGAATAGGTGTTGACGGCACCAGTATGTTGCAAGATCGGTGGCTCATACTGTTGCTGCATCTATTTTTGCTGGATTACCTACTTCTCCCTCATCTTAAAGCTATGACCTCATAAGAGCTGAGGAGAATATTCAAGTCTATTTTCAAGATATTTCTAGGCAATATATTGAAATCAGTCCAAAGTGGGACACCACATTTTTATACCTGTGACTAAGAGGTGACCCAGAAGGGAAATTCTGCCAGTGGTCAGAACCTTAAGTGATACATCTATTGGTTGTTCACTTGGCTTAGAAAGAGAGATGGCCAGAGGTGTGGAGATATATAGATTCATAGAAAATTATAAATGATTCTGTGGAATAGCCCGAAATTTGTAAGAAAGAAGATTGAAAGACTGATTATAAGGAGGCCTAGAAAAAATTAAGTCAAAGGAAGTCTCGTGAGTGACCCAGAGTGTGAGAATATTCATGTTCTATGTGAACTATCTGTGAAGGTGATTCCCAGGAGTCCTTGAGACCATTTCAGATAGTCTACAAATTCAAAACTACGTTAATAATAATGCTAAGATGTTATTTGTAGTTTTCACTCAGTCTTTCATGAGTGGAGATTGGAATTTTCCAGAAGCTACATGATATGTGATATTTCAACATATTGACTATAAAATCAGACACAAGACTCCAGCTGTCTTCTAGTAGTTCAGATATTAAAAGACTTGCAAAAATGTAAAATGATACCATGTATACCAGCCACTACTTTATCTTGCACAAAAATTTGTGTGTGTGTGTTTAAAAAAGTTATTTGTGTTAGTATACAATGAAATTTCTGTTATTTTGAAACAAATGTATTTCAAATTTTCTCAATTTTTGTTTCTAACATATATAATTCATACATTAAGACTCTTTGAAGTTCACAATAGTTTTTTTTAGGGAATGAAGGGGTTCTGAGACTAAAATTTTAAGAACTGCTGTCCTAGTCTATCACTTGCTTTATTGTGTGTTATTATACTTTCTGGTCTACTTTCCTAAGCATTTGTCCATGGAATCACATTCTATTAAATTCAAACAACTTCCTCAATTTATCAAGGCCATTTGAATCTGGATCTTTAGGATTAGAGATTTCTCTTTCTCCCATATGGCCACTCTGTAAAAGAAAAGAGCTGTTTCCTATTTTACTGGATAGCATCTTAATGAAAATACCTTATTACCCTTGACACAGATCAGTCATGACTCAGAACCCACTGACAATTATTCTTCATCATAGTTCACCAAATAGTGATATATCAATCCCACATGTATGTGGTCTAGACCACATTTACCAATTTTATTACTGATCTGGTCTTCTGGGACAAAACCAAAAGCCACAGAAAGTCATATTGGCTATATTAGATTGCAATCTTTTAATATTTCAGGTTGTTCCTTCTAGTCTACAAGGTTATTGGTAGGACTCAAACTCTAAATTCTTTCTTTTCTGTGCTAGGTAGTAGCTGCAACATTCACCCAGTTCTTCTAGCCTTCTAGTTGTTGTTTTCTGCTGGACGTCTGCAGTCTCCTTTGAGCATGGGGTGCAGGGGTCAGCCAACTATTTTCCAGTAGTTTATTTTATTTTATTATATTTTTAATTTTTTTTAAATTTACTTTAGAGACAGAACATGCATGGGAGAAGCAGAAGGAGAAGGAGAGAGAACCTCAAACAGACTCCATGCTGAGCGTGGAGCCCCACGTGGAGCTCAGTCTCATGACCCTGAGATCATGACCCGAGCCAAAACCAAGAGTCAGATGCCTAACTGACTGTACCACTCAGGTGCCCCTGCCAGTAGCTGATGAGTACATTTTTGTGTTGTCTGCCTTGCATCCCTCTGTCACCTTTCCAGGATTTCCCCCTTAATTTCCAGTGGAAATTCATTAAGAATTGAAGAACTTCATATGAATGCTACTTTCTGCTGGAGTTCTAACCATCTGTGCTTCACAAGGAAAGGAGTGTCCTTGGTGGAGAAGTTATATAAATGTGGCTCACTCAGTGTAGCCCCTTTCTTCATGAGCCACCCCCCCACCTGCAGTCTGTGCGCTATAGGGGCTCTCTGTGCCTTGAAATAGTATCTTTCTTTTAAACAGATAATAATTATGTAATTATGTAATAATTATCTGTATGGAGGTTAGTTCATTATAAGATAAGCCACCATTATCAGACAGCCATTTAATTTAAAAAGGTTTTTTTTGCAGTCTTTAACAATAAAATTTTTTTAGTTTTAATAGTAATATAAATCTATACATCAAATCCTCTAGACTAAGAAGAACAAGTGAATAAAAGATACTTCCTTTAAAATTTATAATCAAATGGAAATAGTAACTTAAGTTCATTATTATTTTGCTAACTCCCTTTTATACACAGACACACTCATGCGCACGTGCACACACACACACACACACACACACATTCTTATCCTTGAAGACAGAAGTCTGTATCTATGAAGTCTATATTGGATAATTAATAATGGATAGTGTTTCTTGTGGGACAGTAGTTGTTAAGGGAATTCCAACTTTTACTTTTACTCCTAGCACACAAACTGCTTTTAGGACTGTGATAGTTAATTTCATGTGTCACCTCAGCTAGGCTGTGGTGTCCAGTTCTTTTGTCAAACACGGATATAGATGTTGCTATAAAGGTGTTTTCTAAGTGTGATTAATATTTACAATCAGGCTTTAAGTAAAGCAGATTACCCTCCATAATTTGGGTGGGCCTCCCCCAATCAGTTGAAAGCCCTACCAGCAAGTCTAAGGTTTTGGGAAGAAAAAGGAATTTTTTTTTTAAGTAGGCTCCACACCCAGTGTGGAGCCCAGCACAGGACCCAAACTCACGAACTTGAGATCCAAACCTGAGCTGAGCTCAAGAGTCAGACATTTAATCAACTGAGCCACCCAGGTGCCCTCAAAAAAAGGAATTTTGCATTAAGATTGTAACCTAGAAACCCTGCCTGAGTTTTCAGCCTGATGCCTTGCCATACAGGTTTCAAACTCAAGGCTGTGATATCAACTTAGCCTCCACAATCCTATGAGCCAGTTCCTTAAAATCTCTCTTTGTCTGTACAGTTGACCCTTGAACAACTTGGGGGTTAGGAGTGGCAACCTCCTGCACAGTCAAAAATCTGTGTAGAACTTTTTCCTCTCCTAAAACTTAACTACTAATGGCCTGCTGTTGACCAGAAGCCTTATGGATAACATATTTTGTATGTTACATGTATTATGTAGTATATTCTTACAATGAAGGAAGCTATAGAAAGGAAAATGTTATTAAGAAAATCAGAAAGAAGAGAAAATACAAAATCCACGTAGAAGTGGATCTGTGCCGTTCAAACCTGTGTCGTTCAAGGGCCAGCCCTAGATCCTGTTGGCTCTGTTTCTCTGGATAACTCTGATACAAAAAGAATACTTGGCAACTTGTATTATTTTTAAGAAACTGAGATGTATGTTCAATTTTTGCCAAATTTTAAGTAGTTTTATCCACATTTCAGGAATGTCTCTCAATCTGTATTGACTTTGTGATTACTTCTGGTGAATGTTCTTATATCATAAACAAAGAAATTATGTAAATAAAAATACCAAAAAATTAAACATTTATTGACACAATTCTTTTTACTTTTGAGAGAATTAAAGTAAATAGAAGGGTTTAAAGGATAATTGTTTTACTTTGAATTAAATAATTTTATATTAAAAGGAAAATTTTAAGATATAAAAGGAATTAATGAAATAAACATTAATTTCCATGAGCTTTATTTTTTTTCAATTTTCTGGGTTTTGGGACTTTTTAATATTTTATTTATTTACGAGAGAGAGAGAGAGAGAGAGCGCAGGAGTGGGGGGAGGGGCAGAGAGAGAGGGAGAAGGAGACTTTCTACGGCCAGGGAGCCTGATGAGGGCTCGATCCCAGGACCCTGGGATCATGACCTGAGCCAAAGGCACTAAACCAACTGAGCCACCCATGTGCCCCCTCCCATTTTAAAGAAACAATTATTTTCTTATTTAAAGTAATAAATAAAGAATACACACCAATGTTACACTTTCACAAAAGGGTCTAAGTTAGCCATGAATCTGTTTTTTGTTTGTTTGTTCTGAAGGTTAAAAACATTTTATTTAGAGAGACTAAAATTATAGTATGCTAATACAAACAGGTTGTATAAGAAATGACTTGAAAATTCCTTTTTTGATGTCCTGCAAAGATTGGATCCCATTTTATGTGCCTTGTTCTTTCCTCAAACCTCTAACTGCGGACTGTAGTTGAGCAAGAATATGGCTTATGGTTTTCTTCAAATCATTCTTTGTCTCTGGACAAGCTGCTGGACCTTTGAATAAGCAAGTAGCTTATAGCAATAGTACCTAGGGAAAGGCAAAGCTGTGAGTGATAAAGGTTCCTTACACATGTTATCTCCCTGCTCCTGTCTGCTCCATTTTTTGTCATTTTTAATCCCAGATCCAACGTCTCCTTCAAGCCCAGCCAGTTTTCTTTTAAATACCAGACAAAATGGGGCACCTGGGTGGCTCAGGTCATAATCTCAAGGTCCTGGGACCGAGCCCCAAGTCAGGCTTCCAGCTCAGCAGAGAGTCTACTTCTTCCTCTCCCTCTGCTCCTCCCCTCCTCGCTCTCTCGCTCTCAAATAAATAAATACAATCTTTTAAAAATATATCAGACAAAATAGAAATCAAAGAAGGTGACTTCAATTCAGTTTTCTGTCATTTCCTTTTCTTGTTTTACCACCTTTTTTTTTAAAATAAGGTGCAAAGTTGTTAAATTATTCACAAGAAACAACAATGAGAGTTGGAATTTAAGCCTGTAATGAAATGATGCGGGTGGCATTGTGTCTTCTCCTTGAAAGTATGGTAGAAAGAGAAGACTCTCATTAACTCAGAATGACTGACTTGACCCTACCAACTCAGGTGGCTACAGCGTGGGCCTGAATCTCAAACTGACTTCCAGTCTGGGCTGATAACACTCGGTCTTTTCACCACCGAATATCCAGTTCGTGGGTATTGTACAAATCATTGCTTGTAGGTAAATTTAGGATGTGTGTGTGTGTGTGTGTGTGTGTGTGTGTGTGTGTGTGTGTGTGTGAAAACCAAGAAAAATGAAATAAAACATACATTTTCAAGAGAGGTTCTACAGTATTTGACTTTGAGGATCCCTCCACTGCGTTGGTCGAGAAGAGACTATTTATTAGCAGGTGGCCTCCCTCACGAGCGTATCCACAAAACCCGCAGACACTCTGTACTTGGGCGTGGAGTGGAGGCCCTGTGGTGTGGTGACAAACAGGGTGGGAGCAGGTTTCCTCTGAGGAACAATAGTCACAAGGACTATTACCTGAGATGTTCTCTCCATTATGTTTCTCTAGAAGACAGGGCGCCCTGATCTTTTATTTCCCATCAAAGGTGAAAAGATTGAGAGTCGTTCTTTACTGCTTGAATGGAGAGTTGCACAAATGTTTCTCTGGCAGAGAAAAGTAAGCAGAAAATAAGCACGGCTGGGCCACACTTGCCCAGAGTGCAAAGTGGGCTACGGAGAAGTCAGGAACGCTTTGGAAAACAGCCACATGTGCAGCACAACTGATCACAATCCAGATGTAATTGTGGCGAGCTTGGCTGAAGCTGGCGAATGTATTTTACCTGTTTCCTGCTTTTCAATGGTCCGTCTGCTTCTTAGAGAAGTTAATTCGCCAGAGTCCCCATGAAAAGTACAATAAAGCTTTCAAGAAATCTGAGATCAAGTCTATTTAGGGCTTGTAAAACGGTAAGGATTTCTGTGTGCTCATATGAAGGTGTGCTTTCTGATAATGGCCATTTTATAAGACGTGCCTTAAACTGAGTGACATGAAGCAAGGGAAAAGGCTATTGGCTTTTCAGTTATCATTTCCTAGCACATCCCTGGGGTCTAGGGGTAAGACGGAAGGAGAGGGGCCGACCCACCACTCTGAAATCTGACTCCAGTTCAGGTAGGATCAGGGGATCTTTGCGGGTTATGAAAACCCCGGAGCACTGAGCTCTGGCTCTCCAGGCTCTGAAGCACTGCTCCCACAGCATCTTCTTTAGAGGCTGAAGGGGGTGGATAGCAACAAGTAGCATTCAGCAGAACACCCTGCAGGAAATAATCATGAGCAAATGTGAAACACCCCATACATTCTCAGACTAATTGGGGCAGTTTTTGCAGATGGCCTGTAGTTATGTAGGGAGCCTATAATCATGTAGGCCAGCAGATTCTATGAATTCATGTCAATGTGATCACAATTAAACTTGTAGTTTTGTGGCCTGGGGACATTTGAGCTATATATATTAATAAAATTGATGAACATTTACTTTTTTCCCATTATTTTACTCAATATTGAGCGAACAACCCCTGAACTGCCTTGTAACTTAATGCCACCCATTAGCGATTATACATTAACCAAACATACTCAATTGAATAATCTTACACTTGATTTATTTCTATTTATTTTTTCACTGTTAGAAGCATTCACAATTCTATTTCTCTAGCACATACAAAGAGTTATTTATGAACACAGTAAAACAAAGAAAGTGCCTATTCAAGTATGCTTGAAAAAAAATACTAGTTATAGTAATGGCTTCTTTGAATATATTTGTTATATTCTTTTGGGGAAATTGGAAAATGATTAAAAATAACTTACATTTATGTTACAGTTCATGTTTCACAGTCTTTTCATAATTTAGCTATTGGTTTTTCTTCTCCAAGCTCTGAAATCTGGGTAAGGCTGATGTTATTCTCTTTTTATTAATAAGAGACATAGAGTAGCTTGCTAGGCCATTCTGGGCAAGACAGTTACTGAATAAGCCCAGGTCTTGAAACCAGGGTGTAGGAGAACCAGTGTGAGTCATTCAAGAAATATTGTGTTTCTATTTCTGTGCTCCAAGTATTGCTCTAGGTGTGAAGTACCCCATAATGAACAAACTAGACCAGAAGTCCTGTGTTCACGAAGCTTATATTCCAGTGGGTAAGACACAGACTATGAACAAACAGATCAGTAAAATATATAATTTGGGAAGTAGTGATATGTGTTATGGAGAAAAATTATGTAGAATTAGGGGGCCCAGTGTGTGTGTATGTATGAGTGTGTCAGTGTGTCAGTGTGTGTGTGTGTGTGTGTGTGTGTGTGTTTTGGGATGGAGGTTTGGTGTATTAACCAGGTTGCCAGAGCAGACTTCAATGAGGAAAGACTTGAAAGACTCAAGAGAGTGAGCCATGTGGATATAGGGGGAAGAACATTCCAGACAGAAGGAATAGCCAGTACAAAGCCCCAAGGCTTGCCTGGTATGTCAGATAAATAGCGTGGTGGTTAGCCTGGGAAGAATGAGAGGGAGAAGGAAAGACATGAGCTCAGAGAGGTACACAGAGGTCATTAAAATTTGATTTCCAACTCCTCAACAACATATCTTTGTCAAGATGACATTTTATTTGTTTTTGCAAGGGAGTTTTAATACCCTAGGTGGAACATGGATTTTTTTTCCCATTGGAAAGAGGCAGCTATATAAGGAAAGGCTGAACTGAGGTATTCCGATTCACATGCAGCAGCAACAACACAACCTTGTAGAAACCATTGGCAACCACTCTGGGGTACGGGTGGGACAGTGGGGGGGGCAGTGACCCTCAGCCAGCAAGTGGCATTGGGGCATGGGGGGGTGAGGCATCACTGCTCAGGAAAGACAAACACCAGAAATGACTCTGGCTTTCTCAACGCATTGCTGCTGGGAAAAGTGGGGTGCTGAGGTGGCACCCCAGTCCAGAGCACAGCCCAACATCTGCGGTGGCCCAGCCCCTAGGTAGAGCTAGAGAAGGCAGTAGATGGGAAGGAGGAGCTAAGGATGCCCACTGGTTTCTGAATAGCTTTCCCTGGGAGAAACCAGGGTGCGTCAACTTAAAATGCAAATGTTTCCAGATGTTCTCCATTAACATTAACTAGCATCCATTAACTAACATTCTCGATGTTACCTGAGAATGTTAGAAGTGTCTATGTGCAGGCCCCACCTCAGATGTACTGAATCAAAACAGGGTGGGTTGAAATCTGCATTTTTTTTTTAATCAAGCACTCAGGTGACTCTGATGGAGGATAAAGTTTGAGAATCAGTATCAGAATCATGCAGAGAAAAACCAAAGCATGAGGACAGTAGGCATTTAAAACCTCCCGATCTGGGCTCTGCCTCCATCTCCAGCCACATCCCATCATTCTCCCTCAGACTCAGCAAACTCCAGCTGCCCTGGCCCATCCCCCCATGGCTACTTAGGTTTACACCAGTTCCATCATTGGTGGCTCTTTCTTCTTTGCTAGGATGCTTCTTGCCACATGTCCTCTTGGTGAAATCAGAATCGGTCTTCCAGACGTAGCTAAAGAAGCCCCACCTTGGCATTCCCACAAGTCAGGGTTCATCAACAGCAGCCCACTTTCCCTGGAGGGTAAGTGTTAATGACCTATGTATCTTCCTTCTTCCCAGATCAGAGACTCTGTGAGGGCTGGGGCCATAGCTGGGGTAGTATCAGCAGTGCCAACACAGTGCCTGGTCACAGTGCTTGGAATACTGTCTTTGATGATACTGTTGAATGAATGGAGGACAAGGAAGTAAGCCACCATGAGCTGTTGATATTTGAGCAGACAGGCATGGCCCGTGTTGTTTTAGTCAGCAATGGAGCTAAGGGAAGAGATTTGGTCTGAACTATGTGGTACCGTCTGGGGAAGAGGGTTTTAAAGGGGAGCTCTGGGCTCTGGGTAGAAGGGGGATCTAGGGGGATACCATGTTCCCAGAAGGAAACTGAAAGGCAGAAGTGTGAACTGAAAACGGAGGTCAGGGAGTCCCAAAAATAACGTTGCTACAAATTGTGACGCAGGCAGTTATGCATGGGTGGGCTTCCGTTGGCCAAAGCTTGGACTGGAACCTGTTCCCCATAATTAGTTGTGTGACCGGAATGTGTTATTTAGCTCTTCTGAATCTCAAATTTCTTTTAAAAGTGGGGTTTAATATATAAAGTGGGAATAATGACAGTACCTAATGATAGGAATTAACATTTATTAAGTGTTCCTATAGGTTATGTCTTTTAATCTTTACAGCCACTCTATAACATCAGAATTTGGACCCCCCATTTCATAGCACTCACTGACTTGGGTACGAGTCATATGGAGAAGTGAAAGGCAGGAGTATGAACTTGAGTCTAGCCATTTGACTCTGGGGCCCGAGATTTGCCATTACACTGTACCATCTCCTTAATGGACTGTGAGATAACATATGTAAAGTGCCCAAAAATTGACGAAATGATAGTCACAATTTTTCTAGGACCAAGCTGGCTTCAGGATGTGGGAGAAATAATCCCAGTATGTGGGAAAGAACTGTGGGATGAACACCAAATCTCTCCGTGCATCTTTGTCCTTCTTTTGGCTGTGAGAAGGATGTTCTAACTCTGCTACATTTGGCCATTAACTTTTGCTCACCTGAAATTAACCATAACTTTACCTGCAGAAAGAAAATTGCTATTTCCATCTGTGGCCTTAATCCAATTGTTAAGAGTGCTGTTTCAAACAACACAGTATTAGCTTGGCTGAAAATCTTGGGAGCCTCCCTCCCAACTCTTTGGGGAAAGCACATGAGCAGAGTGGCATAGTCTCCAGGTCTTTGATGCTTCTGGGAGTGGAATTCTGCCCCCTGTTGCTTCAATTCAGGGGAATACCAGCTTTCTAAAGAGTTCTGGCAGGCTTCTGACATTAAGACAATGCAAAAGCACTTTGCTGATCTTAAAAGAACGACCTCTATCAAGAGAGAAAAGACAAAACACATCTCACCAGAAATGCTTTCTCTGGACTGATGAAGATGAATGATTCAGAGGATTGAGGAAATTTTGCCCAGTCTAGATGTCTTGGAGGCTATTACTGAACAGAAATCCAGGATAACATCCTGTATGTTTTTCTGGTGATTACACAAAGGGAAGCCCTTCCCAGTTGATTTTATTGAGAGCAACTTGTCCCAAACACTTTCCCTTAGATCACCAGGAAGGGAGACAGGAGCAACTATGTATGGAAGCTGTTGGCAAGTTCAGAATCATGAAGTGACTTTGATTTCCAAGGCCACGGTATTCTCTTCATTTCTTCAATGGTTCCATTTTAACAGCTTGACTTTGGCTTGACTTCCCACCTGGTGTTCAGTGAGTCTGTTAGGCAGCCAGCTGTGGGCCTGGCCCAACATAATCCTGGGAATGCGATGTGGGCACCTGTCTTTGTGTAAAATAAAGAGTGGGCCTGTTACAGATCAAATTGTGTCCTTCAGAGAGACAAGTTGAAGTCCTCACCCCCACTACCTGTGAATGTGACCTTACTGAGAAATAGCGTCTTGGAATATGAAATCAGTTTGAGATCAACTCGATATGACTCATGTCCTTATAAGAGAGGGAAATGGAAACAGACACAGAGAAGTAAAGACGCAGAGGGAAGGTGGCCCCGTGATGGTGGAGGCTGCTGCAGACCAAGGAACAGCTGGGGCTGTGAGAAACTGCGAGAAGCAAGGAAGGATCCCGCCCTGGAGGCTTCAGAGGAAGCCTGGCGTTGCCAAGACACTTAATCACAAAATTCAAGCCTCCGGATCTAGAAGAGAATATATTTCTGTTGTTTAAGGACACTTGGGTCGTGGCACTTTTGCGGCGTCCAATTCTGGAGGCAACAGGCAGTGGGGGCCTGAGCTCTCCGGGGGTGCCCTTCACGGGGTTCTTGATGAGCTGTGTGGCCTCTTGCCGCTGTCAGGCCGATGAGGGCCAGTAAGCACTCTTTGGGAGCTCTGGGCAGTAGGCGGCACCAGGGCTGTCCTCCCTAGCACGCAGTGGGTAGGAAGCATTGTGAGACTGCTGGGCCCCGTCTCACCATCCAGCCCAGAAGCAGTATCCCAGTATACATGTCACATTCCTGAGCCCGGGCTGCTAGCTGTCCTGCTTCGGGCTGCAGGCCACGAAGGCTGCAGGCTCCACTCCCCACCCGGTCCAGAGAACCTGTCATCAGGGACCACAGGCGGCCAGAGAGGCAGCCTGGCCAGTTACCTTGACAACTCATGACGTAATGCTTTAAACTACTTCCCGGCTGCAGGTCTAATGAGATTCTAGACTCTGCCGGCTCCTCCCCGCCCAGGAGGCAAGCGGATGAAGTGAGAGCCGCACAGCTCACTTTTAATGATCCCTTTCGGTGATATCTCTAGGATGCATTTGCATTAACAATGAGACGGCAGTCTGTCACTGAGCTGCACGGGCTTTTTGCCCGGGGGAACCACGGTTATTGCTGGCAGATCAGCTTTTGCTGGGGGCGCTCCGGTGTGGCTCAGCTGCTGGGAGCCTTTCCTCTTACTCCCCGGTCTGCTTTAGTTCAGATGCCCTGCAGCAGTTCAACGTAAAGACCCTCAGTAAAATGGATTTCTGGGAACTTCCGCATCCACCCGGAACCCCGAGTAGATCAGAGAATGATCCCAAGGGATTTCTTCACAAAGCAGGTTCTCTTTGTCTCCAGCCATGTATGCCCTCAAAGTCTTTAGGGTTTTGAAAGGAGGTTTTTAAAAAGCACAGGCACCAGAGCTAAGTCACCATCAGCACAGGGCTACGCTGCCTCCCGCTGCTCTCTCTCTAGTCCTTGTGGAAAGTACCCCCAGGCCACATCCTGATGAGCCGGAGTGCAGAGCAGGGCTGGGGGTGGGGGGCTCTCTCCGTCTACTGCAGCACTTTGACAGATGCCAAGCGTGGGTGCCCATTCAGCAGTGTGTGTGAGAGATTTTTGATTTTTTTGTTTGTCCCTTTCAATGGCTAAGTGGCCATTCATCTCCTGACAGCAGACAGGAGAGGGGGTGAGCAGGAAGACCCCGTGCGCTGCGTCTGTCCAGTATAGCATTAGTGTCGGTTACAATAAATCCAGCCGAACAGAGCTGGGGAAGCCACGGCCAGGGCTCCTTCTCCCGGGTTTGCCTGAGGTGAGAGCCACGGGGCCTCCGGCACCCAGAGGAAGCCATTTTGTGAGGGTTCTTTTATCGCGTGGAGGGGCGAGGGGTTCCGAGAGGCTGTTAGAACAGCACAGGCTGGGCCGACACTCCCCATGTCTGGGGCAGACGCTCCGGATCATCCTTAAGAGCCACGCCAAGTGTCAAAGCCAAGGAATCCTTTGTTAAGACGCCCTCGGGCCCGGAGGGTATTTTCTGGATGGTGGCAGGAAATGAAGGGCCAAGTGGTTCACAAATCTCCTCGAACATATGGATACTGTTTCCAAAGCCAAGCCAACTTTATGGTGGCAACAGATTCCTAATATCTACTCTCGTTCGGCCCCTTTGGTTATGTCTTTGAAATGCTGGCTCACCATCTGGCTGGAACTGGGGGCCTCGGTCTAGACAGCAGGACGAACGTGAAAATGAGAGTCAGAACAGAAGGCCTCTGGGTCCGGGCGCGATCCTCCCACCTGCAGGACTAACGAAACGTGTTCTAGAGGTGGAGACACAGCGGGGATCTCCAGGGAGACCGTTGTGTGCCTCTCTCTTGGGGTAACACACATCTGACGTGTCTATACGTAAACACTGATACTTTTTCATTTCCCCGGGCATCTTGGTCTAAACGGAGACCTTAGGATGCAACTACACGTGGAGAAACAGTCATATTGGTATGTCACAAGTTGTGGTCACTTTTTTATTTCTCTGATTCTAAGTAATTAACATCAGCATGTTGCGCACCATCTCGCAATTCGCCTGAAACCTACACACGGCCCTGTGCTCTCCGTGACTGCTTTGCACTTTCATTTATGATCTCTCGTGCACTGAATGAAGGCAAATGATGTCATAGCATCCCAAAAAGGAAGATTATACAGTGGTTCAAAGCGGGAAGGGGATAGGAGAAATGAGTCATGTTGGAGGCCTACAGAACACAGGCATGCCAAAATCCAAAGAATTTGTGCTGTAGCAGGCAGTACCGTATTTATGTTGGGAGCAGATATATTATGCAGATTGCATTTTTGCACAGGCAAACTTGCAGCCGTTCATCAGCAAAAAGCACAGCAGTAAAAAAGCAGGGCAGAATTTTCTGTTGATTCTAGCAGTAAGTGGATTAGACATCTACTTAATGCAGGTTTCAATAACACTGCAATGTGAAACCTATCTTCAAGTGAACAAACAGGACAGTTGTAGAGATATCAAGGGATACCTTATTAAAATTTACATCCCAGGATTGACACAGTTTGGGGCTTAATGAGGCCTGATTATTCTGAACCAACAAATAAAACTTTAAAAAGTTATAGCCCACTTTTGTACAACTTATTTATGTCAAAGAGGTCTCTGCATAGTTTCCTGTTTTTGCAAGTTCAAGTAACACAAGTAATTTATACAACATTGGAGGTCTGTTTATTTTTCCTTTTAAAGGAGTCTTGGTAGGCAGCCTCCCCTCCAAGATGGTCCCAATGATCCCAGTTCCCGGTACTCACACTTCATGTGATCAGCTCCCTACGTGTGTTCCTGTTGGTCTATGTCACCGGTAGAACATTGCAGGATTGGTGGTAGGTCATTTCTGAGGTCAAGCCATAATTTACGCTGTGGCCTCCACTTCTTCCTCTCTCTCCCTCCTTCTCTCAGATCGCTCGTTCTGGGGAAGCCAGCTGCCACACAGGAAGAGCCTCTGGCTGTCCAATGGAGAGACTGACATGAGAGGGAGCTTAAGCCTGCTGCCAACGGCCATGGTGCGAGCCATCTTGCAAGCAGATCCTCCAGCCCCAGCCTTCAGATGACTGCAGACTGTGCCCAGCAACTTAAATTGCTATGTCAGGGAGGCTCTGAGCTAGACCTTCCAAACACCCAACTAAGCTACTCTGGGATTCCCGACCCTCAGAAACTGTAAGATAATAAATGCTTGTTATTTTAACCTGCCAATTTTAGAGCAGTTATGCAGCTACAGAGAGCTGATGCAGGAGCCTAGGTATGACTAAATACTGAGAAGCACTAATGAATGTCACTTCCTGATTTGAGCCCATGATTCAGGAAGTAGATGTGTTTACTGCTTAGTCACTGACTAGGACTTCAGCATGAGCAATTTTTTAGTGTTATTGGCTTTGCCTCTTCGAGTGAGGTAATTAGTGACATTCATTCCATTTTCATGTATTCTTTCAAAAGATGCATTTTGGAACAGATTCAACATTGTCATTCCTCATTATTGTCATGAATCACTCCACTCAGGGGTTTATCTTGGTGAGGCAAAAAATGCCCAATCCTTCTGTGTTTGTCCATGTTTTCCCACTTCCTACATGATCAAGCTACAGAGTAGGACTGCAAATTTCACTCACATTTCAGCTGAATGTGCAGAGAACATATAGCTCTTTTATTTTTTCTGCAACCAACCTGGTTTTCCTGCCCTTGATCACCTGGGAACAAACCAACTGAAACAATTGACAACTGACTTTAATACTTTAGTTCAAATGTAATCTGACTTGCAAACCTAGAATGTACTTTGAAATCAGTCCTTTAGGGGAAAAACAAAACAAAACACCAAGTTATTTCTCCCTCACTTTTGTCAGTCATCTGCTTAGCACCTAGCTTCATTTCAAGAAGTCACCTGGGTGTGCTGTAGGCATGGTGAGACCTACAGTATCCCATGGTGGAGGCAAAATCAGGGTCCTTGGATGTGATGTCCCTCGGCTCCTGACTTCTGCATTCTATCTGCTGTTTCTTCTCTCTTCCTGGTCTGTATCTGTTGTATGCTGTAGGTGACCTAGACCCCAACCCCTCTCCTATGGGTGCTATGAATCCTTGTGTGTTTCTGTCTGGGCCACATCCTCCATGGTCCTTGCTGCAAAGCTGCCCAGCCCTGGGGAAGGTGCTGCTTTCTGCCATGTCCAGATTCTTAGGTATTCCTAGGTCCTGTCTATCCTTGCTTGGAACCAAAGGTAGTCCAGAGAAGCTAAGGCTCATGCCTGCCTTTGCCTTACTCTGCCAAACAACCAAGATGATTTAGATAAGGCTGTGAACAAGACTGGTAGAAGACCGCTATAAAACAACATTCTTATGTATGGGAGTCCCAGGAGCGCCCATCTGCCCTCAGCCTGAATGTCAAGTCAAATATCTGATATCAAGTCAAATATCTGATATCTAGTCAAATATCTGATATACACACCCAATCCAGGCTGGAGCCCTGAGAGGACAGGCAATGTCTATCACACAATGTAATAGTCACACACTATAAGATCCTTCCCTTTCTCACTTTCTTTTTCTCTGGTCACTTTTATCCCCTAGGCTCCTATCTCCCATTTCCTATAAGCCTTATTGACTCCCTACCTGGTCAGAAATTAGCTAAAAGGATTATTTTCTTTATACCACCAAGGAAGAAAATGAGTGCCGTCTTCCAGTATAGGGAATAAAGGGATTTAGAGTATCAATAAGGTACTCTGTTGTTAAAAGTTCATATCTTGAGTGTTAGGAGTCAAGATAACCTCAATTTTCCCTTGTTCATTCTTTCTGGAACAAATTTTGATTTCCCTCGCAGATGGTTGTCTTGGGCCAACGTGGGTGAAGACCATGAGCTCAGAAAGACAAAAGAAAAATTGTCACTAATTGTTTTCAAAATATGGCCCCATTGTCTCTGTCTCTATTATTATTTTTCATTATTGATCACCCATTCATAGCTGCTAATCTTCAAAACAGAGACAGGGACACTTGATGTAAAAAATTCATTTGAGTATAGTTGACGCAGAGTGTTGCATTAGTTTCAGATGTACAACATAGGGATTCGACAAATTTATACATTTTACTCAAAAAACTAAAAAAAGAAGTGCTATGTGATCCAGTAATGGTATTGGGTATTTACCCAAAGTAAATGAAAACACAAACTGACACTTGATTTTGATTCAACTTTATTCCACTTGCCCTCGGCCTTAGAAAGGGCTTTGGGTATCAGCTCATTGTGTCCCTCACCACCCACTTTCCGCCCACACAAGGAATCAAGATTCCCAGAGATACTAAAGGCTTGTAAAATTCAGTTGAGCTGATGAGCAACAGAGCTGACTTTGGTATCCTTGGGTGGCTGGAGTGCCCGCACAATGCATGGAATGTCCTAGGAATGCAAGACAGTGTTTCATCAGGGAGTGACCTTGGGACACTCAGTGAAACTGTGGAGCCTTGTCTGTGTTTCTTCCACATTTTTGTTCATTCCTTCCTAATCATCTTCAGAGATGAAGTGGGCCCAGTGAAAGCAAGAAGTTATAATTCAAAGAGTCCTTGTACCATCAGTGAATTGTTTGCCCCCTTCCGACCCACCAGCACAGAGCTACCCACCACTATTAACTTCTCTTGTGTTCTGTGTTGCTCTATTATTTTTCTTGATTTAAAATCCTGCTTATGCCTTCTAGGTATAACTTGATACCTTCTTATTGCTTTCACATTGAGCCAAACTTTATAAAAGACTGGCAGAGAGCCTTCACCGCATTCTAGCGTCTTCCGTATCTTTTGCTCTAGCTACATTGGAGGTCCGGCTCCTACAGGCTTCTCCTATCAGAATCCCCAGCCCTCAGGTATGCCTGTGCTATCTGTCTTTCCTTCTTTGTATTTGTAGGTGACAGCATTTAGTGTCTGCTCCTACTTTCATTTGGAGGCAACATTTAGGGAACAAATTCTCTAAAGGAGACGGTTGTGTTCATCAGCTCCAGGCTTGTCCGTGTTTACATCCTGGTATGGTAACAGGAGCCAACGACTACTGACCACTTCCTGTACTTGAGGAAAACCCCTTATAAGCATTTTTCACAGCCTTTACTGACCGCTCTACTATTTTCTTTCCATTTTATAGACAAGGAAACTAAAGCTTGGATAAGCCAGTTAAGCAAATTATCCAAGATCACAGTTACTGAATGGTGGTGCCATGGTTCACACCCAGGGTCGTCTGTCTCCAGAACTCTTGCTCTTCCCTGGTTTGCTTAGTACACATCATAATCTCAAGGTTTTATTAGAGAGGTGTCTTTACTAATAATAACAACTTCAAAGAAGGCAGCTTCCCAAGACTGCCAGTTGGGCGTCTTCCAGGCATCTCTGAATCAGGGGATTGCAGGCGAACCCATCAGGTTCCACATTAAGCTTGCTCGTGTCTCTGAAAAGAAGCAGCAATGCCAGCTCTCACTCTTTGAAGGCCCTTATTCCTGTGGAAAAAGCCCATAGAATTGTCTGTGAGGCATAGACTGGTGCATGTCTCGTCATGGGTGTGTACTTTTCCTTTCTGAGACCAATTCCTAGAAGGAATCATCTTTTTCAGGGCAATTTCTTACAGCACATCACAGCATAAACAACCATGTAGGGCTTGGATATGTCAGGCCAGTGGCCTTTCATCCCTCCTCATGAGTTGCCCTTGCCATGCATGACGTTTTTTTCTGGGTTTTTTGTGTTTTTGTTTTTGTTTTTGTTGTTGGTTTTGGTTTGTTCTTTGGGTTTTTTTTCCCCCCCATTTTGGCTGAAAGAGGCATTTGGGGGTGCAAGGGGGATAGGGCAAAAGGTTAGGGAGCAGAAAGAGACACTGAGTGGGAAGATGAGAGCAAGGCTATTTCTGTTCCTCAACTGGCCCACAAGATGAGAGCTGATTCCTGAAAAACTACGGGGACCATTTGACAAGAGGCCCAGAATAAAACCTGGCATGCACAATACTGCATTTAGGCCCAGGTAACAAAATATCACACAGAGTTTAGGAGAAAAATGTTCTTTCCATTTCTGTGTCCAATGCATAACAGCAACCACAGTCTGAACGGTCTTCAAAAGTGGAGGTGCCAGCTGTGTCTGCTGGAGTTCATTTTTATTGAATATAGTAGCAGCAGTGGAGCGGAGGTAACTAACTCACAAAAACGGCCTTCAGCAGCTTGAATGATGAGACCAGAAAGCAAGACAGTGATCATGGTTGGGAATTCCTAAAATCGACTGGGGACATGAGCGACAGGGACTGATGCCATAATTATGTTGGTGGGGACTTGGAGCTGGCTAAAATTGAGTACAGCTGTGGCCGAGACTATCATGTAAGCAGCAAACCAGGGTGGCATATGGACACTCACGTTTATACATCTTCACAGCAATTGTAAATACCCCGTGAATATAAATGCAATAGGCTCTTCTTAGTTGGGTGTTGATCAAACACATGTTCCCAGTGACTTGATTAGCATCTCTCATCTGATCCCTTTTTCCGAGGTAGCCCTGGGTTCTGCCTGATCCTTCTTTGCTCCCACATTAATCCACATGCTGTGATGATCCATGATGTGTTCACCTACTTCAAGGCTTGGGGTTCATCTACTAATGCAAAGGATTCTTTCTATGATTGCTTCAGCTTAATTCCTCCATACAAGAACTTTCTGTCTTGGGGCACCTGGGAGGCTCAGTGGGTTAAAGCCTCTCCCTTCAGCTCAGGTCATGATCTCAGGGTCCTGGGATTGAGCCCCACATCGGGCTCTCTCTGCTCATCAGGGAGCCTGCTTCCTCCTCTCTCTGCCTGCCTCTCGGCCTGCTTGTGATCTCTCTCTCTCTGTCAAATAAATAAATAAAATATTAAAAAAAAAAAAGAACTTTCTTTCTTGCCACATATCATGCAAATCTCATAACTACCTCTCATTTGCATTGCCCTGGTTTTTAATCAATATTCTCCAAGATTGAATACGTAGCAGAAGGACTGGGGAGTGTGGGTCTTCTTCACTGTATAACAGCTAGGCTGGGGCTTTTGCTAAAATATCTGGGAGTATTTCTCCTGTCTGCTGGAGGAAGATTCTCCTAGACTTCTCTACTTTTGACTGGGGAAAGATGAACAGCCAGGTTATGTGTTAGCTGGAAATACCTACTCTACTTTTCAGAAACCCTTTCATCTACAGTTGATTCTCTGTCCCACAAACACCCTTCTCCTCCACACTCCCAGGTTATATGAAATTGATATTCTCCATTAAAAGGAGGAAGTAAAACTTAATTATTTCATTCTTCTTCTGTATAGATTATGCTACGAGTGTTCAGGGAAAATGAAACTCCAGTTCCAGGAAGCAGTTAGCTTTACAGCTGTCCATTGAAGATGACAGTTTCTCTAGAACTGTGACTTAAAACAGAAGTGGGTGTCATTTGTTTATTAACTCGGCTTGCATGTACACTCGGTAAATTTGGTAGGAAAGGAGTTTAAATAAGAACAACAAATATTTCCCCACTTACCTTAATCATAGAAATTCTGGTTAGAGAAACGGTTTATCAGCAAATGCAGTTTGGTTATCATTTCCTTTTCTATCTTGAAAACTGGATCACATAAACCATGAAGGTCTCTGATTGATTTTGCAGCTATTGGATTATTTCAAACAAAAAAGAAAACAGCCACAGAATAATTGAATCAGTCTTGTTATATAGACATAGCTTCAGGCCAAAGCCCCAGGCATTTCTTACGTTTTGCATTCTTGTTGTAGAAAGACTCTATGGCTTTTTCAGGCACTATTTTAGATTTTTTTCCCTGTTTCCAAATGCATTCTATATTCAAGATAGTCTTCTTTATCTTTACATTTTACATTCTGTGAATTCATGTTTAAGCAGCATACTGCCTTTAGAAAAAAGCCAGAATGCATTAAGCTTCACTATTTCCCTCTTACACAGATTCCTTTAAGCTTTGAGATTGTTATTCGGTGAAGTCAAGTGGTAAATCTGCCCTCATCTGTGGTGTGTTCAGACTACTGGCTGGAACGCTTTGGATTGACATGATTAAAAAAAGAGCTCAAGCCCAATCTATTTTAGCTTTACTCTCCTTTGTTTCCAATGATGTATGAAATTTCTCTTAGGATATTACAAATTTTCTTCCAAATTTTTCTTCTCTTGTCAACAGCAAAGTTCCCTTACATCACTTTCCACTGGGGTCAGATCATGACATGCAGCTTTATTTAACAAATGCCTCAAAACATGCATCTGACATCTGTCTTAGAAAGCCACTGCAGCCGGCTTTAAAACTTCTCACTGATGGAGGCAGGACAGAAATAGAGCACGTTTTTGTCATATTAATCTTAAATAATGTGGCTTTGTTAGAAAGAAAAAAAAAATCCTTCTAAAAATCTTGTGTTGAATTTATGTCATAACTATTAAGTTAGCTATAACTTTCTAATTGCATTTTGAAAAATAGTTCCATCAAAACACAATTTAGAGGGGTGATTCTTATAATTTCATTTTATGGGATTTCAGGGTCATTTTTCAAGATAGAACAAGCTTAATTCTGTCTTACTTTTGACTTTATATTAAGATACTCATCGAGATACTCATTAATTAGGAGGCATTTGTGAAATTTGAAAAAGAGAATGATGGAATATTCAATATTACTAAAAAAGACAATTATTCTGATTCCATCTTGGTTTTCTGCATTTTATTTTTCTAAAACATTCACTTGGAGTTATAGCTGGAAAATTCCAAAAGTACTTCTTAAATGTACTCTGTTTTTTGAAGAGGGAACAAAGTTCTCTCTTTTGAGAGAATGTCTTGATTTTGCTTTTGGAGAGGGGGCCGTGACCGGACAATAGAGTGTCTTCTGAGACCTAAAGCAGAGGTCCTACTGCCAAAGTGGTAAAACTAAAGGATCCCACTTCCAAATATAGTCACTGCTTACTCACTGGTACCGAATTCACACTATGCTATTCATGTTTCCATTTATTACTATGATTTTTTTTTTTTTTAAATAAAGACTCTGTTGTGGCTGTCAGAGCAGGCAGATAATGAGACTATGTCAGAGGACTGGGAACATTACCTTGGCCAATATTCTAGGCTACTGATCCAAATTCTGTCTATGGCATTGGAACAGCTATAGATTTTGCACAACAGGACTTCAGATCTCAGCTACTCTCTTTCCATCCCAGCAGCAATCAGATTTTAGACCTGGGTAGAAACTCCAGAAGAATGCATTAAGCCTGGTGCTTCAAAATAGACTAAAATCTTGCATGAAGAAAATTGATATTTTGAAAGTTTAGATGTTCTAAGAATATTGTGGTTCAAAAAGGAAGCCCTTGTCCTCAGGTACTATAAAGCATGCAGAGATAAGTCATTATTTTGAGATTGTACAGTGTCGTGGGAGAAATGAGGCAATTCTCTAAATAACACACATAAAAACAAAACTGCTTGTAATTCACTAGATGGTTGTTTCTAGGGGTAAAGTTGTTTCTAGAATATCAAGGAGGAATATTCAGAATAGTAGCTTCACCTGCGTTGGTGGTATAGTGGTGAGCATAGCTGCCTTCCAGAATAGTAGCTTCAATTCTTTACCTGACATCTTTAAAGTAAATTTATTTGCATAACATACATACTTATATAAAATTCACATTAAAAAGTACTCAAGTCCTATGTACATGACTAATTGTCACAAAGTACACATACCTCTCTCACTACCTCCTAGGTCGAAAGCTCTATTCACTCAGATCCTGTTCAGGAACACACATTAGAAGGAGTGAAGTTATTGACAGTCTCCAGCAGCCATACTTTCACAATCTACTATGGTGTCCATGCCAAGATAACTCACTCCCTGGGCTGCTCCCAGCCAATGACCACACAAGGCCCAAACCCTAGACCAGGCCATTTCTCACAATCCAGGAGACCTCTCATGGCCAGTCTCTGCTCTGGAGCCCCCCACAAATTTGGCCAAGATCTTCTCAGAGCTACATGTAGTATAAGGCTCTTGCAACCAAATTTTCATCTGTGCCCCTCTCTCTTCATAGGAGTAAGATCTGCATTGTTGTTGAGGCTCTCCCACCTATTTTTGCTCCCTCCTCCCTTTACCTTCACAGGCATTTCTCTAATAAATCTCTCTCACTTCTAATTCTATCATTGTGTCTCCTTCCCACAAGACCCTAATGGAGACAGTTGGTACCAGGAAAAGAGATAGAAAGATAGAGTTTGAGTATCAGATCACTCACCATCTGGTTCTCAAGGAAGAAGCTCAGTGGAGACCCCACTGTGACTGGTATGTGGGGTACAGATAGTTCCTGACACAAGGTGGTGAGCCAGCTCTTAAGGCTTTCACCAGTGGAAACCTGGGAAAACATTCTGGTGGAAGGGAATACCTTTACTACTGCAGTGACTCTGAACTTTGAAAAATATTGGGGAAACACTGCAAAAGGACAAGGGAGTTGGCTGGTTATTACTAAATTGTATTGATGGCTCATAGAGGGATAATGAGCTGAGATGGTTCATGAAAAGTTAAAGGATATGTGAGAACTTGATAGCTTACAAAGAGGCCCTCATGTCCTATAGTAGAAGAGTAGACATAGCTAAGCAGCAAGCATAGGACTTGGTTAGAGTTGTGTCACATGAAACCCAGGTCACTGGCTAAAAAGCTTGAGACTCTGAAATATGGATTGGGGACATTTGGATGGATGTCACCAACGACTGTGTCTCAGTAGACTCCCTTGGACCTACAGTGTTTCCAGAGATGTCCCTCATCTCTTCTAAGAACTGGCACTTTCCCAATGTGGGAAGACATTGCGGAGCCTTCTCAATAAGACAACAGGTGCCCTCCCCATCCCCTAGGAATTGTCTCACCATCTTGTCCTTGATATCAGGCCAAAAAGCATGGTTAAATCCCAGGGTAACCTACTGGTTACCTATAATCCATGCTATCATTCATGGAGATTATTGGACCCTGAAGAAATAGAGAACCAGAAAGTCAATAATGACTGCGCTGACTGGCAAAATTTGGAGGCACTGCCTATGAAGCATTAATGGTAGGGTGTTATGGAGATAGTTAAAAACATTGTGTTTCTAGAGGCAAAGGAAATGGGAAGCTACTGAGAAATCTGCTTCACATCTATAATCAGAAGAAAGACTGGAGGGAAAGAAGGTCTGGAACCCATTGACTGAATGCCCATGTCCTCAGGAGGAAGGACACTGACATTCTGTACTAAATATATACTGTGATGATTCCTGCAGTTCTTTCCCAAAGATAACTGTGCCCATTTACTTGGGTGATTTTACACTGGGAGAAAGGAGATACCCAGATATTTCAAGGACTACTGGACAAAGGGTATGAATTGACATTGCTACCCAGAGATGTGATGTGTCACCATAGCCCCTTGTTAGAGTGGAAGTATATAGTAGCCAGGTAAAAAGTGGAATCCTAGCTAATATTTGACTTACAAGAGGACTGCTAGGTCCACAAATCCACTGATTATAATTTCCCCAACCCCCAAGTAATAATTGTGATTGGTATACTTGCCAGTATATAGGTATATATACCTGGTCTGGGCAGTATATACCCTGATATTTGGTAGCTCTTTGTTTTGTGGGTTAGGTACTGTCACACTGGTGAAAGCAAAATGGAAGCCTCTGAAACTGTCCCAAACCCTAGTCAAGATGGCAAATAAAAATCAGTATGACATCCCAGAGTGAATGATGGTCATTAGCATCCCCATTAAAGTCTAAAGGATGTAAGGGTTGTGATAACTTATCATCTTCATTTAATCCATCCAGTCTGCCCCCTGTAGAAACAAGATTAATCTTGGAGAACTGCACGTTCAGCCAACTAGTAGCACTGATCATGGCTGCCATGCTAGATGGTATTGCTGTTAAATTAGATTAATAATAATAGTACATGATATGGTGCCATTGATTTATGTTATTTAGTACTATTTTTCCTTAAATATTTGGCAAAATTCATCAGTAGAACTATCTGAGACTAGAGTTTAAAAAAAATTGCTTTGGTGGGATGGAGGTAAAGGTTTTAAATTAGGTATTCAATTTAATTTCACAAATACAGGATTATTCAATTTTTCACTTTTTTTCTTAATTCAGTTTTTTAATTGCATGTTTCAATAAATGTGTCTATTTCATCTAAACTTTCAAATTTATTGACATAAAATTGCGTATATTACCCTTTTATTATTCTGTCAATAAATGTGGGATCTCTAGTGATATACCTTTTTTCATTCATATTATTGATAAATTATACCCTCCTTTTTATTCCTATTTAATCTTGCTAGAAATTTACCTATTTAGTTTTTTTAAATAATTGACTTTGACTTTATTGTTTATTATTATTACTATCATATTTTCCTTCTAATTTGTTAATGCTTGCAATTATCTTTATTTCACTGCTCAAATTTTTTTGCATTAATTTGTCGTCCTTTTTCTCACTTTTTATGGTAGATATTGAGATCACAAATTTTCAACTTGTCTTCTTTTCTAATAGACACACTTAAGGCTATAAATTTTTCTCTATGTATGTCTTTAGATGCATCCCACTGATTTTGATGCACTGCATTTTGAGTATTATTTAGATTAAATATTTTTTCTTTGAATCTGAGTGAGTCATTCAGAAATGAAGTGCTGAATTTTGAAATATTTGCTCATTTTCCACATAGAATCTCTTTATAAATTGGTTTCTAACTTAATTCTAGTGGGTTCAGAGAACATTTTTTTTTGCATTATTTCAAGCCCTTGAGATTTGAGGTTTGCATTTGGGCCCAATTTATGGTTTATTTTGTTAAATACTACATGTGCACTCCAAATGAATATGAAATCTGTAGGTGGGGGATGCAAAATAAATTGAGGTTGTTTTTGATAATTATGCTCCAAATCTTCTCTACCCTTAGTAATATTTTCTTTGTTCTTTCTAATTATGGTAAGAAATATA
Organism: Ailurus styani; assembly: GCA_002007465.1. Lineage (NCBI taxonomy): Eukaryota > Metazoa > Chordata > Mammalia > Carnivora > Ailuridae > Ailurus > Ailurus styani. Next base: position 325,585 of record LNAC01000766.1, read on the forward strand.
TAAAAATTGCCCACTATGATTTTGAATTTGTCTTTTTCCTCTATATTCTGCCAACAGTTTTATAGTATATTCTGGAATTATGTGAATAGTGGCACATAAATTTTAAAGTATTACAATTTTCTCATTTTCTTTTTTATTTTTTTAAATCTTTTTTTTTAAAGATTTTATTTATTCATTTGACAGAGAGAGAGATTACAAGTAGGCAGAAAGGCGGGCAGAGAGAGAGGAGAGAGGAGGAAGCAGGCTCCCTGCTGAGCAGAGTCCGATGTGGGCCTCGATCCCAGGACCCTGAGATCATGACCTGAGCCGAAGGCAGCAGCTTTAACCCACTGAGCCACCCAGGTGCCCCATTTTCTTTTTTTATAATTTCCTCTTTTACTATTAAAAAATTACATATTTTGTTCTATTTTCTACTTATTGACCACAAGTCTTTTTATATTAGTATAGCTATAGCAGCATTCTTTTGATTCATTTTTGCATGATATAACCTTATTTATTCTTTTATTCTCACCCTTTATGTGCTCTTACAGTTGTTTCTTGTAAGCAATGTAAAGGTTTTGTTTTATTTTGTTTTGCTTTTAATTTCATCTGACAATCATTGTCATATAATTGGACAATTTAGTCAGTTTATATTTAATGTAGTTACTGTTATATTGGCATAAAATATACCACTTATCATTTGTTTTACTTTTGTTTCACATGCTGTTTTTTCCTTAATATGGTAATTTCACTACTCTATTAGCTTTCTCATTACAGAATTTATTTTTATTCTTCTTTTAATAGCAGTGAGATTAAAACATACATGTTTGGGTATTTTTTAAAGATTTATTTATTTATTGAGAGAGAGAAAGAGAGAGAAAGAGTGAGGGGAAGGCCAGAGGGAGTCCCAAGAAGACTCCGTGCTGAGTACAGAGCCCAACACAAGGCTCAATCCCACAACCTGAGATCATGACCTGAGCCTAAACCAAGAGTTGGATGCTCAACCAACTGCACCACCATAGACACCCCATGCTTTGTTTTTGAAATCTCATATAAGTGTGTACTTTTAAATTTTTCTGGACAACACAAGGTTGTGAAAACACTTTAACTCTATTTATCTCCTTTCCACATTTAGCATTATCATTGTTCATTTTAATCCTGTATATATTAAACTTCACTATATACTATTTTATAGTCAATATTCACTTAGATTTACCTACATAATTACCATTTTTAATGTTTTTCCTTCTCTTCTGTAGGCCTGTGCTTTTATCTGAGGTTATTCAACCTGTAAATTCCATTTAATATTTCTGATTATATTGTTTAAAGGCTGAGTGACCTTGGATGGGGTGTTAAGCTTTTCAAGATTCTGCCAAATGATGGTAAATTGGTAACTAATTTATATAGTCGAGTGGTCAGGATGAGATAATGCACATATAGTTCTTAGGTCACTACCTGACATAGAGTAACCACCCAACAAATAGTAACTAAAATTCAAATTGATTTTATTTATACCGTTGTTATTATTTTATATTAACATTATGCTTTTTGCTTATATATCACATGTCATTCAAGCTAAAAAACAAAGGTAACATTCCCATTTAAAATTGTGTTGTTTGCCATCCCATTCACGTTTCTATTTCAAACAATAAATCAATTTAAGATATATTTTGAGACCATTTAGGACTGTAATAAATTGGTTTATGTCAAATAGCTTCTTCAAAAATAATTTTAGAAAGAGATAGATACTGGGAAAAATTAAATAATTAATTTGAAACGTGAGCATTCCTTTGCACGGTCAACAAGGTGGTTTCAAATTTATCGTAAAATATTTAAGCTATGTGGCCCATAGCTTTATGTACCCCAAACAAGATAATATTATGTAACAAATGAAACTAAAATAGAGAAAAATATTTCTGATATTTCAGGTCACTAGTAGCAGTTCAGGTTATTGAATGGTAGATTTGGAAAGTGTGATTATCATTTAAGATGTCAAAACACCTGTTAATTTGATGTCAAATGTGGATGTAATAACAATAATTATTATTATTTGAAATCTAAAGTGCAACACTTAGTTATTCCAGTTTAATTCAATTAACCTTTGAAGAGCTAAGTGCTGTATGTGTGAAGACCAATTATCATTTTGTTTTAGCAGTTTTAATTTTCTAGTACATATCCAAGTACTAGAGTAAAGTAATTGTTTATATTGAGTTTCTAAATTAGTAGACTGATATATATTTTCAGAAAATATAGTAATTATGCATTCAATATGTGCCAGACATTCACCCAGATTCTGGAGACGTAAGAATAAAATATAGCCCTTACTTTCAAAGATCTCATAGGCTAGTGGGTGTGCTGGGCATTTAATTTCAGACATGAAGTGTACGTCTTAGTGATTAGTTACTATCCCCCCTTAAGAAATATTGATATCCTAACTTATAAAAAATGATCCTTGATTCTTGATAGTTCATTTTATGGTCAATTTGGCTAGATTTCTGGTGTGCCTGTGAGGGATTTCCTGGAAGAGGTTAGCATTTGAATGGGTAGTCTGAGTAAAGTGGATTGTCCTTTCCAATGTGGGTGGTCATCATCTAATTCACTAGGCATGGATAAAACAAAAAGGAGGAGGAAGGAAGGATTCTTTCTCTCTCTCTGCCTGGCTACTTGAGCTGGGCATCGATATTCTGTTCTCTGCACCCTGGTTTTCAGGCCTTCAGACCTGGACTGGAATATATATTTACTCTCTCGCTCTCAGCCTTTTGAACTACACCAGTGGCTTTCTTTGGTGTCCTGCTTATAGATATATAGTCGAGATAGTTGGATAGATGATAGATGATAGATAGATAGATAGATAGATAGATAGATAGATAGATAGATAGATATAGATACACAGTCCAGCTTATACAGATCATGGGACTTCTCAGCCTCTGTTTCTCTGGAAAATGCTGACTAATACAATTCTTAAACCCAATCTGAAACAATCAACATTTTGTTAGAGGATGGGCCCCATCCTGGTGAGGCATAGAAATTTAGATAGTAAAACCTTAAAACAAATACATTTAACTACAAATTTTCCTTTTGAGTGTTTATGGCAATGTGATGAACCAGGATTTGTCCATGTGTAGTGGATATATCTACCATTGTTAAGCCAAAAAGGAAACAGAGAGAGATACAATGCTATTTTTAATATTTTCATACAAATTATATTTAATTTAATGATTAATATTAAAGTATTAATATAATATTATTACTTATATATTTATATATAATATAAATAATAATTTATTATAATACTCATATTAATATATGTAAGTGTATGTTTGTGTGTGTGTGTGTGTGTGTGTGTGTGTGTGTGTTTGTCCTTTGTCCCTGGTTCCTGGCACAGAGTTTTCAAAAGCCTTTGGAAATTCCTGAGTGACAGGAGTGTCTTTTGTCATTCATAAGAATAGGCCCCTTTCAACTGTACCTGAGTGTGTTAAAGAGAGGGGCCCTAGGTGGCTTGAGGTTGAAGGCTGGTCACCTAAAAAACCAACCACATGACTGAAGTTTGGCATTCTCATCTCTCTTCACCAACCTTTAAAAAGCAGAAAAGGACTAAAGATTGAGTTCATCTCCTAGCCCTTGATTTCATCAATCATGACTAAATAATAATACCTTGAGTGAGGCTTGGAAGTTTCCTGGTTGGTGAACATGTAGATGTACTGGGCAGACAGCACATTCCAATTCCACCAAGACAAAGCTCTTGCACCTCATCCCTTCTAGACCTTGCCCTATATACCTCCTTCCTCGTGGCTGTTCCTGAGTTGCATCCTTTATAATGAAACTGTAATCATAAGTATTGCCTTTTCCTGAGTTCTCTGAGTTGTTCTAGTGAATTATCAAACCAGAGGGGTTCATTAGAGGCCTTCAATTTGCAACTGGTTAGGCAGAAATGCAGGTGATTAAGGACACCCAGGGCTTGTGTCTGGCATTGGTTTTGTGGAATTTAGCTCCTTTATTTGTAGGGTCTGCACTAAATTTGGGTAGTTAGTGTCAGAATTGAATTGAATCATAGGATACTCAGCTGGTGTCAGAGAATTGGTGTCAAAGCATATACATTAGAAGATTATTAAGATCAGGTTATACAAAAAAAGTAAGTTACTTTAAAAAATTGTCAGTTTTGATGCAGGAAGGACTCTACAAAGATCGTGTTATGACAATGACTGAGAAATTGCTGATTGAGAAATTCAAGGTAAGAAACTGAAAGCACCTCTAAGCCAGAAGCAGCTAAAACATTGTGTTCTGGCTGGACAGTGAAGCTGTGCAATTTAACTCCAATTTTCTTGAAAGTCTTGCTTTAAAGATTGGGTCTATGTTTCTTTCACTACCACTTTATATGTAATGTTTAATATAAAAATAAAATTTCTCCCAATCTTGAAGTAATATGGATCCTGTGGGTTGACGGTCCTGGTTCATTCTATGGGTTTTTTTCTCTTGCTTCATACCACCACCTAACCCCACGGATGCCTTCTCTGTACCCCCACCCCAATTCCTAAGTTACATGGAATATACAACCAGAGGAGTAGAATCCCTGACTGAAGAAATTGATTCTGAAACATCAGTGCAGAGAAGACTCATTCTAGGACAGTTTTTAAACACCACAGACTTCTGGATGCTATCCTAGAAGCTCTGAGGTCTGGCAGTGTGTCCTAGGCAAAGCCTGCTTAATATAAATAAGCTTTGGACTAAACTTTGAACAAAATGGTCCCAGGTTTTTGTCCCAGCAAAATGCATAACCTGAGTCAAGAGACTGACCTCCCTAGTCCTGCTTTCCCCATCACGAGATGAGAGGGTTGGTTAGGTGTACCTGACCATTCCTTCCAGTTCCACAAAGTTCCAGCCTTCCTCATCTATCATACTCAGTGGCAAATAAATCATGAGGAAAACTATAGGACAGAAAAGTCAACTCTTCCTTGATCATGGGATACAGGTATTAAAAGATAACCCTCCTTTATTCATAAATAATAGTTAAACTACCATACTAACGTCCTTTCCACTTTTAAAAGCTGTGCTTTATCATACCAGTGTAATAATTCTTCTACTTTTGTGTCTATGAGTCATTGAAATTAAATCTCAGGTACTGTAAGAATGTTACAGTATAACTGGTCTCAAGTATTTCGTTATTGTGATTGTCAAGACTGTATCCTAAAATTTTCATTTGGCATACTAATATATGCCTTAAAGAAACACGATTTAGTTATTCATTGGCAGAGAAAACTATGAAAAATTTTTATAATATTTATGTTTTAAAAATTCTCACCACAGCATTTATATTATTTCCAAGGAATTATTTTATTCCTCCCTCCTCCTCCCAAAACACCTTATCTACTACTATATCTGGGATGATCCAAAGATATAGACTTTTAACTTACAGTCTAAAAACTCTAGCTGAGGAAGGAGGAGCATATAAGAAACAGGAGGGACTGGTTAATAGTAGCCAGAGGATGAGACATTGAAGTTCCAGAAATGTACTTTTTGTTTATTCCTTTTAAATGTAGACATTAACAATAATATACAAAGCATGGGGAAAAAAGAAAACAGGAAACCTAGATCTAATTAATAGCTGGCAGGAGTAGTCTGTGTAGAAAAAAATAATATTATGCAAATGGATCAGTATTCCTGGTCTCCTCTATTTCTAGCACATTCATATCTGGACTACAAGGATCAACCCTCCATTTCCCCTCCTCCCCCAACCTCTCACCAGGAGACAGTTAAAGGATGTGAAGAAGAAAGAAACCAAATTTTGGAGACAAAGCCACTAGTAGAGACAGGACCGGGAGGAGTCAAAAGGAATGTCATAAAGACTTCATAAATGTTGAAAAGTGTGTGCTTCCAAAGGAATACTCACTCTATGCACACACATTCAAGACATGTATTTGCTCTTTAAAAAGGAATAGCAGGTCAGTCACAGTTTCTGGCTTATGGCTTCCCACATCAAGCTAAATCCCTTGTTTTCCCTCTTCTCCAATGAGATAAGGTGCTTGTATTCCTTCTTCTTCCATGTGATAAGGTGCTGGGTTGAAGAATAAGAAAAATTGAAGAAAAATTACTGGGAGGATGCATTTTGCACTCATTCAGTGGCTGCAAAGAATCTGGTGGGAGGAAAGAGAATTTCAAAGGTTTTCTCTCACTGGCGAGCAGCAGGAAGATCAGCCATTCCCTTTCCCACGCCTGTGTTCAGCCAGAGTTCTCATCTCATTCCGTATGGGATGTGGTGTTATCATTAACAATATGAATAATGTGGTGTTACAGTATTGATTACTCGATCGGGCAGGAAACAGATGGCACACTCACAAGGATGACTGAAAAAGGTTTAATGAAGGACTATTTACAAAGGTGTAGGCACTGGTAAGGGAAAGCAACAGGTGCCACTAAGGGCACCAAAGCCAGAAAGGGCAGATGTGTCATGACCAAAACTGACAGAGAGCTCAGCTGTAAGAAAGGCAGCCTGGCAGAAACTAGAACAAAGTATAGCAATGGTTTAGCCCTGGTCTGGCTTGGAGGGAGCCAGGGCAGACTCTCTTGCTGCCCCAAGAAATCTTGCTGGTTCCCCTCTCCCTGTCCCTATAAACCCCCATGATCAGACTCCCAGGACTGAGAGCAGAGTGAGAAGGGTGGAGGGTGGATCTGGAAGGCAAATGGAGAATATCTGGCACAGCTGAAAGATACCTAAAACCAGGAAAGTCAGACTGTTCTTCAGTGCAGATTTGACATCTGTTCTGTTGCTTTCTCATCTGTGTAGAGAGAGATTAGATTGGCTGATCATACCTTCTCCTTTACTGCTTATCTGTAGCCCCCTTGTAGCTGCAAGGAAGGAGAGGCGCAATGAGTTCCGGCTTGGAGACCATTAGCAGAAAGCTACTGTGAACGTTCTGGGAAAGCTTTGGCTTTCCTGATAAAAGTTACAGATAGGGTAGTGAGGTCATTCCCTTTTATTCCTGCTTTTAATAAATACATTTTATACACTATATATTATACATCTTGTATTTCCCTCTTCTTCCTGCTTTTAACACTCATCGTATAGATAACCACCTTGCAACATAAAGGTAACAGGAATGAAGAATTCTGTGAAGCCATTGATCCAATGCCAACAGTGTCCATCTACAGAAGTTTTAAGTGAGAAAGATGACCTCTGATTGTTTTTGAAGTCTGCAAATTGGGAACTTGGTACTTGATCACATATGGGCTGAGTGGAGTGGTCGCACCTTGACTGCTGTCAGGAGCAGCTGGGCAGAAGCTGCTGTTAAAGGACACAAGAAACCATGGAACCGGGCGCCTGGGTGGCTCAGTGGGTTAAAGCCTCTGCTTTCGGCTCAGGTCATGATCTCAGCGTCCTGGGATCGAGGCCCGCATCGGGCTCTCTGCTCGGCAGGGAGCCTGCTTCCTCCTCTTCCTGTCTCTCTGCCTGCCTCTCTGCCTACTTGTAATCTCTCTCTCTGTGTCAAATAAATAAATAAAATCTTTAAAAA
>LNAC01000766.1:333098-345260 GCA_002007465.1 Ailurus styani
TTTAAAAAAAAAAAAAAAAAAAAAAGAAACCATGGAACCAAAGCAGATCTGGAAACAAAACTCAAACATTTAGACTCAGATAGGTTAAATTAGAGTATTTGTGAGACAGCTATTAGGAAACATAGAAACATAGAAGTTGCACTTACACATCTAAAAGAAAAGCTCATTCTAGAAATCAAAATTGAGAAATATATGTACATGATGACAATTCAAATCTTCAGAGTAAGATGAGATCCTCCATTTTATTTAAAGAAAAGTGTCAAAGAGCAGTTTCTGAGAACTGCAACATTTAGAACTTAGATGGAGAAGACAAGTCCCCAAAGGTAGATTTGGCCAGGAATAGAATAGAAGCCAAAAGAAGGAAATATTTTGAGAAAGGAACAGACAACCATTTTTTTTGGTGCCATGGAGAAGTAAAGTAAGATGTTGGTCACTGATATTTGGAAGGGAAAATTAATTCATGGTGGCTGATCTGATATCTTAAGAAAATAAATGCCCATGATAAGAGGATGCCATACTCAGTAGAGCTTTGCTTTGTGAGAGCAGTGCCCGAACCTTATTTGTTACTGGCATAAATTAGATATTAAATGAGAATAAAGGCAAATAGTGTTATTTTTTTGTTCCTTGTTTCATCTCTAAATGTTGTCATTATTGTTTTAAGGGCAGCTGGAACATCTGTTAACGAAAAAGTTTACAAAAGAAAGAAAGAAAGAAAGAAAGAAAGAGGGAGGGAGGAAAGAAGGATGGATGGAAGAAAAGAAGAAAGGAAGGAGGAAGGAAGGAAGGAAGGAAGGGAGGGAGGGAGGAAGGAAATATGTAAAGAAAAGAAGGAGTAAAGTCAATCCCTTATTACCAGGATATCATAATTAGATTAAAATAACAGTCATAATTTTTGGGTTAGAAATGGAAAAATCTTAATTAAAAACTCAGATGCTTTCTTCATTCTTTGTCATTAGAATGACTGGCCAAAAACTGGAGAAACATGCTGAGAGAAGATGAAGAGGGGAGGCTCCAATAGCATGTCATTGAGGTGACTGAACCACATAGACAAGGATTTGAAGGTTGTAACTCCCTTTTATTAAAGAATAGCTTGGGGTGAGTTATCCAGTCACCCAAGAAGCACCTCATGACTTACTCCTCATTGTTCTTAATTTGGCTATATTTCTTTTCACTTTAATGGCAAGTTAGGATCTTGATTACCTCGAATGGCCCGGGTGACCTGAAACTTGAAAATATTTCCTCCAAAGGAACATACTTCCGGCATAGAGCCATTTCCCCTGTGATGTGGTAGGGCTTACAAGTTCAGCGTCTTCTGCTGCCATCAGTTCTAACATTCAATGTCAGCCATTGCCTTTGTCAGCATTATGTAAGATTCAGCAGGGATATTATCCTATGGTTGATTTAGTGCTATTCCTGCATGTGTATCGCCAAACCACATTTAAGTTTAGTTACGGTTATATTTAACCTCATTCTTCTCAGTAAACCTGTTAAGGCAAAAAATAACAATAATTCTTTCTCTCAGTGAGATGGATTTTTAATTTAATTTAATTTATTTATTTGAGAGAGAGAGAGAGAGAGTGAGAGAGAGCATGAGAGGGGAGGTCAGAGGGAGAAGCAGACCCCCCACAGAGCTGGGAGCCCCATGCAGGACTCAATCCCAGGACTCCAGAATCATGATCCAAGCAGAAGGAGTGAGATGGATTTTTATAACTGCTAAAAGCTTCAGATTTCTTTCAGGATTCAAAAAAAAGATAGCGTGCTCGATAACTCTCACCATGGGTCAGCGTTTTTGAGACAAGGCTCCCATTCTTCTTTGGCTTTTGCCTGCAGTGCCATCGTGAACTAATAAGTTGAAACTTTTCTTATTTTCCTTGGAATAAACAGCTAAGATTATAGGTATTCTAAGGGAATTATCAAGACACTATCTCTATAATCCAGAACCAGGAAACACTATTATTTGACATACTTAATTCTTGACTGTCTATTATATTAACAACACTATCCTAAATACAATAAAGATACAGAAAATAATCGATAGATTCTTCCCTTAATGTGTTTATATTCTTTAGAATAGATAAGACCAGCAAATGACTTCATACCTCCAATATAGCCAGCACCACATGATCTGTAAGGGGATTCAGAGAAAGAACTTATTTCCAGTGGAAAAGATTGCAGCTACAAGACGAAATCTAGACTCTTTGGAGTCTGAACTACATTACAATCCTTTCTTCATCACTCTCCACCTCCTTATAGCCCTGTTGTACTGGTCTACAGGTATTCCCCTGATATACTCTTTGTCCCGAATAACCGTATGCTTTCACATGTGTAACTTAATGCCCAGACTGATCCTTTCTCCTGAAGTGCTCTTCTCCCCCCAGTAAAGACTATTAATCCTTTAAGGATAAAGGCCAATTACTTTGTTGCCTCCCTTGTGATGATTTCAGTAACACTTTCCTTAATCATTCTGACCTATGGGTCTCCAGGGCACTTTATCAATAGCTGTTAACTAATATTTCAAGATGAATCATTTTTTATTTTAATTTGTGTATCTCCCACCTCAAAAGTGAGAGTTCTTATAAGGAAAGGACCTTGACCTATTTATCACCATATTCCCAGGAGCTAGCAAAATTCCAGCAACATAATAAATGCACATAGCAAATGTTTGTAGAGTAAGATAGCATTTATGTTAAGACAGCATATTGGCCAGACCACACAGGGTGATTTCCCTAGCCAGTCCTGGGGGAATGACTGGTACACCAACAATGCTCTTCTGAAAGGGTCTCATACATACAAATCACCATGTGTCTTTCTATCCTGGCCACGACGTATTGGATCAAGTCCAACAACCTTCTTACACTTCATTCTGTTTCTGTACCTTTCAGCCCAAGGCGGCAGTGTTTCTGTGGGCGTAACATTCTTTAAAACCTTGTGAGTCTCTTGTGTCTTCCACCTAAGTTCACATTATTAGCAACAGGGTTCTCTACAGATTTTTCTTGGATAATTCCATCTCCATTTCTGGCTTTAGCTAAGATGGTTGCGTGACTCCATGAAGTCATACACCTAATGTCTTCAGCACTAGCAAGATGCTGTCCAGCAAAAGTTTGTCACGTTGCCTTCTCCTCTATGTGTATTAAATCTTCCCCTGCTTGTCTCTTATCAGCACACTTATGACTGGAGTTAGAGCTCACTCAGATAATCTAAGATAATCTCCCCAACTCGAGATTCTTAATCACATCTGCAAAGACTATTTTTCCAAATAAAGGTAACAATTCAAGGCCCTGGAGGTAAGGACAAAGACATATTTTGGGGAGCTGTTATCAGCCTACCACACCATTTCTATCCAGTTGGATAGAAATTAGTCACATTTCATAGCTAGAAGTATGGAAGGCTGGGAAACAGTCTCTACCCACGGAGCCATATGCCCAGCTAATTATTACTTGAGGGTTCTACCACTGAAGAGGAAGGGCAGAATGGATATTGTGGGAACAACTACTTATCTGACTCTCCCTGAGCCATTTCATACATTTCATATACTCATTCATGCACACACACACACACACACACACACACACACACACACACACGAGAGAAAGAGAGAGAGAAGAGAGCAGTTTTCTTGGTTCTCTGGAGCACTGAAAAAATAAATCAATTCCTCTCCAGGAAAGTTACTGTCTTGGTGCAAAGACAAGTGTCTGCCAAGTTAAGACTATTAGGCAGTATTGCATTAGGTTCCAAATAGTGACCCAAATAATACATTTTCAGAAAGTGACATGATCTCTGTGGATTAAAGTGTTTTTACTGAGGTCTTGTGGGAATAAATGAGGCCTGAAATAAGACTTGGAAGACAAGCAGAGTTTTAATCAGGTAGGGGTGTACATTTTGGTGGGGTTGTTGGTCAAGATGGTCCTATTAGAAAATAAAATCTTCAGTAAAAACCTTTCTAAAATTGGAGATATCTAGACCTCACTTGTTCTTCATCAATCGGGAACCAAAGTTTCTTCTGGCCATATTTAATAATTATAAAATATGTCTGAAATGACAACATGGGTAATGAGCGTTCAGTGAACGGGGAACAATAATACTGAATTTGAGTCTAGAGACTAGGAACAATTTCTGAAGACCATCAGAGGTTCCATGAGAAACATTATGATCAGTGTTAGAAAATCAAAATGGTAAGTTTTGTATTCGATATTGACAAAGGAAGTATTAATTGAAGAAAGTAGTGATTGGCACATTACAGGTATAGACACACTTATTCCTCACTCTATCATACAATCGAGGGAGGATGTAGTACAGAGAGACATAACTTTGCCAACATAACATCTTGGACTAAAATTTAGAAAACCTCTTCACCTCTCCTGGCCCGAGTCTTTATTGCTTGCAGAGAAGGGACTGAGGGTTGGGGTCCTCAGGGCACTTTTTGTGATCTCCGGGAGGGTACCATTTCTGACTTGCTTCTGTATGTCTCAGGCCTACATCCCTGTGTGTGATAGTGTTTGTGCAGATGGGAGATTAAATGGAGCTAGATAAAGGAATGAGTGCGGTCAAGGGTGGGGATACAAATTGCACGGGGGTTGTATGCTAGACTTCCTCTCCCCACACCCCAGGAGCTCACACAATAATTAGCTGCCAACTTGTATGTGATCTGGGTAATAAAGTGGCAATAATCTGCTGCCAATTTACATTGTAATCAAGTAATGTACAGAGATTGGAAAATGAAGGCTGTGTCTCTGCTGTTGACATCTATTAATATTTTCAAGCTCTACATTTTAAAAGCCATAAAGCCAGTGTCGATTTAAGTTGTTGGAAGCCTGATGAGTCCTTTAGTTTTGCATATATTCTAGGTGAAATAAGTCCTGTTTTTTTTTTCCCTAAGATGTGGAAGAAGACATGATCAAATATTCTTTACAGGATGCTTAGAAGCCCTGAGACAGGCCGGCTAAGATTGTGGTTGGTGGATTGTTCTACAATTAGTCAGGTGATACAGGATAAGCCCTTGCCAATTGGAGTAAGAATGAGATTGCTATAAAATAAACAGGCACCTAAAAATCTACAGCCTCAGCTTATAAAGCCAGCTTCCTATTTACGCTTAGGAGATGTATGTTTCTGTGACAGATTCCACCGGGAAGAAAGGGCTCGTTTGTTAGCATATGCAAGAAGCACAGACCAGCATTGTGTGTGAGATCCGGAGCTTGCCACTAGAGATGGATTCCCCTCTAAGGACCATTAATAAAGGCCTGTGGCAGGGCCTAGGAGTTATAAAAGGAGAGAGAAAATAGAGGTGCCGAAGGACTTCTGTGCATCCTAATAGGAAGTAGACAATGGCCAACTGATAGAAAGGGAGTCCAAAGAAATTGAGTTAAAAATGTAAGCAATATAAAAAAGTAGAGTATACGAAAATACCGGAGCATGTATGCTTACATATATACATTTTATATATTGTGTATAATGTATATTTTTACAGGTACATATATATATTTTTTCCGTATAGAGAGATTCCAGATAAAAAATTCAAGTAACAGTATTACACACTATGGTAAAATTTGATCATATTTATTCTTATTTTTTAAAAAGATCTATTTACTTATTTTAGAGAGAAAGAGTTTGTACGAGAAGGGGGAGGGGCGGTAGGAGAGGGGAAGCTGACTCCCCACTGAGTGGGGACCCCCACACAGGTCTCAGTCCCATGACCCTGAGATCATGACCTGAGCTGAAACCAGGAGTCAGATGCTCAACTGACAGAGCCACCCAGATGCCCCTATTCTCATTTTTAAGAGAGTGAAAATACTTCATTTGATTTCTAATGAAAGTGCAGGAGGGGAACTTAAGCATTAAACTACTTAAATGATACCTGTTTTGCCATCACAGTTGCTCACCAAGATAGTAGGAAATGGTGGAAAGTGATACAAACACTCTATTCTTTTTTTTTTTTAAGATTTTATTTATTTATTTGACAGAGAGAGATCACAAGTAGGCAGAGAGAGGAGGAAGCAGGCTCCCCGCTGAGCAGAGAGCCCGATGCGGGCCTCGATCCCAGGACCCTGAGATCATGACCTGAGCCGAAGGCAGAAGCTTTAACCCACTGAGCCACCCAGGGGCCCAAAACACTCTATTCTTGAGGTAATATTAACACCCTCCAAACAGAAAACTCTAGGACTGAGTAAATACGAAAACACAATGCATGAATAAATTACCTGAGAATAATAATAATAAAAAAATAACCCAATCCTTTGACATCCTATGTTACTGTGCTTGGCTCAGCCTGGATTCTCACAGCTTGTCTGGATTTGGAAAATAGGGTCCTCGGGGGTCCCTCTGCCTGCAGTCTCTCCCACCACCAAGTAACCTTCATACCCTACTTCATGCCCGGTTTATGTTCCCGGGGAGGAAGGCAGGAATTATTACCCCGTGCTGAGGTTTAGAGAGATGGGAGCCAGGGTTTGAACAAGAATGTTCAAACCAAGCCAGAACTCAAATGTTCTGACTCATATTTTAGTCTTCTTTGCTACACCCTGCACTTGAGCTGCACTCCCACAAACATTCTGATTATGCCCTTGTTCTTATTAAAAATCTTCAGTGACCTCCTCCTTCATTCTGAGTCACGTTGGTCCTCCTTGGCCTGCTGCTTCCAGCATCAGCATGGCGGCTCCATCTATCTTTCATCTATCTTTAATGTTTCCCCCCATGCTCTTCTCTCGTAGAGACGTCCTGCTCTGCCCCGGGCATCCTTGCTTCTGTGCCCTTACTTGCCTTCTTTCTTCTTTCCCGAACACTCCTCTCTGACACATCCTTCTCTTGTCCTCAAGAGTCTTACTGCTCCTGTTGCATTTAGCAGTTGCTTCTATTTTAGCGCTCCCCAGAGTCTCTCTTGAATTAGAAATATTCATATACAAGTTTGTACCCTTCACCAGTCTGAGTTCTTGGGACACAGATTCTGCTATTTATTTTTTCTGTATTGTGTCCCCGTAGTTCCTGTAAGTTAGGCCTTGCATGTAGATGCTCACTAAATATTTCTTGAAATCTAATATCTGTTGAACTGTTGCCTCGTATTATTATTTAGCTTGTCACTCATGCAGGCCTTTTCTATCCAACTAAATTACAAATTCTTTGAACCTGGCTCTTCTACGTTTGTAGGAGCTTAAAAGTATTATGACTGAAATTTGGAGGATATAGTGGGGAATGATACATGCAAGGATGACTTTTTTAAAGCCAATGTGTGTCCCAAAACATTGTGTATATGGCTTATAGAATCACAGTTGCTACGTTGTTCCCACCACTTCAGGGTAAGTAATACAGAGGACCATTTGCTCATCTTAATTATGGTAATTCCAACGGACACTAAATATTTGAAGCAGAGAGGTAACAAGTATTTTATTGACAGTGATATTAGGATTTTGCCAGGTTTTCTTGTATTTTTTGGAAAATAGCATCTGGAATTTACTTAAGAGGATGTGAGATTCTTCATGCTGCCAGACAAAGTATAGGATATTGTGAGTTTTAGAGGGAACATTCTCTAAAGTTTGCACATATTAATAAGGTACATATTTTGAGGGCTTATTGTGGATTAGGTACTCTTCTAAGGATTTACGTTTGTTAGCATATTTAATTCTCCTAACAACTTAAGAAGCAGGTTCTGTTATTTCCCCCCACTGTTTTATAGGTAAGGAAACTATGATGTAGTATTCATGTAACATGCTCGAAGTCACAGTCACTCCAGGTCACAGCTGGGACTTGAGTCCAGGCAGCCTGACTCAAGATGCTGCACATTAGCCATGAGGCAATATTACAGGAGAGAAGGTGTCCTCCTTCTGCAGTTGTGAGCAGGGGCAGCTGTCCACAGAGGTCACTGCTATCCCCGGTCAGCAAGCCCAAGGGGTGCGAGGCAGCAAGGCGGCCACATAAGGGACCTCACAGAGCCCTCTTCTACATGAACATCAAGCAGTTCCTAGAGAACATAGGAATTGTATAAGAAAGTGAGTCAATGTCCAGGTGAAGTCCCAAGTTGACTAGAGTCGATTCAGCTTAACTAGGTGTCAAGGTGTAAACCAGGATGTTAACCACACTGTGTCCCTCCAGCCATGACTCCTCTCCCTTCATGGGAACCAGAACATGAGTGCAAAGGCAGAGTGCTCCGTGTTCCCCACAGCTACTCTGTGGAGCTGCTTCCATTGCTCTTCCCATTCCCACTGGTGCCTCGTGCCTGTCCCCACTCTGCCATCTCTGTTCTGTTCTGTCCCCAGCCATGTGCAAGCTAACATCAAAATAGTGCCCAGCCTTAAGGTGAAATTACATGTCTTCCATTTTAAATCCAGTTAGCTAATGTTGAATAGTTGTACCTCATGTGTTCTGTGCTGTTGTTGTTAATTTTTAAGGTTCATCTTGGTTATACATGTGGCTATATAATAAAAAAATACCATGTGAAAAAACTATATGATGTATATGTAACATAGATGGCTTTTATAATGGTGTATATATAATGATTGACACAAAAGCTAGATAATAGATATCAGACAGTTCATTAGATTTTCTTAGCTGATTATTCAAGTCTAATACACCAAGGTTAGAATCTCAGCTCTGCCATTTCTAGTTCACTGATACCATTTAAAGAACTTCAAGCTCTATTGTTCCATCCATAATTAAGAATTTTTTCTTCACTACATATTGAGTTTTCTGACTTTCTGAAAATTCAATTTGAGGAAACGTACCATCTCTGACCTTGAAATAAAAATCCTGCCCTGCTAAAAAGAGGCTCAGATGTCAACAGAAGAGATAACCATTCAGCAGCAATCCCCCTCTGCCCTTCTATGACAAATTTCCTAGGTTGATCTGGAATCTACATGACAGATTGTTGGTGCCAAAGGCCAATAAACTCCATCTATGTGAAGTATGAGCCTTTTGAAAAACAAAGAAATCCAATTAAAGAAGAAAATCCAGAAAAAGGAAGACAGAAGGTTCGGGTTTGTTGTGTTCATTATGCCAAATCAACTGGCACACAAGAATTAGAAAGTCTGTATCGAGATAGGTTAGTAAAAACACATACCGATTAGTCTCAAAGGTTCGTTCTCATTTACTGGCCTCCAAGCCCAATTATATCTCCTCTTTCAAGTCAGTGGATTAAATTTTAATATTTTTTTTTCCCTAGCCCATGGAAAGACAATACAAAATGGCAGGAGCATAATTCTAATTTATTTCCATTTCAGATTTTCATACCTGCAATTATGTTTGTGTTAAATTAGATGAAAATGTCAATCCACCAATTTGCTACTTCCTTTGTGACCTTTTGCATACAAAGTTTATCATTCTGACAAATAAAAGGCCTCTGCAACCTTGACGCTTAAGAAGAAATGCAAATTGTATTTCTACAAATTAGAAAACAACTATCAATCATGTCATTTAAAAATTCGGTGAGATATCCAATGAGGCTTGAATTCTTTGTCTGTTTGGAATTTATAGAATTAAAATATGATCTCATTTGATATTAAAAGGGCAAAATTAGTATGAGTAGATGTTATAATTTTTAATTCAAGCAATCCAAACATTAATTGAGGATCTGAATAAATTGCACATTCCATTTTAGGAAAAGCATTTTGACTCTTTTGCTTAGATTCTAAAGTATGCAAATACCTCTTAAAATACAGAATGCCTGCTTAATTTCAATGAAATAGAAGCTAGCATTTTTCAAGATACTTTACCCTAGCTTCATCTCTTCCCAGGAACTACTCCATTTCTTATTTATATGTAACATTTCATTTCACAAATTGCTACATCAACACTAGCCTTTAAAACATGAGAACTGGCTTTCCTGGCTCTTAGCTGTCCATGAAGAGTTCATCTTCTGAATTGCAAAACCCAGCTAGAGTGAGCCCCACAGGGGAGAAGCTCCTTCCTCATCTCCTCCCCTCAGTTGAATGTGATTTGGGAGACCAGTGATTTTCTGTGACTCTCTTTCCAAGAGGCTTTGCTCTCCAGCTCTTTTGTGCTCAGACAAGGAGTTTAGGAAAGAAAAAGAGGTGCTTCTTGGATTAGCCACCCTGATTGGAATTAACACTAACATCTCTAAGATTACCACCTTCCCTGAATTTCCTAGAGGCAGATACTATGATTCCCATTTTACAGCTCTTAAAACCAAAATATAGAGAGATTAAGTGACCAAGCCAAGGTCATAATGGAGAGGCAGAGGCAAGACTAGAAGGTACATATTCAGGCTGACATGAGGGTCTTGAGTTTTCCATTTCTCCAGGGCGGAACCTGTGTTTGTTTCTGCTGCTTTGTATGGTTCTTATAAAGTACCTTCCACCTGCACAGGTGTCTCTCAAACGATGATGCTACGCCTTGGTGGGAACAAAGTGGATCACTGCCTCCCTGGTGGATTTTAAGAGACCCTCCTCATCTGTCAGTTTAGCTGTCTTCCTGTCCCAACACAGTGCCTTTGGATTCACTTTTGTCTTTAGCATGTCTGCTTTCAAATGCAAATAAGTTTCCCTGCAGGGATAACAGAGTATTCTCCCTTTAAATTTAGCATATCTCATTTAATCATGTCACAGAAAAAAGGCGGTCTAAATCATCTCTTCCTAACTTGAATTCACAGATGTAAAATGAGAATGGGTAAGACCGATATATGGATGTGTTTAGTTAGGTCTGACACCCCTACCTTGAAACTCCATTCACGATTTTGTGTTTATCTACATTTTGTTTTTATTTTATTTTTTTTTAAAAAGATTTTATTTATTTATTTGACACAGAGAGAGAGATCACAAGTAGGCAGAGAGGCAGGCAGAGAGAGAGGAGGAAGCAGGTTCCCTGCCGAGCAGGGAGCCCGATGCGGGCCTCGATCCCAGGACCCTGAGATCATGACCTGAGCCGAAGGCAGAGGCTTTAACCCACTGAGCCACCCAGGCGCCTGTGTGTTTATCTACATTTTTCTGAGTAGATGACCCATCGTTTTTGTAAGATTCTTGAAGAGGTGTGTGATGCTTCCAAATTTAAAACTGTAGTTGTATAGGCTAGTGGTAGGGACTGGATCCAGGACCACGTAGGCCTTCTTGAAATCAGGGGGCTCTTGAAGCCCACCTGTTCCTCTTCCCCAGCACTCGCCCTCGCTAACTGCCCTGAACCCACTTGCCTGATCTTACCAAGCCCTCTATTCCCATGCCTGTCAGTCACCGCAGCCGCCAACGGCCAGCTCACCCTGCGTCTCCCACGCTGGAGTCCCTGTCCGACTCTGGATCTGTTTTACACTGCTTTCTTCTCCCACCCCTCCTCAATTCTTGATCCCTCCCACTGTGCTCTCTGGAAATCAGCCACCCTCTGGCTAAAGACCCAACTCTCCCCGAACCCGCCAGCACCCTGCTTTCCTGAGACTCCTTACGTGGTGGCTGTCTTACTTTCCACAGTTCTCCTGTCTCTGGGCCTGGGGGAGGGGCAAGCTCCATCTCCTCCTTTCTCCTTGTGGCGGCATTCTGTTTATTTCCTTTCCCGTCTCCCCGAAAACCCATTTTGTATTCCCATCAAGAAATCACACCACCTCCTACCTTTCATTGTTGTTGTTATCTTTCTACTCCTGGGTCACCTCTCTCCTTTTCAATAATTTCAGCTCCAAAGCTATTCTTGTCTTAATTCAATGTGAATTCAAAGTACATATAGATGATCATATCAATACCCTGGTCCCTCTATTCCTTGAACTTTTTCTATAACCCTGTCCTCCACTTCAGACAATCATTCCCATGGCCATACGTCAGCCTTTCTCAAAAGAGTTGCCTCATGGAAGTCACAGAATGCTATACATGATTTGAGAGAATATGTTCTCAAAAATCGTAAGGATGGTACATAACTAATACCATTCTAGATACACAAGAGTAAAGTTAATGCATCACTTATTTTAGATATCTGAGGGTTTTAAAGTTTCATTCTCTTAGGGAACCCAGATTGAGAGAGAAATTCTGCACCAATGATTGTCATTTATTTTTGTATTTTTAATTTTTTTAAATATAAATTCCATTAATATATAATATATTATCAGTTTCTGAGGTAGAGGTCAGTGATTCTTTAGTCTTATATATACCCAGTGCTCATTATATCATGTGCCCTCCTTAATGTCCATCACTAAGTTACCCCACTTCCCCACCCCTCTCCCCTCCAGCAACCCTCAGTTTGTTTTCTTTT
>LNAC01000766.1:351841-539534 GCA_002007465.1 Ailurus styani
G
Organism: Ailurus styani; assembly: GCA_002007465.1. Lineage (NCBI taxonomy): Eukaryota > Metazoa > Chordata > Mammalia > Carnivora > Ailuridae > Ailurus > Ailurus styani. The sequence goes on from LNAC01000766.1 coordinate 351,843, forward strand.
TTTCTTTTGACGTCTGCATAGTATTCCATTGTATGTGTATACCACATCTTCTTTATCCATTCATCTGTTGATGGACATCTAGGTTCTTTCCATAGTTTGGCTATTGTGGACATTGCTGCTATAAACATTCGGGTGCACGTGCCCCTGAGGAACACTACCTTTGTATCTTTAGGATAAATACCCAGTAGTGCGATTGCTGGGTCGTAGGGTAGCTCCATTTTCAACTTTTTGAGGAACTGCCATACTGTTTTCTAGAGAGGCTTCACCAGCTTGGATTCCCACCAACAGTGTAGGACGGTTCCCCTTTCTCCGCATCCTTGCCGACATCTGTTGTTTCCTGACCTGTTAATTTTAGCCATTCTGACTGGTGTGAGGTGGTATCTTACTGTGGTTTTGATTTGTATTTCCCTGATGCCGAGTGATGTTGAGCCCTTTCTCATGTGTCTGTTGGCCATTTGGATGTCTTCTTTGGAGAAATGTCTGTTCATGTCTTCTGCCCATTTCTTGACTGGGTTATTTGTTCTATGGGTATTGAGTTTGACAAGTTCTTTATAAATTTTGGATACAAGCCCTTTATCTGATATGTCATTTCATTGTGCGTTACTCTTAATCAAACTCTAGATTTCACCAGTTTTTCCACTGATGGCCTTTTTTTTTCTGTTCCAAGATCCAATCCAGGATACCACATTGTATTTACTTGTCACATTTTCTTGTTCTCCTCTGATCTATTACAGTTCCTCAGTCCCTCCCTATTTTTCATGTCCTTAACAGTTTTGTAAGTGCTGGTCAGAGATTTTTGTGGATTGTTGTTCTGTTTGTGTTTGTCTGATGTTTTCCTCATTAATAGATTTTTTTTTTTTTGGCGAAAATACCACAGAGATGGAGGGCTCTTCTTACCACATCATATTTGGGGGTACATGATATCAACATGATGTTAATGGTGATTTTCGTTTTGATCATGTGGTTAAGGTTCCATACCCTAATCATTTATTAAATTATTAAATGAAAATTTTACTTCCACTCTCCTTCACACAACTCCAGAACACCATCTATTCAATAGTTTCATCGATCTCCTTTAAGATATTAAGGACTTCAATTTTCTCCCTCAGGAGCTAGGCATAGATATTTTAATTATTCAGAGTTTTAACTCCATATCTAGAGAAAGATAGGCACCTCCATGCCTGGCATGGTGTGGTGATGTGAGGAACGTACCAAATGCAACTCCAGGAAGGCCTTATTTTTTAATAACCATCGGCTCATGGTAATAAAATTCATCTGAGGAGTTTTCAGACATTATAAATTGTAAAATTAAGAGAATATATTGAAAAGTTTAAAGCGGATCATAGATTCACCACAGAGCTTGCTTAACTGGCATCTGCCAAGATTTGGTTTGATCCTAATGAAACCCCAGGTTCCAATGCATTTTTCTCTAAAGGATATTTCAGTGACAACAGGAAAGTGAGGCTCTTACTTTTTCTTGACCCATCAAGTTCAATTTGGGCATACATGATTTACTGCTAGCAATGTCTTTTTTCTTCCTTTAAAATAAAAAGAAAATGGGACATTTCAAATACATGACTACAGTTAGTTCATCAACTTAAAAATCCTAGAAAGTGGGAAAGTAATGTCAGTTACCCGTATTCACCCACATTAAAAGCATAATAATAAACAAGTACAATAAAAAGAAGCAACTTTGCTAGTGGAGTGGAAAATCAGATACTGTTTGGGATCATAATGTTTGCATTAAACCTGCTTGCTTTTGTGGGTTTAAAAACGGTACTCTGTAATAACAAACCATAGATTTTATTGGAACTCCAAAGATGAAAGAACACTTTTACATTTGTTGCTGCATTTTATCCTCCCACATGCCTTGTGAGGTATGGGCTCTTTTTCTTTCTTTTTTAAAGTTTTCATTTACTTATTTGAGACAGAGAGAAAGAGAGAGAGCATGGGGGGGGCAACAAATATATAGAGAGAAACAGGCTCCCAACTCTGCAAGGAGCATGAGGCAGGGGCTCAATTCCACTACCTGGGGATCATGACCTGAGCTGAAGGCAGAAGCTTAACTAACTGAGCCACCCTGTCACTCCAAGGCATGGGCTGTTATACATGCTTTATAAATAAACTGAGGCTCAGAGAACTTAAGAATGGTATCCAAGTTCACATATATTACACGTGATGCCCATACTAGATCAATAAATTACCTTTCTTCCCATCTAAGATGATACTGTGTTTTTGCTTTCATAAATATGATTTGTCCCCCCCAAAGAAAAAACAATTAACTCCCTAATTACAACAAAAAGATACCTACTGAAGGGGAAATGTGCATCAGAGATTAAATAATAATAATATCTGCTATTTATTTAGCACTTACTGTGTCCCAGACTCTACAGTTAATTCTTAAACCACCCAGTAACTTAGACATTATTTTTTCCTTATTAATGAGAAGAAATTGAAGTTCAGGTAGGTTCAGTTAATGTAAATGACGCTAACTGCTAGTGGTTAGTGGTTAGTGGTTTAAGACAATAAAAGTTCACTTCCTGCTCTAGCAGAACCCAAAACAAGCATTCCTGGCTAGTGAATGGCCTTTTGTGTTGTCAGTCAGGGCCCAGGGCTCTGCTACCCTTTAGAGATATACAGTCTTCTGTTGAATATTTTTAAGTTCCTGTTAGAATTACTATTCATACAATTAACAAAGGCTTTATATGTAACCACAAATTAGATTTCAGTCTGACTCCTTCTGAGTTGTATCACTTTCAGATTGATGTTCAAGTTAATGCAAACTTCCTGGGCATAAGAAGTTTTAATGGCCCAAACCTGGATGTGCCATATATTAGTTCAGTCTGCTGTATATTTGCCAGAGCTTAGTTATAAGGACACTCTTTGCTGTTAGAGAGGCTGGTAGACATAATTAACATGTGTGCTCAGCAGGGAGAGGAAATGGTCCAAACAGTTTTTAAAAGAAATTTAGTTTTATTATTTTCAGGGATAGTTCACATTTTCTGTGAAATATCAATTATGTATATAAATAATGGCACTTCAAATGTAAGAAGCCATATTTGGCTGACTCACTAAGCCATACCCACCTTTATCCCCATGTACCTTCTCTAGTCTCCACATTGTCCCTTACCCATGATTATATCCGGGACTCGCATATTTATAAGTGATGTACACTCATGAACACATCCTCGGTACCTCCAAATGGTAGCCACCTTGTTCTCTCCAGAATCACCAATGATGTGAAATCATGGGTAGTTCATGAAGAAGGAAGAATTTTCACCTTACCATTCCTTCCATTAGGTGGAATGAACATTACATTAGGTGTAATGAACCATCTAAGGAGATCAAAGCCAGATGCCTCATGGAGTTGTTACTACTATTAGCTCTTTCAAGTTCCTTCTACCATCCTGCCCTCCTCAGTTTTTAGATAATATCCATTAGGCTGCCAGAGAAGTAGATTCTTAAAGACACATTGTCTCTGTCCTCTCCATCACCCACTGTTCCATTGTGGATCCTGTCTAACTAAGATTCCCCAATGAGTCAAGCAAGAAAAATGAATTGGTAGGCCCTCCCCAACAGCTCATGTATCCCACAGTTCCCAGTCCAATTAGTGGACTTTGGTTAGCATTAAGCTGGGTTCCCCACTATCCAAGGGCACATCATACTAGAATCCAGATAAACAAGTGTTCTTAAGAGACTTATTTTGATAAACTAATAGGAATAGCTTGTTTGAAAAAGAGGGAATGCTTTTTAATTGGTATATCAATCATGTGAAATTGGAATCCTGAATTACTTAAAACTATCTTCTTATAAGCATTTTGTGCATTCTCCCTGAAATTCTGTTTATACAATTAACAAAGTCTTTATAGGTAATTCAAAAATAGGTTTCACTGTGGCTCTCTCTGAGTTACATCAATTTCCAGATTGATGTTCAACATAATGCAAGTTCTCTGGATAGCTTATATTTCAGTTTTCATATATATGAATACAGAAGTATATATAATTACATATAAAAATACTCACCAGGAGTCATGAGGCACTACACAGAGGTGGGAAATCCAAGTCTTAGGTTCCCCATAGACTCACTGTCTATGCCAATGCATTAGATGAATAGAGCTTCAATTGGCTAATCTATTAATTCCAGCCATTTAATGATCAATGAGGACTGCTGAATGAATGAGTGATCTATTATGGTGATCAATATTCATCATGAAGATAGCTGAAATGGACACCAGCCACATATTGATGTGGCCTAAATCAGAGAGGTATATTGAAAACCCATGCAAGCTGAGTCCTGGGCAGGTAACATTTCTCCCTTTTAGACGTAATTGTGGAGTCTCCCTCCCAACCTGATATATATCCTGCTGTGTAAGGACCCAACCTGGACCTGTCCTCTTAAATCCTAGATCATTTTAGCCCCCACTTCCCATTCAGTAAAATGTTCTTTCCCCAACATTTTAGGGCCTACATCTGACTTCCAAGATAAGTTTCCTGATCTACTGATGTATTTTCTTTATTGTTTTGAGTATTGTTTTCATCAAATGTTTTATACCTATCTCGCCTTAATTCAAAAAAGGGTTTGATGATTGCGGATATACATCTCATTTAGTAGATGATGTCTCAAACTGAAGGAGTCAGAGTCTGCCACATCTCAGTTGTAGGGGAGATGATAGATTTGGGTAGGTGGTCCCCATTGCTGCAGCCAAATCATCACATTGCAGGTGCCATCTATCAGCAGAGAGACCTAGCTCTGATCCAAAGTTTACAAGTTGCTTCGCACCCTCACCCCAACTTGAGAAGACTAGACTTGACGATACTTAGATCTACATCCTGGGGAGATGACAGAAAATACCTGGGAATATACTGAGTTTCTTGGAAGCGAAGAACTAGCTCAGAGCCATTAATATGTCATCTTGGCCCTAAGAGAGGACCATTGTGGGTCTTCTTGTAACTGCCACCTCTATAGAAAACTCAGTTTCTCTTAATAAAAGGTTAAGAATTCAGGAGTGCCAGAGTCCCTGGATTAAGCCTCAACCCAAACTGACACGGAAATTATGAAAAGCCAGGTAATTGTGAAATACAGGGTACCTGAGAAATTCGTTCCTCCTTTTTTCCATAGAGCCAACACAGTTTTGTCCCTCACTTCTGAAACACTCATATTCCGAGTGGCCTTAGCATCTATGGCAGAGCTAAAAAACCCCAAAAAACAAAACCAAAAAAACCCCCAAAAAACCACAAAAAACAACTAGAGGGGCAGGAGGTGGGATTTCCAGCAGCAGGGCTGGGTTTGCAAAAGCCAGGTAAGAAGGTGGAGGAGGTTGGCCTCATGAAAAGAAATGGCGACTGTGGCAAATCCCCCCAGCTAACTTGGCCGGCAACCTGAAAGGGGTGGGGGGCTCGCCCCCGGAGGCTCCATGATTGTCCTGCGCCCCGGTGGGGGGTGGGGGACGGAGTACAGCTCTCCCTCTTCTGCTCGTGCCTTCAGAGTCCCTCTCTTGGCAGACGAGATCTCTGACAAGAAGAGGCCACTCGGGGTTTTGCAGCCCACAGAAGGGCAGAGGCTGGCTAGTCAAGCATGTTCTTAAACTAGTTGCCATGGAGATATGTTTTAAAGATAGCTAAGACTACCAGGGGAATCTGACTGGCAGCGATGGCAAATCGGGCTTTCATTTAACCGCCTAACACAGTCTGTCGAGCAATTTCAGAACAAGCCTACGTGGAACACGGAGGTTTCACGGTTGTGGCTGGGTTTGCTCTGGAGGGTGGAGCAAGCCGTCTGTGTGAGGAGCGGCCGTCAATTTCCGGTTATCCTGGGTGCGACGATGATGCCGGAGGGTTCCCTGTGCCCTTGCTTCTCCTCCTCTTCCTCCCGGGCGCTGTGCTGTGGCCACTGCATCACGTATTAGCGCTTCGGCCAGAGAGTGGAGAGGATGTATATTCCAATCAGCCTCTTAGCGGCTCTCATAAGAGATCTGCTGAGGGAAGAAAACGAAAATCATTGGCTGAAGTGAGGTTTGCAGATGATCTATGGATATCACCTGTGATTTCTGTGCGAGCAAGCTGATCACTTGGCATTGGCTGCATGTGGCTTAGTTAGAACCAGCAGCTTTGATGAAAACACCTTTGTGAATATGCATGTCAGTTTCTGTCTATACTGTAATAAGTGAATAACGGGCTGGAAACCCTGATATTTAAAGTAAATCTGGGCAGAAAGGCCAGACATTCAGGCCTTAGAATGTTTGTTGTGACATAGATCATCAGTCTGACTATATAGATTGTTGAAACTTACTTAATTGCCTGTTTATTAACAAAGCCATGCATAAATAGATTTAACAAACAAATAAGAAACCAGAAGGGGGAAACTTCTGAGATTCTGCTACAAGATATATATTGTCATATATACGTTATAGTCTATGTAATCTATGTATGGGCACATACATGTGTATAGGTAGGAGGACTTTTTTATTACTTTGCTTATTGTCTCTCATCAGTAAAATGCAGATTATCTTTCTGTAACACAGTATTATAACAATGCAAATGAGTTAATATCTGCAGAGTACTTGGAAAATGGACATCTTCCTTTGATGCTGTTATTTCTACTCCTCCCCTTCCTTTTGAGAGTAATCGTGGCTAATGTATCTCTTGAGAAGCAGACATCTGTACCCAACATGCTGTGCACTCTGATGATTCATTTTTCCAATGGGAATGATTCTCATTCCTTTCTTTTCTGGATAAAATACAAATTAGAGACCTCGGGGGAGATTCCTTACTTCAATTAAGAATCACCTGAATAGGGTATCCTTCAGCTATTCCTTTAGAGAAACTTTTTGAATAATTTATTTAAATACATTAAAATGAAATAACGCTTAAAATTCCATTCTTCTGTCGAACTGGCCACACTTCAAGTGCTCAAAGGCCAGATGTGGCTGGTGGTACCATATATGGGACAGTACCGCTTTATATGTCCTTAACAAGCAATTTAAGAGATTTTTAAAAATATAATAGGATACAAAAACTTTATTGATAGGGTTTAAGATTCTGCTTTGCAACTAATTTTTAGGAAATCACTTTGTTGAGTGTGGGTTCAGTGGACAGGATAGGCACAGTTATCTGAAAAGGCTATTAAAACACTCCTCCCTTTTCCAACCACATACCTGAGTGAGGCTGGGACTTTTTCTTTTTTTTTTAATTGTTTTTATTGTGATAAAATACACATAAAGTTTACCATCTCAGCCACTGTCAAGTGTACAAGTTCAGTGTTACTAGAAGTAGTATTTAAAGTTGGTCTTTGCCGAGGTTCTGACAATCAAGGATCAGTGAATGGCAGGGTAGCCCTTTGTAGTTCTGCTGCCTGGCCCAGCAATGCCTTTTCGTTTCTTGCTCTGGGGAAGCCCCACCTCCACCTCCACCCCCACCCCCTGCATGTGCGCGCGCGCGCGCACACACACACACACACACACACACACACACACACACACACACACACACACACACACAGTATGCTTACATGCAGCCACAGAGCCCCCAGCAGCTGTTTACTGATCTTCTATTAAAAAGCAGTTCTACCAAATCTAGTTATAGAGAAAACCTGACTCCTAAAAGTTCATTTAAAGTACCCTAGATGTATGACGGTTTATCAGAATTCTCATGTTGTGCTCAGATAAAGCATACCTTTTTATTGAATATAATTTGGTTCATAAGCTTATTCTGGAAAATTTTAGAGAAATATATAATCAAAATATTGAAATGATGGAATAAACTACCGATAAAGTCCTTTTTTAAAAATCAGTGCAAATGACAGTTACTTCAATAAAAAGCATTAAGCTTTACTCATCTAGATTTTGAAGGACCTGCCTGTTCATCTGCAAAGAAATGCATGGATAAGCATTCATATAAAACATTTAAATCGTCAATACATTCTTGTTTATGACATTTCGAATCCATATAACTCATGTACCTGAAATAAACATCCTTCAAAAGAAGAGCAAATAAAACTCATGCAGGAAGACAAGAAAGTTTTCACGGTTTGCATCTTTCCTTCACAGGGCCCTCCTTCTCCTTCTCTGATCTGTGCTTTGTCTCCTTCCACTGTCAGATGTTTTCCAAAGGTAGCAAATAGAGGTGTGGGCACAGCTAATGGTGAAAATGGAGGTCTGGATTCTCTGCATTGACCGGCAGAAATAACCTACCGTGATTTAGGTTATGGCTGCGTCTTGGGAGCTTCCCAGGACTTGCTGCTACTGCCTGTGTGAAGATCCAGATCCAAGCCATGTTCTCTATGACTCGTCAGCACTGAGATCTGAGGGTGTTTGGACCCCAGAATGAGACATATGCCACATATGCCTCTTCATTCTCTCCATTTCACAGATGGCAAAATTGAGATTCAGGGGTCCTTATTCACAGACACACCACGCATAAGCAAGATTTAACTGCAGATTTTTCTGACTCAAAGGGCATGTCTACTGACCATCCTGATTCTCACTCTGCTGGTGCTAGAATTACTGCTACTTATTATGTAAAGGCCTGCCTGTTCCTCTTCCTCTATATTCTTATAGGGATTATTCATCCATAAAGAAACATATAGCTTATTTTGGGATTCTTTGCCCTCCAAACTACACCATAAGATAACCGAAGATGCCTTTGGTTGCCTTAGTCTTTGATAGACTTACTGTGAGCCATGGGGTGGGGGGCGCCAGGAGTCTGCTTTCTGTAGGTGACAAGGTCAGCTGCCACAAGAACCAGTGGTGGAAACATCCATTTTAAAAGTTTGGGGAAATCAGGGAAGTCATTAATTAAATCTCCACAGCAGATAAAATAACTTCAGTCCTCTTGAGAATGAATCTTTGCTCTCCTTTAAGTTCATTAAACTATTTAAAATTTCAACAGACACTACTTTAAGAATCACATTTTCAACCTGTCTGCAAAGATTTAACAGCTTCACTATTTTATTGACACAAGTTTCAGCATTCCAAGATGTGTAACTCTTGATATTTCTGCATTAATCAGTATGATGAAGAATGCTATAGATTCAGTCTTGATTATGACTTGACAATTTCCTTGGTTTCTTTACAACTATATTGCCTATTTTTGGAGGTCTATTTACCTACATAGAGATATATGTTTTTGATAAAGAAAAAATACATACTAAAATGTATTACAGCAGGGAGAAAAAATGATCAGATTGCTTAAATTTAGTTCTTTTTACTACAATTTGTGTGATGAGTTAATTATTGTTTGTTTAAATAGGGTCATATGCCTGGCATTGATGTCTCAGGCACATGGAAGTGTTAAGTAAGCTTGGCTTTCTGGTATTAAAATTCGTAATTTTACAAGTCATATACATTTTCTGGGGGAAAAAAAACTATTTGCATTTATCACTAGACTATTAAAATAATTAGCTCTGGATAAAGACATTCAACCAGAAGCAGAATGAATGTTGTTGCTAAACTTTTATACTTGTTACAAATATTAGCATCTGGTCTTGACTTATTGGAGATACAATTTATTTTTATGCTTCATTCCATATAACTTATTAAAATATTTATTGAGCACCTACTTTGTGCTTGGCACTGTTCCATGGTGGTTAATTGAAGGACTATTAATTCTTTTCTGAAGGGGCCAAAAACTCACATAAGAATATAACAGTTGCTTGGTTAATGTCATTTGAAACTGAACACTAAGATAATAGGCAAACCTCCAAGTGAATGATACCAAAAGCTAAAGTTACTCCTACCTCAAAAGAGTAACTCCTCTTATTTTGCTTAGCAAATAATAGTTCTTTGTTTTGTTAAGGTCTGCCCTGAGCCCTCTCCCCAGCTTTGATTTTACAGATGAGAACCTTTGCTTCTTGTGAGCCTTAAATTTCTGTAACGTCTGATTATGCTCCACTCCTGGCCAACCTAAACTGAGAGGCTCCTGGATCTCACTATAATACAGCCTTGACCTCTCCATCCAGCAATCATGGATCTCCTCCATCTGACCCCAACATTCTTTCTAGCCTCTTCTTTCACTCGTTACCTTCCTGTACTTTATACTCTGGCCAATTTAGGCTACTTGGCTTCTCTCCAACCCCCAAACAGGTGCTGATCACTTGCTGAAATTGTCCCTTCAACATCGAATGTTCTGTCTCCTCATCCTTGTCTGTAAAAATCCTATCCATCCTCTAAGAAAGACCCAGATCTTGCCCCCAGATTCATGCCCACAGTAATACCTGTTGGTCTGGGTTCTGATAGGGCTTAGTTTGTCTATTTTCATGTATTCCCTAGTCTCTAACATTTTACTATTTGAGTACTTGTCTTAATTTTGTATTAAATTGTAAACTTTTAAGTGGGATAAATGCTTATATGTCATTCATCTCTGGATCCCCTGTTGAACTCTATACCAAAGTACTTGGTAGATACTCAGTGAATGAATGAGTGAATGTAGAACCTTAACCTTGGCCCTTTGTTTATAGTTTGGAAATGACAGACATAGTATATATTCAAGTCCACCATCATGCCTTGCCTCCCTGCATCTGTGCAGAAATGTTCCCATACTGATTTTGAGGAGAGCAATGAACTATCTATGTTATCTCAGACAACAAATAATAGTGGCCAATTGTATGTCTTCCTGGGAGATCCCTATTTATGTCAACACCTCAAGGGATTTTGGCCTCTAAGTGTCACAGATGGAGCGACATGTCATCTTTGCACTAAGAAACATGGTGGTAGAGTGGTCAAGTGCAAGCAAAAGTGTGTCTTCCATCTTTCCTATTGGTATCTCTCTGATCCCTTTCAGGTTCTTACTTCTGAGGCTATGTCTAATTTATAACAAGGTGTTGGAAATAGAAATTAACTTAGTATACTACCCTTCCCAACAGTACTTGCAGTATTTAAAAAGGAGGTAAGGAGAAGACCTGGAAATCAGGGTCTCCCAGGATAGAATTTCAATTTCAGGATTCCTTGTGGACATGTCAATATAATGTAGTGATTACATGCGACCTAGGAGAATACATACCAAGTCAGCTTCCTTATTTGTGAAATAGTGGCAATAGTAGTACCTCCTCAAGATTGTTCAGAGGATTAATTGAGATACTACTTCTGTCAGGAACTGGGAAGAGTCAGATTTTGCCCTACCTGCAATCTGAGAAATTATCCTGGCATAGTTTCACAGATGCTGATAGGAGACATGAGACTCTGGAGTCAGAGACAAAAGATTGTACGACTCATAGCAAAAACAGTAGCAGAGCAACAAAAAAACACCTGCACACACACATATGGGCTGCCTTCCAGAACAACTCTGACCTTTGGGAGCCTGAATCTTTTAGGATGGGCAGTAGCAGGCTCAGTAGTTGTTTCAGAGGGAGACATTAAGGTTATTATGTTGGGCGGTAAGCAGGAATGCTCCTGACTCTGGAGGGAGATCGTATATCCATGTTCCAAAGCTGTTTGCTAGAAAAATATCTTGAAAAAAAAAATTATCCAGAACAAAGACAGTCAGTGCCTCTGCTTGCAGACATGTAGTGACATGAGTGTCCCAAGGAGACTTGACTCCCAACTTGTGAAGCTCTTCTAATAGCATCTGGCACAGAATTAGTACTCAGGGACTGTGATTATTGCTGTTATCAGGTCACAAAGAGGATTCTACTTCATTAAAAGATGACTCCATTCAGTTACTAATGAAATGAAAGAAAATGCAAACAAACCATCATGCATCCCACATGTTTAAAAATCCAAATAGTTGTTATTCATTCATAGATGTTCAAACCAAGTCAGAAACCTGGAAGGGAGGTTTTGTTTTTCTGCCAGTATGTTTGGTCTTGGCACTAATTCTGCACATATAGTACACTTGCTGTGTGTTATCTGGGAAAGAATAAATTGGGGCCACTACCGAGTCCCTGGACAGTTTGATCTGTCCACCTCTGAGATACTGCTGACTGTTTCAGTATGCACAGTCATGGCTTATTATTTTTTTTCCAGACTGGATGTGGTGTAGTCCATTTCTTTCTAAAAATAAATATGCACCTAGACATTTTGTCTTCAAAATGCCATTGGGTTTTTCCATTAAGTTGAAATGACAAAGGATGATTCTGAATGGAAATGGAAGCATTGGTTCAACAACTTGATTAGCTCTGAGAGGCAAGTTGGGTCAAATCAAGACAGAGCTGAGCATCACACTTGCCTTTGGAGTGCCCACTCTTCTGTCCCTGAAATAATCCTTCCTTCCAGAAAGAAGCCTTCTGTTCTCTGAACGACCAGCTCTCTTATCTCCAGGGAAAGTGAAAATGATTAATTTACACTAATCTCATTTATTCCTAGCATCTGGTATTATGTGTCACAGGTAATACAGGCTCAATAAAAAATTTCTTAATTTTTTTAAAGATTATTTTGGAGAGAGAGCACATGTGCAGGCATGCATGCAGAGGGGAAGAGCAGAAGGAGAGGGAGAGAACCCCAAGGAGACTCCCCACTCAGTGCAGAGCCACAGGTCAGGCTCAATCTCAGGACCCTGAGATCATGACCTGATCCAAAATCAAGAGTAGGACGCCCAGACAGCCGAGCCACCCAGTGACCCCAAATTTCTTGATTTTTTTGACTAAGAAGTGGAACATTCCATGTATTCTCCCTCCCAGGCAATGTTTGAACTTTTATAAAAATGGCATTGCTTAGATGAAAGAGGAAAGTCTATGAGAATGAATCTCTGTGACCTTTTAGGACAAATGAGAAAGCTAATCTGGGACACGGTCGGGGATGGATTGGTGTTCCTGACGTTCTTCAAACCCCGTGATAAGAACTTGTCCTGTTTCCACCAGGAGATGACCTAGAGCTGATGCTTCTCTAATGTAATGTGCCTGTGAAGCACTTGGGGAGCCTGTAAAGTGGGTGGGGCTTCCGCAGAAGTGGGTGGGGTCTGAGCTCCTGTGTTGCAAGGTCCCAGGTGACCCGGAGCCTGCTGGTCTGCTGAGCAGAGTCTGAGCATCCCGGATTTCGAAAACTTGGCTAAGGAGGCTTCCCGTGGAGGAGAAGCAGGGCTTCTGTGGCTGCTTGGCTTCCAGACAGAAGGCACTCTGCGGGCTTCACGTGGCCCCAGCCGTTTCCCAAGAGGGCTCAAGCCCCAGTGTTTACCCGATGCTCTTGCACACCCTCCCAGCTGCATGCAGAAAAGTGGGTCAGGAGAAGCGGTGGGGTGAGGCGGGGGCTGAAAAGAACCCCAGACAGCACGGCTTCTGTGTCCCAGCACACGGCGCCTGGTGCAGCTCAGGGCTCCGAGAGCAGATGGCAGGCGGGCAGCACCCCGTGGAGGAGCCCCAGGCCCTTCTCACAGCCCCCCTTTCCCTCAGCAGCCCTCACACCTCTCTCCTCAGCTCCCTCCCAAGAGGAACAGAGAACCACCTGACGAGCAGACTGCTGATTATTCATCGCGTTCCCAAGTCCTCGCGTCCTCGCCCAGACCCTGAGCCGGCAGGAAACAGCCTCTCTTGACAGCGACCTGCTGCAGCCTTGGACCGAGCCAGCCAGTCCTGTGATGTCAGACTTCGAGGTCTTGGGGGACATCTCGGGGCTCACGGGCAGGAAGTGAAAGCACCAGTGTGTTCTTGTGCCATTTATAGCCTGCTTCCTAAAACAAAACAAAACAAAACAAAACAAAATAAAATAAAATAAATTTCTGGTGTGGTGCCTAGAATTATGACGCAGGTCAATTAGAGTCAATTTGGTAGTTATTTGCTGAGGGGCTTGGGGTTGTTAGCCAGAGTCTGACCGAGGTGGATGGGCCCAGTTTCTCCTTGAATGCAAGGGCAGAGGTGGCCCCTGGGCCCTGGCCGGCTCGCCACCTCCTCTCCCTCCCTCTGTGGCTGTGCTCCCTCAGACATGCTGAGGCACCGCTCCCCAGCCAGGCCCGTGTGAGCCCGTTCCCTTCTCCCGCTTCTCACTACCCTGCCATCCCCGTTCAATTCCTGCAGCTAATCTGGCAAGGAACCTGGCAATAAAGCTTTAGTGAGAATGGTAGCACAATATGTCTTCCGATAGGCTTCACAGAAATAACCCTGTGTTGATGTTTCCAGAGGAAGACTGAAGGCTAGGGGAGGGGTCCAGAGTGGAAGTGCCACTGAATTCATGAAATCACTCAAACAAGGAGCACTCTGAGGGCCCAGGAGAGGCAAGCTCGGCCTGGGGCAAGGAGGGAGGGGGTGCGTGAGCCGCTGCTGTGACATGTCTGACCTCAGGGGTATGGGCAGGCAGTCCTGGGCTCAAAGACCTTTTGAAACAGGGTGACAGTGAATGGGTGCATGTTTTTGGAATTCCTCAGATCATCGGGTGCAGATGAGCATGCTCTGTTTCTCTCAGGGGATAGTGGGCTTGGGCTGAAATGCCCCTGGAATTAGTGCTGACCAATGGGAAGAGATATTTTCAACCTCCCCATCCTCTGTACTTCCCACATCTTCCTCTTCTGCTGCCACGTGTTCTGACTGCTCAGAATCCCAGGGCAGACCGTTTCCCTCCTCTCCGAGTAGACCATCTTCCCAAGCTCCAGGCTACCTCAAGTTCCAGTGGGACTCCAGGCCATCCTGGGACCTGACATGTGGTTGATACCAGTGAATTACCAAGCTGACAGAGATGCAGAGGACAGGGAAAGAACAGCAAATATGGATGTTTGGCACTTATTCCTTCCATTTTACATGCTGGGATCTATGAATTCTGTTCAACCTTAGCAGCACTCTAGGATTTGGGTCAGTTCTGTATAAAGTCTTAGACTTCATGGGATGATCCTGGTGTGGTACTCCACAGAGCACTAAACCATTACGCCCCTGACTCACCCGGTATGGGACTCACACTGCTTGCATTGGGCTATACCAGACTTGTCTCAATACGCTGGGGAGACTCCATGGACATGTGTGTGGGAGATAGTCCTCATTGGTGGTCTGCTCCCTGGCTGGTAGTCTTAGTTAAGAGCATGCACGCCTATAGATCCAATTGGATTGAACATCATTTCCACCACTTCCTTTCTGTGACCTTGAGCCAGTTACCTGAACTCTTTGTGCCTTAATCTCCTCATTTATCAAGTAAGCATAATAATAATAATAATAATAATAATAATAATAATAATAATAATAATAATAGGTTGTTATGAGAATGGAATAGGTTAATTCACACAAAGCACTGACTTAATCTCTAAGGAAATATTTCGCAAATGATAGTTTCTTACAAAAATGAGTAAGTGTATGTGAAATCATCTAGCTTATTCCCTGTACATTTTTGGCAGCATATGAGGGAGAGTTATTACCATTACAACGTAGGACCAATAATCCTACTTCATTTGAATGGTAATGGACAACTACACTTCCAAGTGCCCGCTCTCCGTCAGGCCCTCTGGTGGTCTAAGGTAATTTACTCATTGTCTTTACTACAAACAGTAACAATTGGGAAAACTTGACTTAGAGAGGTTGAATCATTTGTCCAAGGGTACTGAGCTAATAATTGAGAGAACAAGGATTTATACTTTGGTCTATCAGATCTCAAAAATACATATTCTTACCTCCACACCATAATGATTTTTTTTAAAAGAAAGAATAGAGCTTTTGAATATAAGATCCAAGTCCTGACATTCATGTCCTGGAAATGTGGTGAATATAGAAGTCTTCTTTTTGTGATTGGGGCCAACTGTAAATGTCTACGAACTGGTCTCAGAAGTCTAGAGAAAAAGGGGTGAAATTGACTAGATAGCTGATTTTGAGAAGAATGAAAGCCAGAGCATGGCGTGGAGTGAGCAGCAGAAAGCTGTGGGGCAGAGAGACAGGGTTCTCAGGGCACATTAGGACCTCAGAGTTTACGTTATTACCATGTGTCTTGGGACTCTGCTCCATAGAAGTTCGCACATATACTTCCAGACATACAGCAGGCTGTGGCTCTCGGTATTTTGAGCGTACGTGGTGCAGGAAGGTGGATTTCTGCAAACCCAAATCCAGGGCTGCTTTGTATTAAAATTGAGCTCGAGGTGCAATTAGTACTCTGGGCTTTTATGATTCCATTTTCCATTCACTACCTCCATTAGACTGGGAGCGAGGTTTAATTTTCATCTCTCTGAAGTCAGGAGGAATAGTTAGAGCAGGATTGAAGTGTTCCGTCAAGGTGCTCTGATCTTATAATATAAGACCTTGCAATTTCCCATTCAAGCATAAAATGTAAATAAACTTTATTAGAACATATCTAATCTGGTAAAACTAACAGATTTAGAAAACTCCCTTTGGAGACTTCCTTACTCCAGGCTTAGAGCATCCCTTGCTATCTTGAGCAATATTTTTTAAGGAATCATTTATAAACTCTCTGAAGTTTTCTTTACTTTTTCAGATGCCTTCAGGGAAGTACTGCAGGTTGGAAAGAAGGATCAGACTGCTCAAATGGCTGTTATATTTGTTTACGGATCGAATTCCTTTTACAGGAATGCAAGCCTCTTGAGGGTTGGCTGTGTGTCATATTTATCTCCTTATCCCTAGCACTTGGCACCTCATCTGGCATATAGTGAACAGGTAGTGTTTATTGAATTAATGAATAAATGCTCAGTGAAGAAAAGGGAGTGATCTGTGTCTCATGATGATCACATGTCAAATATGTGCTGAGCCCTTCACTCACTTGATTTTATGTATTCTTCACAACAATCCCAACTTAGGTACCATTTTTATTTTTATACATGAGAGTAAAGATTGCAACTCCCCCAGCTTTGGTATTCAGCAGGTACACCCAATAAAAGTAGGTGGCTGGTGGCCAGTAGGGAGTGGCAGGGGCTCTGGAGATCTGGAGAAGAGATGCCCAGTCCAAAGGGGGCAACCGAGTGGGTACTGTGTAGGAATATGGGCCCAGTGCTGTCGGACCTTCTTACTTTCCAAATGAAATTAGAAATCTAGGTGTTTTGGTCCAATCTCCCAACTCTAAAGTCTTGAATCACATGTGTTTAAAACAATGTGTGATCCAAAGGAATCGTATCTGCTATACAGTTTTGACCAGAGAGATACCCATTTATACCACCTTCAGTAGAGACTCAGAGAGGTTAAATAGATTGTGTAAGGTCTCCCAGATAACTAAATGCCTGAGCTGGGTTTCTAACTTCCAGTTTCTCAATACAGCTTGCATATAGAAATATGCATCACTAATATAAGATAAAATTCTTTAAAACATTTTATTTTTAAGCCAATCTGGTCACAGATATTTGAGTGCAATTTCTACTTCAATTTTTTTGAGAAATTTGTGTCCAGACATGATTTCATGTGTTGAGTGAAAAGGTTGATTTTTAAAAAAGGGCTATGACTTACGATTCATGGGGCGACCTTTATCTTCATATGACCCTAAGGTAATTGCCACCACCACTGCATTCCTGTACCACCAGCCAAAGAGCAAGCCAGCTGTACGGTGGAAGGGACAGCTTCTTGCAGAGACACAGAGAAGGTCCCTCAGCTTATAAGTGGAGGCTGGTTCGGAATTTAAAGCCAAGACTCTGACTCTAGAGCCTAGTTTCTGAATCCTTCTCTGGATTTAGAAGGATCTCATGCTCATTTTCACCAAGAATAGTGAAAGGAGAGTAGATCTTTCCACCACATTAATTCTTTTATCTTCCAGCTAATACCATTTATCTACCCACCCACTTCCCCATGCATCCACCCCTCTATCCACCCATCCAATCATCTCGTCCGTCTGTCCATCCATCCATCCATCCATCCATCCATCCATCCATCCATCCATGTATACTTATAGTTACTTAATTGCTCCCTAACTACAACCACCACCAAATGAATTGTTACATTGTAACAACTGCTTTTATATCATCATGAGTCTCATCAAAGTGACTAATTTCAGAGAAAGATTTGAGGATCTGGACTTAGAGATTGGCTTTGGGTGTCACTGAGCAAACAGCAGACAGATGTTAATAGCAGCTCTGATGTTTGGAATGGTATTTTCGCACAAGTCTGTTAAGGAGTTTTCCAACTAAAATTAACTTTGTAGCATGTAAGCCAGAAACACAAGCTGTGCTTCATTCTTATCTTCTTATGTGAACTGTTGAGTGAATGTTGCCTTGCTCTGTGTGTGTGTGTGTGTGTGTGTGTGTGTGTGTTGGGGATAAGACCAGACATAGAAAGCACTTTAGAGAACAGTAAGAGGTGGTGGTAATTGTAATAGCTGGTGATCTCTCATAGGAGTTTACCCCACATGTAGCTCACATTACAAGACTCAAGCATGCTTTCTGAATTAGATTGAACTGAAAGCAGAAGCCTATCTTTGCCAGGCTTGCTCCTGGGAATGTAATCACTTAGTCACCAGCAAGGGTGGCTATAACCTTGGGTATAGTACACCTGTCCTTGGTTATCTGGGAAACAACAGTGAAGGACAGATGAGGCACTGAGGGATCCTGAACTAGCAATCAGTAGGCTTGGCTTTTCGCTTGGCTTGATGCTGACTCAACAGACCATCTTTTGTAGAGTCTCCCTTCCCCGAAGGGAGTACTCCCCGAAGGCTCCATTCTTAGGGCTCCACTAATATATTTCTTTGCCTTTTGGCTTTCAGCTGGGTCTGGTCAATGGTTGGGGAGAAGAGAGGACACAAGCAGCATGACAGAGGAGGTAGGGAGGAGAGTTGGGTTGGGTGTTTATTCCCCTGGATTTTGCCACTCAGGGTTGCTTTGGACTGGTTGCATCCCTTGACTGAAGTGCATCCTCCTCTTAGGGACACCTGGGTATTGGCTACCTCATCTTACCCCTTTATTAGGCCTTTACCAGCCTCAGCCTCTTGCACAATCCCCAGTTATTTCTCTACCTTTGCCCATGCCTTTATAATTCACTTTATTAAATTTTCTTTAAATTAACCAAATTTCCTGCCAAAGAGCCCTCTGATACACAATCAGTTGGAGTTATGGAACCCTAAAGCAAGTCTTTTAACCTATTTATGTGTGATTTTCCTCCAATGAAATTTATGCAATACCAGCTTTCCCCTTTTACCAGGAAGTTGTAAAGCCAAAATGAGGAAGAAGAAAAAGAGGCTATGGAAAGGTTAAAATAAAATTAAAAAAAAGTTAAAAAGTAAGGCACTACTACAACTTACGCAATGTCATCTCTTTATCTTTTCAGCCATGATAATGGGCAAAAATAAACTGCTTAGTCACTAGTAGTCCCGGGAAAATATATCTTATGTTTCTTTCTGGGATGTTTTTCATTAGGCAGCATCTTTCTTTCCACCAGTAATTCAACAGAGCATGGAAAATGTTGCACACAAATTCCAAACTTCATCAGAACATTCCACACTTGGCTGGATGCCCTCCATTTTGTGGACACAGATGTCTAATTGCTGAGACTAATGAATCACACTGGAAATCGGTAAGTGCAACAAAACCACACTTGACTTTTAGACTGCAACTCACCTGTGCTCCATATTTTGTGACCAAATTTAAGGAGGACCTTTCTTAGGCCTTCCAGGGCATAGCCTCTTGTGGTTTTGTTAAAACAATCCATGAGGTGCCTCACTGCCCAACATGCTTGGTAATTTAGGGTACACATGACCTTTGGGACACTTCTTCATAGCCCTTGGTCTGCTCTCAAATGGGCTTGCACAAAGAGATAAAGATGAGTTTGAAGTTCCCAGTGAACTCACATGAGCACAGGGGTTAAGCCTGTCCACCCTAGTTTCTCATAGTCTCTTTATCTGTGCAAGAGTAGAATGTCAAAGGCTTTGGCAAGTAAATACTTCCAGCCTAATGCTGTTCACTCCTTCAAAGAACAGAAAAATATCTTTGGGCTAGGATCAGGGCTAAAGAAAGGGGAAGCAAAATATAAAATTTTCTTGGACCTTTTTGCTGTGGTCTCTATAGTGATTTCTAGGTCTCTGCGTGGTTGTGCAACAGAGAGTAAGAAAACAGCATAAGGGGGCCTTCGGCTTACTGGCATGTTCTGCCCTCCTTACAGAAGGGTTCCAAGCCAGGCAGCTTGATCTGCACATAAAGGCCTCCTTGACCTTACACCTCTTAGACTGGACATTAATATCTGATAGCCTCAATAATGCTTCATGGTAATGACCTGTGACCATTTCAGACATAGTTTCTGGAATAACCTCTCCACATTACCCTATCTCCCCTCTTCTCTTTAGCCATAGCAGTAGGGACCCAAGTGGGGAGGATCCTGTGTGTTCCTGGTCCCTTCAGTTTTCTCGGGAGTGTGGTCCCTCTCCTGATAATTTCAGCTTCTCCCTGATGATCTGGACGAGATGAAGTGAAGTGTGGTGGAGCTTTTCGGAAGTGGTCTGTCAGCTTGCCCCTAATATAAACCCTGTCAGGGCCCTTTGCTTCCCTATGGCTACTCTGATCCACAAAGTGGTTGAGTCTCTCCCTTGGCAGCTGGCTCCCATCTGCCCCCTGTTGGTCTACACATGTGATTTTGTTTTAACTTTTAGCAGAGACACGAACAGCCACAAATGCCATATGCATTTGAAACATTAACTTTTGAAAGTGGTATTTTAGTTTGGTCATTAAAATCTAGTATCTCAAAGACCAGTTTCATTAACACTCCCCACTTAGCTGATACCAGCTGATTTAAACCAAGCAATTCTCCTAATTCTAGGAAGTTGAGCAAATCCAAACCACTTGGTTCGATACACAGTTCCCTTTGGTTTTTCTTACAACACCTAAAACGTGTCCCCAAAACAGGATCTGATTCAGGATACATGTTCTTTTCTAAAACTGGTTACTCAAGATCTTGGTGGCTAGATACAGCACATATCCAGGAAGGGTCTTCAGAGGGATCCTCCAGTTGAAGCCAACATTAATACTGGTCACCTTCAGTGTCACAGAGCAAGACTTTGTGCACAGTGAGTTCCCACCACTGAAAACTGAGTGCACGGGTTAAAAGCCACCAGCCATATCCTAGAACTACTCTCCCTATTTTAAGGAAGCAGTACAGGTGGTCTCCCATGGCCCTTCCTAAGAGCAGACAGATGGATTAGAGGAATCTGTTAGTCTCTCTGGCTCTGGGATGGAGCGTGTCAGCTCTAGTTGGCTAATCCCTCTTCTACCAAGTGCATCTGACAGGATCTTCTGGGCTAATAAAGAGGACAGAGCAAGCATGTGGCAGAGTGACTTTGAAACATGTGACTTTGATTATAGAACTACGCAGTACCTCCCTATCTCCCTGCATCTCCAATAGATGGCGCTGGTGTCCGGGGGCAGAGATCTAGGGTGCCATGTTCCTATTCCTCCCACTTGGGTAAAGATAGGACTCTCATGGACCATAGTTTCCAATGAGCAGAGCCCAGGAGGGTTTAGATGCCCACACAGTGTCCACATTCTTTGCCTTTGCTTACCCTGCCATTGCTGTTGTGGACTAAAAGATCTTTGAGAAAATTGTAGCACTCAACACCTGGGACATTCTGGAACCGTGTGATTTTCTTCCACGCACCGGGGTTCTAAACTGCAGCCTGAACAGTGACCGTCACTGGCCAAGAAGAACCTAGAGGAATTGTTATGGCCATTGCTTATATCGTTCTTTTGTTTGATTTCTAGTGCCATTTACTGTCACAGATTCCGTCTTTCTAAAAAGGAAGATCCTGGAATAAAGTTTTGGAACTTAAAAGGAGAGCTGTGCTCACAAATCTTTGGGAGGCACCACCACAGAAGGTCGGAGGCAGGAAGCTTATTTGGGCTATTTCTTGTCTTTCTTTAAAGTGATAATATGAGCGTGAAACTATTTACAGCTTTAAATAAACCTCCAGTTCGGGACACTGAAGCATACATAATACATTTTTTCCTTAACTGAACGATGCCTAAGCAGGCTTTCTGGAGATTTTATCACACAGATTGGTGTGATTATCATTAAGAGGACTGGTATAGTTAACTCCCTGGAAAAAGGCTTGACCCAGGTTAACACTTTAATATGAATAACTTTTTCTCTAATTAAAAAGAAGAAAAGAACAGTGATTTCTCAATGTACTTTCTTTGCTTCTGCTCCACCTTGTCCTGCTGTATTCAACTTTACATCTTCAGGTCTGTTCTCATGTGCATATTCAGATCATATATATTAAATATGCAAATTCTCCCTGTCCCCTTATTGTCCTGTTGTCACTAAGGTGTGCAGAGCGTTGTGGATGGATTGCCTGTTCTCTTTTGCTAATGGTCACTTTGACACCCGAGTTTTAAATGCTCAGTACTTGTGCTTTGGAGCTTTTAAAATTGAACTTACCGAGTATCCTTGGGATATGCATTTTCATCTGAAGGAGAAAAACACATGACCTTTAGGAAACCAAATTAGGACCCTAGGGGTCCTGGATTAAGCTTCCTGAAAAGCACTATTTCATGGGCTGACAATCATGTGTGTCGTACATGGATGGTTTCTCTGCTGCTGAAAGAAAATGCGTGATGACCAGAGGAAATGTCACTTTACATGATGTACAGGTGATATGGGAAACAGCCACGTCCACAGAAAGAAACACACTCCCCAAAATGCCTGCTTCATTTGTGCTTCCTTAAGAGCAAAAGGCCCTTTGGGGGAACAGACCTTTTCCTAGTAGCATTTCCTTTTTTTTTTCTTTTTTTTTCCAAGATTTTATTTATTTATTTCACAGAGGGAGAGAGATCACAAGGAGGCAGAGAGGCAGGCAGAGAGAGATGGGGAAGCAGGCTCCCCGCTGAGCAGGGAGCCCGATGCGGGACTCGATCCCAGGACCCTGAGATCATGACCTGAGCCGAAAGCAGAGGCTTTAACCCACTGAGCCACCCAGGGGCCCCCTAGTAGCATTTTCAATGACTCTCAGCCCTTCTTACATTTGGCTTTGACTGATTTCAGACTTTCCTTGTCAATTAAAAATGACAAATTTAGCCTCTTGTGAGGCAGACAAGGAATCAGCCAGTGTGATCCGTATAAGGATCCGAGAGTTGGAATGGATCGGAGCCACCCTGAAAAACCCCTCTGGTAGTTCCTGTGAACTGGCCGGCGTCCACGGGAACGTCTGAGCTGTCGCCCGTCGCACTCAGGCATTGGCCTGAAGAAAATCACAGCAACACTGCCCTGGTTTGTCCTGCCTTCCTGGCTCTTGGTAAGAATGGCCAACTATATCCACATTTGTCTACCCACAGCCCAGACAAACCCAGGGCCACATTCAAGATAAATGTTTGTTCTTTTTAGCTTTTATTTTCAGAGGCACGTTGTCTGGAAGTGATATCCATTTGCTGGTTATTCATTTTGCTTTCTGCTTCAGGGATGTTGATAAAGGGGGTGGATCTAAATCATTGCTTCCCCTCAGCCGGCTCACAGAAGTTGCCCTGCTGCCTTTTATACCCTGAAGGCAAGTGAAAGTTATGTGTCGTTGTGTGTGGCAATCATTGTCTGTGTTGCTGTTCCTTTCTCAGTATGTGGATGTGTCAGGAGAGTGACTGTTTATCATCTGGTGGTGGTGGTGGAGGCGGATGTGGGGGCAGATGTGGAGGGAGGTGGGAAATCCCTGGTTCTTCTCTTCTACCTCTAATTCCTTTCTGATACTCTGACTTTATATGAAGTGGATTTCTTTGCATAGTCAGATTGATTTGCCTTTCTCAGATATTTCCCTGAGTAGAATTTTCACTAAGATGGGCTTAACTAATGATGGAAAGAATGTAATCCATCTGTGAAAACCCCTTAATCTTCAAGAGAAAAAAAAAAAGAAATCAGATACATAGGGGCTTTGTAAATTTCATTTACCTCTGCTTCACTTCCTTCCATTCACAAAAAATCGATTGCATGCACATAAGGGAAAGGAGCCAACCCAACATTTTCTACAACATGCAGCGTGCATTGCTGGGGTCCATGAATGACGAGCTAAGCTGCTTTTAGTTAACTTTCCAGTTAGTGAAGATAGTTATATGCATAATAATGTCGATAATGAAAGTAACAACAGTTTTTGAGTTCTTACCATGTATATGTCCCACTGACCAAGTGCTTTATACACATTCAGTCATGCATTGCTCCATCAATCATACAAGCCAGTTACTATTATTTATCTTACCATGTCTAAAACAGACCTCTGGATTCCACCTCCCAAAATCTACTCTTCCCCAGGACTTTGTCTTCACCATAAATGATACCACTAGCTACTCAACTGCTCTGGCCACAGCCCTGGAAACAAACTGTCTTTAGTTCATCTCTTTCCCTTTGACTCCCACATCCAATTTGACAACAGATTCTGCCAAATATGACAGCACATTTCCTAACTTAGTCTCTTTGATATGATTCTTGTTTACCCCTCAGACTTTACCCTCCCATCACTCTTCTTACTCACTTTCCAGTGGCATTGGCCTTTCTATTCCTCAGATGTGTTACATTTGTTGGAAATATATATTTAATGTGTCTTGAGACCTTTCATTTTGTTTACAGTTCATTGCGATAACATTAGCCTAAACACCATCACCTCCAGCTCAGAGTATGGAAACAGTCTCCTGACTGGTCTACATGCTTTCACTCTCTCTCCCTTATAAAGATCTAACAGTAAGAATAAGCTTTGAATCATGAATGTAATCATGTCACCACACTGCTTAAACCTTTTGTGGTTTTGCATTATTCTTAGGAGAAATTCATATTTCCTGACTTGTCTGCCCGATCTGATCCTTGCCTCCTTCTCACACCCCCGCTTCCCATCACTACTTCTTTCCGCTTGACTATGTCCCACTTGTTTCTGCCTCAAAGCTTTGAACTTACTGCTTCTTTTTACTAAGAAATACTTCTCCTGTCTTTCCAGGACCGGGTCCACATAATGGTCATAATTTTAGATTTGCTGGTGAAAAATAAGTAGTAATCAAAGGGCAATAACGTGCAGCCACATTGGCTCCACCGTTGGAAGAAGACAGAGGGACAGGCTGAGGAGGTGTTTGAATGACAAACAAAGCAGGAGATCTTCAAGAGGGTGACTGGATTTTGTATGTAAGAGTTGGGTTGAGCTTTAGGGCACAGCACCTTCTGGGAAGAGATGATGTGCATTTTTCTCTGATTTGGTTAGAATCATCATAATCAAATAAAATATTAGTGTATTCATATTGCCTCACCTGTTCTGATGGCAACATTGCATGGAAGAAAACTCGGGGTGCAGAATAAGCCAGTCAGTAGAACAGATGGATTAACCCCACAGTTAGAGAAACTTACACTTAAAAGGATGAGTTAAATTGCCTGACAGGCACTGAACTTCAACCTAGAACTGCTCAACTTCAAAATACCTGTTGCTCCTCCAGTGATGTGTGGGCTGATGGTATGCTCCCACATCATTCCTAGTCTATAGCATTCCATCTGAATCACATAATGTAACATATGATTAAATATACTCTTCCTTAATGTTTCACGTGGATACGTTTTGCCTTATGAACACATTTGTAAGGTCTTTGAATCCAAAGACTGGTCTTCCATAGTCCTTGGCACGTAGAAGTCTCTCTAAAGGTAATTTGTTATTTAGGTAACTGTATTTCTCTTGTATCTCTAGAGACACTTGGCAAGTTGTTATTAAATCCTTGCTCAAGTTATCAGTAGCTATGCTGCTACTTTGTATGCAAAAATGATACTACATAAAATAGAATTCTTAGGACACACAAAGTTCACCTTAAACAGGATGAGTTTTGAGTTTATCTGAATTGACTTACATACATACATAAACATACACATTTATCCGCTCCTTTCTTAAATCATTCACCAGGTGGTTTCTTAATGGAGTCATGATATTTCATCGTTCACATTACCACCGTGGAGTTGGCCTTTTACAACTGAATGGGAAGTAGTATGAAGATAGAATGTAATATCAGAATTACAGTGAAGGAAATCCCCTTCCTCAAACTGAATTGGCCTTATTAGACTGGTGTCCCTAGGTTATCTCAGATAGCTGCTTATCTCAAGTAACCCATGACGAGAAGCTGATTCTGCTCATACCCAGCATGTGTGAGTTATCCCCACTCTTAATGGGTTATGGGACAATGGATTACACAGTCAATGCGTTACTTCAACCAGCTGGTCCTTTACTCATTTACTATTTCATTTAATATTTTTGAAACTCCTATAAACTTAGTCTTGTCCGACCACAAAAAAACATGGATGTGTAAAAATTCCTTAGCCCCAAAGTATCAGTATAGGTAAGGGAAGTTTGACTGAGTACTGGCAAGGCAAGCATTTGGAGGCTAGGAACCTGCTATTAAACTGGAGGTTGCTCACTTAGTGAGCTGCAAATTTGTTTTCTTATATAGCGGGAAAAGATATTTCTGGGTTCTGACATGGCTGTAGCTACAAAAGAAAACACATTCAAGTGCTCAATTTCCCTGAGTTGGCAGATGCCTCATTTTGTGTGGCTTGCTAATACCACCAAAATTTGGGCATACCTCTGTGAGATACAAAGAGGTATTGGGAGCTACGTTCTCTCCCAACATTCTTGTCTGTTTTATAACCTTTGCTTTGTTCATTAGCTGCTTTGAGAGTAAAACAAAGAAAAAGTAACCTTGAACCAAATTCACATTATTATTCTGTTTCATTCCCTAATACAAAATAGTCATCTTGGCCTGACTTATTCCAACTAGTCTATGTGCCAAGAATGCAAAGATAATTAAGCTGGAATCCCTTTCCTTGAGAAACCTTCACTTGAAGATTCACACACACACACACACACACACACACACACACACACACACACATCCATCCATCCATCCATGCATCCACACACACACATATAAGAAGCTATGGAAGGCTGAGGAGGGAGCCAAAACTGCTGTCAGGGTTAGAGAAGGTGGAGACAGGAGAAAAGAAAGAGAGGGAATTTGAGAATTCTTCTTGAACCTGGTCTTGAAGACTGATAAGGAGTTATCCGGGCTGAATGACACCCCAGGCAGAGGAAACAGGGTGTTAAAGAACAGTATGGGGTAGAATGTGTTCAAACTGTGGTTGCGGGTGGTGGTTACAGTCTAGGCTTGAGAAAGTCCCTCAGGGAGGAATAGGGCAATGATTAGAACTCATAGGGCAGAATTTGTGGCAACACTAACATTCAGTGAGATGAGAAACCTGAAAAAGACAGAAAGGGAGCATTCAACAGGTATGTGGGGAGCCAGAGGAGAATGATATTAAAGGAGAAGGTGTTGGGTAGAAGGATCTACTGGATATGGCAGTTAGATGATGGCTGGTTTTATTTGCTGGGTGCTGAGGCTACTGTTCAGGGGGTTGTGTGGGCAGAAAGCAGTTGATCTCATTTGAAGAAGGAATGGGAGTAGGAAAACAGAAACATTGATGTAGACCACTCATATAGAAGTAGCCTTCTTGGAAGAAGCTCAACATGAAGAGGAGACAAGTATGCCTTGCACGTGAAGAATTCCATCAGGGAGTCAGTAAGGAGGGAGAAATTGAAGATAAAGTCAAGCATCTTGATTGCTGGAAGGGTGAAAGGGAAGTTCCAAGTGTTGACAGAGGAATGAGCTTGGGTGAGACAGGAGTGAGTCTCCAAGGCAGTGAGAATGGAAATGTGAGAAGTTGGAGCTCTGGGCCTGCTGGCAGCTTTTCTACATGAGAAGAAGGAGACAAAGTTTATTATATCAGATTATAAAAGAAACAGAGTATCTTTAAAAAATCCAGACATCAGAAACCAATGAGAGGAGAGCTCTGGAAGAAGAGCGCCATTGAAATAAGGCTGTAAGTTTAGCCCCCGAAGTGGATAAATGTTGTCCCTTTGGAGGGGGGAGGAAGAAAGATCAAAAGGATCATCTCTCTCACCAAACGAACCTCCTACCTTCCAGGATGGAAAAGCAGGGGGCTGCTCCAACTTTACCAGCTCAACTATCTCTCCAGAAATAGGAGTGCTTTAGGTGCCTTTATTCATGCAGGTTTTACATCTGAATAATTCAAACTTTATAAAATATCTGTTTTTAACATAATATCACAGTAGTTGTAATCAAAGAAAAAATAGATTTTAAGATAGAGCCATGAATGAAAGTTATTTGCAAACCTAATTGAAGGCACAGAGTACAATAGAAAGCACATAAAGGCTTATTTTCACCTCTCAAGCAAACCTCTGGGAGACTTTTATTTTGGATTCTACATATTTCACTTCCCATTGCAACTGATATTCATGAAATGCAATGATGGGAACATAACAGCAACTTTAAAAAGATGAAGTATCTTTCCCTTAATTAATGTCTACAAAGAGATTTAATGATGAAAAGTGCCATTAAGTGCCAAGTATTATTAATTATTTTCTGCTGCAAGAGGCATAGAGTCCTCATTATATACTGTTTTAAATATTATAAAATATTTACAAAATAAGTTTTAAAAATTGAAAACAAGCCAAATAAAAAGGCATTTTCCATTTTAGGTGAAACTAAGATCAAAGCCTAAAGGAAAAGTGAATGTGCTTCACACATGAGAAGCCTTCAAGAATGCTCTAAAGATACTGGCACTTTGTTTGTTCTTTTTCCATATGCCTTGTACTTCTGCTGTCTGCACCAACTGAAGCAAGTTACAACTTAAAATTCTGGCCCAAATGTTCATTTTTTTCAGATGGCAAACACATACCAAGATTCCTCTCATCCCATCTTTGTCCAGCCACTTAGTCTGGAGCTTTCCCCTGAGGACTGGGTCTCTGAACCAACTCCTCAAATTCCCTGGCTTTAGGGGAGGAAAAACTCAAAACTATTGGTCATCCCTGGGTCCAGTCTAGGTTGGAGTCAGTCCCCATGCCAATCCTAAGCTGGTCCAGAATGAACAGGTCATCTATTTAATTGAACACTTGCTTTGTGCCAAGCATTGAGCCAGTTCCTGTTCTGAAGTTATATATACATTCTCTACCAGAGAACTTTACTTCCCAAAGGATTATAGTCTTAATCTATATTTTCTAGACATCATTGACTGAGTGGCTCAGCAACAATTTATTTCTCATGGTTTTGGAGGTAGGAGGGCAAAGTCAAGGTGCTGGCAGACTTGGTGTCGGGTGAGCCCCTGCTCCCTGATTCTCACAGGGTTCTGTCCTCACATGGAGGAAGAGTCAGGGGAGCCCTGGCAGGTCTCTCTTATAAGGGCACGAAGTCTATTTATGGGGTATCTGCTCTTATAAACTACTCTCCTCCCAATACCCACCTCTAAACACTGTCACATTGGGGTTCAAGTTTCAACCCATAAATTTTGGAAGGACACAGTTTATAGCAACTATTTTATTGTTAGGCCATGCCTTGTATTTTCTTGTGAGAGAGGGCTGAATTAAAGAAGGTCAGTTGGCAGGGGAAAATAATGAACTTTGCATTTTTTATGTTTTCTCTGAAGACACTCTGGCGGTAACCATTTATGGAATTATTGTGCCTAACATCAAGGAACCAGATGTTGCTTGGGGTTACAACTCATTGATCCTGCCTTTATCCTTCTGGCTGGCTGGTTGCTTGCTTGGATTCAGCCCAGTACAGATGAAAGCACCACTCAATCAGAGGAGGATGACACATGGTTTCCTGATCCTCCTTCACGTTGTTACTTTGCTGGTAAGAGCTCATTTCCTGGGAGTCCAAATAATTACATTTCACCTGCGCTATGTACTCCATAATTACATTATTTTAAAAATTATGCTTGATGACAAAGTTATCAAAATTCAGCATGATCAAAACCAAAATAAAATCTGGGAGAAAATGACTCTTGCTGTATCATCACAGTAATTACAAACAGAACTCTTT
This sequence comes from Ailurus styani, assembly GCA_002007465.1. NCBI lineage: Eukaryota > Metazoa > Chordata > Mammalia > Carnivora > Ailuridae > Ailurus > Ailurus styani. The sequence continues at coordinate 381,486 of LNAC01000766.1, forward strand.
GCACATTTCCTGGAAGGGAAGTAACCAGACCCTCGGTTAAAACCCCTCTGATAGTTGGCTACTTTGGAACCAAATGATGCAAGTTTTAGAAATACTGTAAGTTCTCTAATGTATTTGTGAGTGTAAGGAAGGGGCATCACCCCAGGTGTGGAGGGTGAGTGTTGACAGGCAAGCATGTGAGGGTGATGGGGAAGAGAGTCACAGTAGCATCGCCTAGTGAAGCTGAGCACAGTTTCTCCTTTGATTTCTTTTTCCTTCCTGTTCTTCTTGTCCCTCTCCTTCTTCCTCGCTCTGCTCTTCTTTCCTCTGCTCTTTCGCCTCTTCTTTTTCCTCCTTCTTTCTCCTTCTTCTTTTGCTTGTGTTTCTGTTTCTCTTCTTCCTCTTTTCCTCCCACCTCTCTCCTCTCTGCTTTCCACTTTTCATTTTTCCTTCTTAGCAGATATTCAGTCAATATATTTTGACTTGATGTAAATTGATGACACCTATATTACCCAAAATTTTCTCCTCCCTGAAAATCTGAGGAAGTTGAGACAGATTTAACAGCAGCAAAATCTTCTGGATATGTACCAGGTAAGACTGGAGGTAGAGATGGAGATTCAAAGATACTGAAGTTTTGGTCAAGGATATTGGCATCAATAGATGCTTAGATTGTGCCTTCAGAATTTCAATGGGACTTCTTTGCATTTTGGTTCTCTAGTATTAACAGAAAGAACATGCAAGAGTATTCATTCAAAAAGCATTAAGGTAATCTGATGAGGGCTCTTACTATTTTCCGAATGAAGCGGTTTTTTGGTCATGGTTTACTGGGAATTCTCATTGGCCAGGTGATCCCTAGAAACCTAATTTTAACTGACAGCTCTCCTTACTCTGCATGTATTTTCACATATCCCAGGACTCGAAGGTAACTAAACCCACCGGAGGATTTTTCACTGTAGGAAATGGTAGTGTCTGCTTCAAATGGTCATCAGAATTGGCTTCACCAGATAGGTAGCATTGGAAGCACAATTTGAATAACATTATGCAAGAGACGTCGGGGACACTATCCCATCTCTCAATGCCACTACCCCTTCTCTAGTGTCCAAAATACCACCGTTCAAGATTCCTGTTTCTCTTCGAACATGACCTCTAAGAAGAACTTTAGTGAGAACACACCAAGATTTCTCAGGATGAGTAAGTGTCAGAGTGAAGTGTGTCGGGGATAGATGTAAGAACTGACATCATTCAACTCTTATAAATGATCTGGAAGAAGAAGTAAGAAAAAATCTCTAAGGCAGATAGCCCTAAGTGCTTCTGGGTAGTTTAATGCCAAGATGCCATGGACCATTTCCTAGGAGGAATGTACAAGGCAGTGGCTGAGGTGATACCAGTGGATTTGGAAAAGAACAATCCAAATCTTCCTTGGAAAAGGATAAACTACCAGTTAGAACAACAACAACAACATTCTTTGGCATTCCTCTCATCAACAAAGTCTAGATGAAGTTCCCTGTTCAAGTAATTCTTACAACACTGATGGGAACTCATTACTTCCTCTGTCTCCAGACACTGGGAGATCGCTAACTCCCTGTGGAAAGTGTGATGTTGAGGAGAAAAGAAATAACCCCAAGGTGACTTAGGAGACCCCAAAGCCAACTTCACCTACTTTACAGTTTGGGGCTGGGGTAGCTTTTATCTGGGATGCTGAGTACTGGTAATCTTGCCCACTGGAGGAAGCCCCTCTTCCCATCATTCTGGTGAAAGCAAATGCCATGGCTGCCATTTTTGTACTTTTAGGTCAAGGTGCTCCTAGCCTGAGAACAGTGGGGTGTGGTCCTCTGCAAAATATTGCTGTGCTCAAGCTGTCTGCATATGAGATTATACATTACAACAGGGAGCTTTCTTGCTGATTTTTTTTTTTTTTTTTGGTCAGACATGAGGCATTAAAGATACTTGCTTTATCAGGACAAGTGAGCCATTTAGCGCCACTGAGTATCTTACCCCTGTGGCTCACTATGGTATCCAGCCTGGGTGTTTTATTACCTTTTATACAGATATATTGAAATGAGATGCTCATCACCACAGGTTTCTCCGCATTGTACACATCCATATTCACTCTCTGGGCTAGAATTATCTTCCTAAGGGTCATATGGGATCAATTTTTTGTCTCCAACACCCCCAGATTTACAGGATTTCTATTTTATATGGCTTTATGCCACGTCTTTAGCTTAAAGGCAGGTAGAACAATTTTTTTTAAAGCCTAGCACCACCAGAGAAGGAAGGAAAAGCAATTAAAATACATGCAGTTGATTGCAAGGTAGAAAGGAAAGTGGAAAATTTTTTGTGGTGGTTGGTGTACGTAACATAGTATTTCTCTGACTGTCCCTTTCTGTGGTTTGAAGCGATTCCTCATTTGTACCAAGGAAAGTTGCTTTAGATTAATTTTGGGAACTTCAATACCTCAATGTGCTAAATTTTAATTATTTCACTTCCTGCTTGGTATATTAATGTTGTGATTACCCTTGAAAGTGTATTACCGATGATGATTTATGCAAACCCCAGTCAGCTCCCCAGCTCCATCAGTTTCAATTAAAACAAGCCACGGAGGAAGTGTGCTGCTGCCGTGTTGGCTGCGGACCCTCATTACTCTCACGAGCAGGTACAGTCCGTTTACTTAAAGCATTACTTTTGTTTATCGTTCTGGAACCATCTCTTCTACGACGCAAGAAACCACGGAGAGAGGAAATTGTAGAGATTTGGTCTGCTGGCCTGGGATTCAAACTGAAGCCCTCCAGGAAAATGTATTTTATCTGTACTTCTCTACTGATGTAGAAAATTTAGGGCCAATCCTTCCTCTCTTGAACTGTTCAAGGGATCAACTGGCCAAAAGAACCATTAAGAACTTACCATTTTCTGATTTCCGTGAATGGTGTTTAGCCAGCCTCATAAGGAGTTAATCATAAAGTGTGCCCGCCTTCTCAAATGAAGCACTGTTTTCAAAGCTCATTTATCTCAATGACTTCAACTATGGAGAGGTCATAGGGTTTTTCACGGTGCGTCCCCGGTCCCCAGTCCCTCTAATTACTAATTTGGCTGCACGGTTATTGAAATCTCCTGTCTACCTGGCAGCCCTTCCTAAATCTATTCCAAACAATGTCACTGAGTTTGCCTGCCAGGTCCAGGAGGGGCTCTTCTTTCTGAGTACCAGAGAGACAGGCAGCCAAACCTGATTTCAATGGCAGTTTCATTTTAATCACATTTGGAAATTCTTGACTACGGGCTGCCCATTTATAAAGTCAAGGGAGCCTGTACCTGCCAAGGCTCTGGACAGCCTGCCAGGAGCAGAAAGCAGGAGTTAATTCTCCGCAAAGAAAGGAAAGTGCATCCACCTTCATTTTTTTTTCCCCCCAGAGACCCATGGCTTGGGTGGAATCATAGAATCATGGAGCTGAGAGATCTAGGCCTCCTTAGGCTCATACATGGTCTCAAACTGACACTTCTTTCCAGCTTCAGCTCCTGGCCTTCCCCACATGTACTCCACATGTGGCACACTCACTTGGAAGGTACCAAGAGTGTGCCTCACGTAAAGCCTATGCCCTGACTGCACTCCCCATCTGAAAAGCTTGGCTCATGTATTTTGAATGGTCGGTTTTTGTTTTTGTCTTTGGAATCCTTTAGGCCAATGCTTAGATGGTTCTTCCTCAGGGGCTTTGATATTTGGTATCATTCTCCATCCTATCTTGTTCACTTCTTTTTTAGCACTTACCACAGTTGAAAAGGTTGTTCACAGTTGGAAAGTTTGTTCTATATTGTTTGACCCCTCTGCTACAGTGTGATAAGCTCAGAGTTGCAGTGAGGGGTCGACATCTTGGTCTCCCGTGCTGAGGAAGGTGACGTTTCATTCTAGCTACAATTCACATTCCCATTTATTCAACAGGCATAATTTATGATGACTAGATGAAGCACTCACTAAAAGGGACTTTCCCAGGCAGATTCTTATTGGTACTGTTTACAGAAGGCCAAGTCTTGCTGCGTTTAGTGTGGACTTCAATTTGAGATTCACTGTGCCCATTTGGGGAGTTGGCATTTATACTCAGAAGATGTGCCATAGTTAGCATGATAATGGTTAAGCAGTGCTTCCCTGGATGTGCTGTGGAGTGCCTGTGACTGCCACCTTCAACCCGGGGGTCAAAAGGCCAGGAAAGCCCCCAGCAAGGAGAGTTGACAAGTTAGTGTAATCTCGCTCACTCTCCAAATGTTAACCTGTACCATCCTTGTATTTGTCTCCCCTAACTGCTTCTTTTTGTTGACACTTAGTTGCAGTATGGTCTATTTTTGTCCTTTTTCTTCATCTATCAATCCTGTACAATTTTCTTTTGCCTTCACGGCCTAATCCTTGAAAACCACGCACTTCTTGCGACACTTAGGCTCTTCACCATGAATTCTTTTCTCTCTCCTGCCCCATCCTTCAGTGTGGCCCTGTCAGGGTCCCCAGAGTTCCCTGCCATTGTTCACTAAGCAGAAGTTACATTCCAGGGTATCTCCAGGGTTTTATCTTTTGCCTCGTGACTGGCCTGACCAGTGACCCCATTCCTGTATAGTTTTTGCGGGGTCCTCTGTGCAAAGGGACAATGCTCCGGGCCTCCAGGGGGCTTAGTGACCTTGACTTGGTCATCAGACAGATGCTCCAGCCCTGGAGTTCCCACCTTCCAGCTTTGTGATCTGATGCAAGTGACAGATGCTCTCAGCTTGGATTTCTAGTAACACTGAAATAATAAGACCTCATGATTATTACTGTGAGAATTAAATAGGCAATATAGAATGGCCTGGGATAGTTCTGGCATCCAGAACATAGAAAATAAACCCAGCTCTTTCTTTAGAATAGCATTGGGAAGTTCTTTACCCTCAAATAACCGAAACCTAAAAGTATAGCATCAGCAATTTTCTTCTTTGGAATAGGCACTGCTTCTGTGGTCCTTTACAAAAAAGAATATACTCTTAAGGCATGGTATCTGTCAAGATTCTGACAGGAAACAGATGGCACACCTCAAGAAGTTGTAACTAAAGAGATTTTGATAAAAGGTATGGGTGAACTGAAGAAACTCCTAGGGAATGGAGAGGGACTGAGGGCCTGGCAACAACAAGGAGCTAATACTGCCCTTAGAAAGTAAGGCAGTGCAATTTTAATAGCAGAGAAAAAGGTAGGACAAAATTGCAGCCCATTGTTGGAGCTCCTGCCCTGCGTCAGGTTATGTGCTTGGCTGGTTGATGGCTCTGAGAGAGCTTGTATCACGTTGGGGATGAGAACGTGGAAGCTGCTAACCACAGTGGTCCTCAAACCTTCGCTTGCATCAGAATCAGATGTCAGACTTGATAAAACCCAGAGCACGGGGCCTTAGCCCCAGAGTTTCTGATCCAGCGGGTCTGGAATGGGGTCTGAGAATTTGCTGCTTTAGAGAGAATAATCTGACCACCATGGCCAAATGAGGGAGCTTGCAAGAATCAACTTGATAGGCATCTCATGGAGGTGGGGAGAAGTAGAAACAGATGCCCAGATACACACCTGACACACTAAAGGTACAAGGCTGGCCGGAGAAACCCAAACAGAAGTAAGAGGCTATATTGGGATGGCCTACATTTCCATGGCTTGCTGGGCAAAGATGGGTGAGTTTTCCTCTGGGTCAAATGAACTTGCAAAAGGCTACTAGCCTGGAGTTGTCTTAAAAAGATTCAGCTGGATTGCAACCAAAAGTACGAAATAATTATTCACGAGTCCATAGTGATATAAATAAGTGATTGAATACATAAACAAATGGATAAGACTAGACAAATCTCCCATGCAGAAGATAGTTAAATAGTTTCTGTAGCTATTCTCTCCTCAAGGTAATGGAACATGACCCCCAGGCCCCATTCCTTCACTGTGGACTGGGAAGAGTGAGTTCTTTCCAAAGAGTACAGTGTGGGGGACACCTGGGTGGTTCAGTTGGTTAAGCAGCTGCCTTCAGCTCAGGTCGTGATCCCAGGGTCCTGGGATCGAGTCCTGCATTGGGCATCCCGCATCAGGCTCCTTGCTCAGCGGGGAGTCTGCTTCCCTCTCTCCCTCTGCCTGCCACTCTGCCTGCTTGTTCTCTCTCTGTCTCTGACAAATAAATAAATAAAATCTAAAAACAAAAACAAAAACAAAAACCCAAAGAGTACAGTGTGGAAAGGGGAAACACAAAGAGTAACTTTCCAATGTAGAAACCTGACAAATGTTATTTCAGCCAGGTGATCAAGGTCAATAATATTATGCACTGTGGATACAATGTGACGGCAATGGCACTCCGCCTCTGTGTTCTTCCTTCCCCAAACTCATAACTCCAGTATAATCATGAAAGAACATCAGACAAATCAAAATTAAGAACGTTCTACAAAATACCTAACCAATACTTGTGGCAGACCTCAAGAAGTATTAACAAAAGGCATTTTAATAAAAGTTATGACCAATACTTGTCAAAATCTGTCAAGCTCATCAAAACCAAGAAAAGTCTGAGAAAATGTCACAGCTAAGAGAAGCCTAAGGAGACATGAGGACTAAAAGTAATGTGGTATCCTGGATGAGATCCTGGAACAGAAAAGGACATTAGAGTTTTAAAAATAAGGAAATCTAAATAAAGGATAACCTTTAGTTAATAGAAACTGGTCCAATTAATAATTAATAATTATAAATAATAATAAATTAATAATTAATTAATTAATACTGTTCCATTAGTTGTGTCAAAATGTACCATGTAAGAGGTCAGGGGGAACTAGATGGGAGAGATATGGGAAATCTCTTTATTACCTTGGCAACTTTTCTGTAAATCTAAAACTATTCTAAAAATAAAATTTTGTTTTTAAAAATACTTCTGTTGAGTTGATCATCTATGGAGCAAGGTGGTTATCACAGTAAGGTCCTGTTGCTTGGATGGCCAAAAACTAAGGATGAAGAAGAGCCATTCACAGCCAGCTGGAAGAAGCTTAACTTGTTCAGGAAATGACAGTGAGATGGCCCAGGTGGCAGAGGAAGGGCAGGGTGGTTCTCCGAAGATTCTACCAAATCCTCACACAAGAAAGAGACAACATTTGGCCATTGGGCATGCACAACTGACCTTGACCCCAGGATACAACCATATTAACCATGTAACGCTGGAACTTTTTTCTGAACTCACTGCTGTCGCCCGCATTGCCTTATGCTCCCTACAGCCAAACAAGGAAGGGCCAAATAAGTAGTTAGCAAGTAAACGAGAAGGAGGAACAAAGACGAAAAAAGAAACCAATCACCCATATCCCTGCTGCAGAATTCCAAGCTCCCAGGGGACACAATCAATTATTGACAGCAGATTTGTCTACACTTATAGTTTCTGCAAGTACACCATTTGTTAATACCTGAGAATGACTGGAAAAGCTATAGGATCTCCCCAAGGCTACATCAAGGAACAAAGGATAACAACCTATCCAAAAGTACAAGTTCAAAAGGCAGTAATGACCAAAAAAAAAAAAAAAAAAAAAAATCAAGTTACTTTCTGCTTGTATCCTACTGTGCTTAGCTTGTTCAAGTAACTTGTTACAATTCATTGTGCTGTGTTCTATTCAATATATGGATAAAAGAAGTAAGAAAAATCATAGACACAGCATTTAACATGGGCTAGAGTAATGAATGCAAATTTACTACATGAAAAGGCAGCTCGGGGGGCGGGGGGACTGCGTTAAAGCACAAGGGAGGGCTTTTTAGGTGGCAAGCACAGTGCACACATGTGAACATGCTCCCCGCCCCCGGAACAGAACATAGGAGAAGGTAGGGGCATGATGAGTGCAGGGCAGGTTGGGAGCACCATAATGGTGCAGCATGGGTATACCAGGGCATACACAGAGGGGCATCCAGTACAGTGGAAGGCTGAAAACATGTTACTCGCTCCTCGCTAAGAAGCGACTTGCAGTCGAGAGTCTACCGTGCCTGGTCCCAGAAAGAGTTAACATGGACTTGATGGAGAAGAAGCTGAGGGGATGGGTCAAGTGGATATTTCTTGAGTAAAGTGAGTTCATCTTAGAGATTTTGTGATGTGAGGTATACAGGAGAAACAGAATGAAAACTGACCCAGTTTCAAGACCTGATATGGCCGATTAATGATACCCAAGCCAATGTGGGGGACTTAAGCAGAGCAGGTTGAGTATGAGTCAGGGTGTGGTTGGGGGATAGTCAGCTCAGTTTAAGAGTCCTATTATTTTATGATTTTATTTATTTATTTGTTTATTTATTTATTTAGAGATTTCACACATGAGCATGGGGAGAGGCAGAAGGATCGAGAATCTCAAGCAGACTCCATATTGAGCTCAGAGCCCAAATGGCTCAATCTCACAGCCCTGAGATCATGACCTGAACCAAAATCAAAAGTCGGACGCTTACCTGACTGAGCCTCCCAGGTGCCCCTCAGTTTGAGACTCTTAAGGGACATCCGGAAAAAGCATGATATCACTCAGAGTGTGAATTAACTTATTATTAAACTCTTATGCTTCCTGCCAAAATGTGCCCTTCTCTCAACCCTGCTCTGATATTTCTTTATTCTAATTCCTCTCTGGTCCTTCATCTTCCTCTGAAACACAATTGCTTGTTTATTCCTTTCTATGTGTCTTCAACACAATAGAAGTCTATAATATCATTCTTAGTTAATATTTTATCAGTGGTTCCATGTCAATCTTCTATGCTAAATAAGAGCTCCTAGCAGTAAGAAGCCATATTTGAGCCCTTTGCTGAACCTGTCACACAGTGGGTACTCAATAAATGTTTGTTGAATAAATGGGTGAATACGCTGGTCTTCCTCTGAGATAAGCAGGTCCACTGAAGCATAAGAATGTGAAGAATGATAGAGAAAGAGAAGATAAAGTATGAAGAGGGTTGGGGGTGGAGCCTGAGGCTGGCAGCTCACGTGGGTGACACCAGCATTGCCCAGAGAGGGTAGGGTATTGGTGTTCTAGAGTACGCTCAGTGACTTCATCCTGTTTTGTGTCACTGCTGCTTCTGGTTACTCTTGAAATTGCAGAGGGCACTGGGTGTGGTGCATAAACAATGAATTTTGGATCACAGAAAAAATAAAATTAAATTAAAAAAAAGATTTTTAAAGAAAAAAAAAAAGAAAAAGACTGATGTGGTTTTGGCTACAGGTCCAGTGTGACAGTGCATGGAAGGTTGGATGCAGGTCTCTTTTCTGAGACCTGGAGTATGATGTGGTATTGGGCCACACTGTCTCTCTGAGTCTAAGGTTTGCCCATTCAATATGACTTTTTGTACCTCAGGCAGAGCTCTGCTGAGTGGCCAGGGGCTGAAATCAGCCTAGCATAATGCGAATGCCAGCCGCAGAGCCATGCACTTGTGATAATTACAGTCTACACTACTGTTTGCCTTTCACTCAAAATTCCTCTGAGGAAGAAACAAAATGATTCCTTTGACTCAGAATTTCTGGTCTGACAGAGGTATAAAGAAATAATCATTTGAGCATACCTAGGATCTGTGTTGATAGGTCACAGACACATAGATAGCTTAAGATTTTAGATGTAGCAAGCTTCTAAGAATGCAAGCTGTTCCCTAACAGATTTACACTTAAGTGCCTGGGGCCTAAGTAAGACTGCATGCAGAAATAAAGAAAATGGCCTTCAACTGAAATCTTTCCTAATTGGCCAGAATTATTATTATTATTATTTAGAAAGAGCACGTTTGAGTGAGTAGGGGGTGGAGCTGGGGGAGAGGGAGAGAGAAAATCTTAAGCAGCCTCCACACTCCACCCCCAGCATGGAGCCTGACATGGGGCTCGATCTCACAACCTTGAGATCATGACCTGATCCAAAATTAAGAGTTGGATGCTTAACAGACTAAGTCACCCAGGGGACCCAAATTGGCCGGAATTNTGGGCGGAATTTCTTTTTTTTTTTTTTTAATATTTTATTATTTATTTGAGAGGGAGCACGAGAGAGAGAGTGAGAGAGAGAACAAGCAGGGGAGAGGGGCAGAGGAAGAAGCAGACTCTCCATTGAGCAGAGAGCCCAATGGACAGCTCAGTCCCAGGACCCTGGGATCATGTCCTGAGCCAAATGTAGACACTTAACCAACTGAGTCACCCAGGTGGCCCCAGAATTCCTTTTTAATTAACAATATCTAACAAAGTAATTTTATTTTTTAATTCATATGCAATTGATTACCTATATCTCAGGTTCTTAATAGATCAATAAATGAAAAATACTCAAAATTTATTAGTGATATGATCAATATACATTGCTTTGAATGGAGTATCTCGTGCTCTATTTAGAATTTGTATTATTAGTCATTCATGCTATCCTAAGAGTATCTACTGTTGGGCAAATGGACCAGAAAGGGTATATATTTCTTTTCTACTCAACCTGAAATGCAACTTGAATCAATTTATTGTATACCCAAACTATGTCAAAGTAATCTTAGAAAAGTCACTGTGTATTTGGCATTGCTTGAAACTACAGGGAGAGGAGCAAGGTGCTGTTGCAGGGAGGAAAGACTGATCTTGGGTCTGTTGAACCAACACTGGGGGCTGGGAGCTCTAGGCTGCAGGGTCTTGATGCCTTGAAAGAGATTCAGTTCTGTCTGCAAAAAGCTCGTATGTGAATGGACCATGGGAGAAACAGTCATGCAAAATAAATAAAATAATAAGATAAATTAGAATTCAGCATACTGATACCCTGAGAAAAAATAACTTCCTGCAAAATATTAGAGCCAGTAATTCCACTAACTCTTTGTCCTTCATAGGTTCTCTTCTCTCTGTTTGAGCTTCTCTTGGACAATCAGACCAGTGGGAGTTTCCTCATCGCTGCTGGAGACTTAACAGTCGGGGCTGCCTGAGTAAAAACTGTCAAGTACATACAGAATCCAGTAGGGGCGGAAACATTGGTTTCCCTTTAGCCATCTCTACCACCAGCAATCCCGCTGGAGAACTAACAGTTTTGAGACCCCACTGTGTATCTGGCACAGTAAAAGTCATTTCCCCTCAAACTCCTTTCTCTCCAATTAAAACTCGCTCTTAGGAAAGGATCTAATATATGTAATCTACTTCATGAGAAGTAAATAAATGAGAAGTCTTATGTTGGAGTGGTCATTGTATTTCCATTTTAACATGACTCAACCCAGAACACTGGGGGGGGAGACAAGAGTCCTGGGGGAATGACAAGATTGTCAAGTGTATCAAAGGGGGGCTTTAAATGCTTTAAAACGCTGAGAGATGCTGTCTTGGGCCAATGATCTGGTGTCCAGTCATGACATCAAGGTCGCCAGCTGGGGAGAGGCCATACCACACATTTGTCCACTGGACACACATGAGCAATGAGCCCACCCGCACTCCCCTAGATCTTTCGGTACCAACCAAGTCACAAGGTCTGTCTCATCTCTGTTTTTGTTTGGGGGCTGTTCACATTTATAAATCTCCTCGTTTTTTTGTTTTGTTTTGTTTTCTAAATATGAAGAATATACTGGGGCACCTGGGTGGCTCACTGCTTTAAGGCCTCTGACTTCAGCTCAGGTCATGATCTCAGGGTCCTGGGATGGAGCCCCACATCAGGCTCCCTGCTCAGCAGGAAGCCTGCTTCCTCCTCTCTCTGCCTGCCTCTCCGCCTACTTGTGATCTCTCTCTCTGTGTCAAATGGATAAATAAAATCTTTAAAAAAAAAGGAAAAAAAAAAAAAGAATATATTGTAAGGCTTTACTCTAGATCCCTCATCCCCAGAAATACCTTCTCTGAGTGCCCAAAAAAAGAATGGAATCTTCCGGGACTCTGAAATTGCCAGAGCAGTGTTCTCACATAGTTGCCAGTCTGTTTGTATGGTTCATACAGAAATAAGAATACTGTTCCCCATGGTATTAACTATTTTTCTCATCCTTAGATTTAACAGTTAAGCCAGTAGCCTTGTGTAATATTTAATAGAGTCTCACTCAAATGCAGCCCAATTTTCTCTTCAAATAAAATTCCATTTTAAGCACCAGGATTTGTATGCCAAATTTGGTCCTTTAAAAATAACGGAAGATATAAATTTTTACCACTTAGTTATAGGATTTGGAAAAGAGAAGGTTAGTAATGAAAGATCTCGTACAAACTGAATAACTAATGCCAATACTGAGGGCCATCTCCACAATGCGTCTTCCACGCAGCAGCATTAGTGTGCAGGTCACGTCGAAGCTGACTGAGATCTGAATGGAGTGGAAGCTTGCTCACTCAGCACCTTTGGCTTTCAGACTCTATTATCTTGCTTACTTAGTAAATTTAATGTTGTGTAATTTATTTTTTATTGCCTCATTTGTAAGTCTTTCTTTTTCTTCAACCCAAGATATCTTTAGGGGCTTAGATGGCCTATTACACTCTGATGTCCATTTTTATAAAAAGGATAAGAACCCTTGTTAAAGAAGACGAGCAGCAAACACTGCATTTTATTGGAGCCAAGAAAGAAGATGCTACATTGTGTTCCAAAATTATCACGACAGGGATGGATCGAGGGCTGGAGAACAGGAAAAGCTGTTCAGCAGCCAATATTGTCTTTAGCAGGAAGCCCTCTACAAAATTATTAAAAGAAAATGCATCCCTCTCAGCATCAGCATTTTCCCCTCTCGTGAAAGACTAGAGTCCTTTATAGCTGATTTGCTCAGATGTCATTCCTCCATACAGAATACGTATTTATATATTTTTTTCAGGTAGCCCAAATCCTATTATTCTTCCTCTCTCCCCCCTTTACGACCCTCCTCTATTGTACTACCATTACTCCGAGATCAATATGACCTTGGAAATCAGCAATGGATGGCACCGCTCACAAAAGGACAAACACAGAGGAACACATCCTACACATTTGCAAAACCAAAAACCCAATATGATGCTTTAGGGGGAAAAAATGACAGTAATTAGAAAATCCAGAAAAGTTTAAAGTCTAACCTTTGGGGCGCCTGGGTGGCTCAGTCATTAAGCGTCTGCCTTTGGCTCAGGTCATGATCCCGGGGTCCTCGGAGCGAGCCTTGCATCAGGTTCCCTGCTCAGCGGGGATTCTGGTTCTCCCTCTCCCACTCCCCCTGCTTGTGTTCCCTCTCTCGCTGTCTCTCTCTCTGTGTCAAATAAATAAATAAAAATTAAAAAAAAAGTCTAACCTTTATAGACAAGAGTGTGTATCCCCAGGTACTTGGCTAACCATCTTAGGAATCTGTAAGACAGTCTTATCTTAAAAGTTAAATCTGATAGCAAACTAGGATTCTTCAAGAGCCTACCAGGTGCTCACATTTCGAAAAAGACATGAAATGATGATCAAAATTTCTCTGAGAACTAGGAGTAGGTTAGCACTCTCATAAATGAACCAAATATGAAAGGTACATGGGCCAGATTGCTCCGAAGTCCTAGGCACAAGCATGTGCGCGCCTGCGCCCACATTGGGCTCCTGCAGAAACAACTCGAGTTGCATCCATGTTTCCTGCCTGTGTATGACAGTGCGGTCTCTGGAAGGCAGTGCAAGGTCACAGTCAGCGCTGGTGCCGGTATTTTCGGGAGACAGCAGCCCGGAGGAGTTACGAACACGGACTCTGGAGCCAGCTACCTGGGTTTGCACCCAGGCTTCCTTGCTTGCTAGCCGTGTGACTCTGGGAGAGTTGCTTTTCTGTTCCTCCTTTTCCTCAACCAAAAACTGGGGATAATTATAGCACAGAGCTGTTCCGAGGATAGCATAAGTTCATGCGTGAAGTGTTCAGAACAGTCCCTGCCAAACAGGAGGCACTCGACAACACAAGCTATGATTATTTTTATTTTTTCCTTAAGGATGACAGAAAGATAAAAATATCTAGCTCCTGATGGGAAAGGTTGCATCACCTGCTGCTATTTCTGGAAACACGGAGGTCGCGAGCGGTCCCCGTGGTCACAATGTCTTTAGAATCCAGAGCAGGGAAGGGGAGTCGAATGGTGATACAGTGCAGGAGGCAGAGTTCAGTCACCCTTTATTGTTTTAATGTCCTTATTCTCTCTACGCTTTGATGGCCTTTATTTTTATTTGGTTTGAATTCCTCCCAACATCTTTCCCTCTCGACACCGAATTGTGTTCTGACGTGGTTATTGTCGGGGCTGCCGTCCGCCAGGGCGGCTGCGTGTTACCTGCCACAGCGCATTCCCTGGCTTCTCCTTCATGGCTTCCTTCCAGCCCAGTGCACGGGCTCCTCTCCCAGCCGCCCCGCGTTTCTTCTTAGCAGGCAGCCCCTCTCCCCCGCCGCGGAGAATGATCCTCCGCTCTGACAGCCAGTCTCGCCATTTTCTCCAAATCCTTCATTAAAAAACTCACCTCAGCCCAGAAACCTTTCCAGAATGAAAGCGGGACCCTTAAGAAGAGAGCAAGTAATGAACTGGAAATCTACCATCCGCCTCAGACCTCTTTGCTCTCCTGCCTCCCTCCACGGCTCCGAAGCTTCCTAGGTCATATTTTGCCCACTTCTCTTCATCTTGCCCCGCTTCCCTCACTAACCTTTCGATTTCTCTCAGATTGTTTCTCTATCCATAATTGTATGGCTCCTTATTTTTAACCGCATTATGCTTACCCACGTTTTCCATATAGTGAAATTGATCTTAGGGGCGCATTCACTTGGGAAGAAAACTGCAGACATCGGGCTGACTATACGGTCTCAGTCAATGTTTTTCATTGTGCCTATAGTTTGTCTGTGGACCTCCTCTTATTTCTGTCAGTCAGTCAACTGTATGTCGAGTGTCTGTTCTTGTAGGCACTATTGCTTTTGGTTCGACTTCATTAGCTTAACTAAAAAGGAAAGTCATGGAGTAGTAACTGATGGCATCTTTGAGCAAGGGAGATGACCTATTATATAAATTATGTTCTTGTTCCTGGCAAACCAGAGGGCAAATTTAATCTAAAATGGGGTGGATTATGTTTTATGACTGGATTCACATGAAGATAGAAACCCTAAACTAGTTTAATGTCTATAATGATGAGCTCTGGCTTAGGACATGCTTTTTCTCCCTAAAAGGCCATGGCTCCCCTGCTTGGTCCATGCGGCCCCCTACTGGAGGATGTTCTTTTAGGACCAGGTCATATCAGGAAACAGTGACCTTTACCAGCATTCTCCAACTGAAAAAAAAACAGTTGTAAAAATCTGCCGCGTACTGCTCTTTAAGAGACTAAATGACAGGGAAATTACAGAGGCTGAAAGAAAATGGCATACACTATGGTAAGTCGAACAACAATTGCAATGGAATATTTTTTATTGGTAAGTTCTACTTTTCAGAGTCTCACCAGTTTTCTGGAGCAGCATATTGGTTTTGGCTTTGTGGAGTATTGCATTATTGCATGGTGCAGTATTAGGAGTTTGGGGGCCTCCTCTGCTGTATTTTTACTTTAAATCATCATTCATAGGTTGGTGCTTAAGCTGTTCACAATGGTTAAGTCAATAATAACTTTTTAGTTTGTCAAATGTATTTGATTTTGCATAGAAGTAAATGTACCAGACATTTACATACTGTGCCTGGGCTCTGGATCCCAGCTGGGGCAGAAGTGTGGTAGTACTGTTTTCTGAGGTCTCTTTCTTCATCAGATTCTGCTGTTTGAGAATCCTCAAAGACTACACTCCTAGTGAGTAGTGAAGGGGTCCACTGCCTCGGGTAGGGTAGGGACCCTTCTAGTGCCTGAGACCTTGGAAAGCCTAGAATGAAGGGAAGTGCTCCCCACCCCCACACCTGCCCATCCGCAGTGTGATTGGCCATCCTCTGGGCAACCATCATAGAGTAGTGTCTGCCCTTGGACTTGACTTTGTTTTGGTTTTTACTCTATCCTGTTGAATCTGATCTTTCAAAAAGTTCAACTATTTTAAGAAATAAATGCATAAGAGAGAAGCAGAAACCACAGGCTGATGCTGTAGGAGTGTGTTAAGTCCAGGGGCATGTAAATTAGGGCAGCAGGTCACAAGGACACGGCAATTGGAGCATATTTCTTTCTTCAGCGCAATATGCATTAATATTACATGGGCTATTTTCTCCTCTGTCTGTTTTACTTACTCTCAGAAGTAGCTTTGCTGTGACCTAGTACCCTAGTTACCATGTTCTAAAGACATTCTCCAGAGACCAAGGCTCTCTTTTCAGTGCTTAGCTCACTTAGCCATGTAATATGTGTTGAACTCCCACAAGTTAGAACATGCCAGCAAAAATTATCCCAGGGCTCTCACAGTCAGTGGTTTGAAATTCTCTGGTACCGCCTCCTTTGTGGGGGTTATTATGCCTATACTTACAGGAAGGAGAACCCATGGGTTCTATAATTAAATATATTCCCTATTTCAGTGGAGAGAGAGAAAGAAACGGAGATGGAAGCAGAGGTAGGTTTTCTTTTTTGCCATCTTTTTACTTCCTCCCCAACCAATGGCCACTGTGGAAGAGTGAGTGCCACCTCCCTCCACCCAGTCTAGAATGTTCTGAAATTTTTGTCTAAAACTCTGGTTTTTAAAGAAAATATATAGGAAGAATTTTCATGTAACATATATGTATCCATTTATTAGAGCCTTCTGTGAGAGACTTCTGACACTAACAACATTTAATATTTCCTAGAAAAAAATATTTTTTAACAGATGAAGAGTTTCGCAGATCTTTCAGTTCTGGTAATAAAACCATGAGGTAAAAAAAAAAAAATACCAATCCCAAATAGTTTTAGCATGGCCTCTTCTTCTCAGTGATTAACAGGTCTCTTTGTTATTTGTGATTTTGAAGGCATGTGAAATACAACACAATATGGTATAAATTTCATTTGTTAAATATGAAGTAGATGTCATGTGCTTACATGGTGGGTTCAAAAGACGTCCTTTACTGGTTATGTATATAAAGATACTGATTTTCAGGCAGCTCATCTATGTAAAGTCCCCTTCTGCCCTTAAAACATTTTTAAAATTTGTCTGTTTTTATATATAGATTTTTTTAGATTATCTTAAAAAAGTGGCACCAAACACAAATAGCCAATTACAGAACAGTTTCAAAATAAGTTTTTTAAAGATTTTATTTATTTATATGACAGAGAGAGAGAGAGAGAGATCACAATGGGGCAGAGAGGCAGGCAGAGACATAGTGGGAAGCAGGCTCCCTGCTGAGCAGAGAGCCCGATGCGGGACTCAATCCCAGGATCCTGTGATCATGACCTGAGCCGAAGGCAGAGGCTTAACCCACTGAGCCACCAAGGCGCCCCTCAAAATAATTTTTTATGTATTTTTATGTTTTGGTGAGAAATCTTTCTTATCTCTCTGAAAGTGGCATCCTGCCCTACTAAGGTCTCTCCTGTGTGACAGAACCTGAAAGTCTGAAAACTATATACTTTAGACACCATGGAATAATGTGTGCAAAGGCTCAGATACATACTTCTTTGTGGAAAGGCAGTGGTGTGAGGTGGTCAGATCACAAAAGACTATTCCACATTATAAGGCTTCAATATGGCAGCACCAGGCATGTTTTAAGTGCTTCACAGGTGCTAACTCATTTATTCTCCCACAACAATCCTTTCTTAACAGATAAGGAAACCATGGCACAAAGAGATTCATTTGTTCAAGGGGCCATGTAGAAGATCATAGATGAGTTTTGTTTTATGGTGTCAGAGCCAGAAAAGGCCTTTAAAATGCCACAGAGTTCCTTCATTGAAGAAATCTATAAAACAGTTCTGAAGAACATAAAAAAAAAGACCCAAGTAAATACTAAGAATCACAGGTCTCTCTGTAAAAATTCCTCAGATCGAAATGTTAATTCTCCCCAAATTAATCTTTGAATTCAATTTAATTCTAATCAAAACCCCATCAGGATTTTAAATTATGTTTTACAAGATGATTATTGTATTGAATTAGAGTCATCTGGGAGATAATTTTCATTTGGAAGAAAAAATACCCAAGGTGTGTCATGAAATTTTGAAAGAAATTTGAATGGTGACTTTTACCATCAGATATTTAAAAATACTGTAATGATTAAATCAATGTGGTAATAATGCAGGAGCAGGCAAGTGATAAATGAAACAACTATGAAAGTCCAAAAATAGATGCATGCATATTAGCAAATATGGTCTTTAAGAGGAAAAAAGGTGAATTTTTAAAAGATGATGGGACACCTTATTACCCATTTTGAAAAAAATGAAGTTAGACCATTATGCACAAGCCAAAAATCTACATAGAAGAAAATTCTAATAGTTATTATGAAAATATTAGAAGAAATAGTGAAGAATTTAAAAAAAAACGAATTTTAGGGTAGATGTGGAGCCTTCTCAAGAATATAAAAAAATACAAATCCCAGAATTTATAGAGAAAAAATTAGAAAATTTGAGTTGCTTACACAAAGAGACAAATAAAACACCTTACATATGATCAAACATAAACAATGTAAGTAATGTAGGTGAAGAAAAATGGCCGAATAGAAAAACACCAGGCTGATCTTAATGTGACAACACACCTCTAGTGACCCCTCTGGGCTGCCCTGGAAAGTATCATACAGAAGCCATAGTACCCAAGCCAAATAGTTCACTTATTCTCCTTTATTTAGAAATCTCCAGTACCTACTCTTTCCTCCTCATTCTCAACTAGTGACCTTCTTATCTCTCTGAGAAAAAGGAATCAGTCAGAATCAAACTTCTTTGTGCTCCCATTGAAACATCTACTAGTCTACCCTCTCTACACCCGTTGATGCTGCTTTGTTGCATCCTGTTAAAAATGGATGAATGATCTATGCTCTTACCTAAGGCCTGAGTCATAGATAAGATTTGGGTACTCTCTAATGTAGCTTCCTACCCACCCAAGGACTTTATTTTTAGAACTGTCCTCTCTCTCCTACTTCTTAATTTAGACTCCCTGTTGGCTCATTGCCATCAGCATGAAATCATCCTCAAAAAGTATCTCCTATCTTACAAAAATAAAACAACCTTCCCTTGATCCTGTAGCTTCCTCTGACAACTCCTCTATTTCTCTATTCCTCTTTAGAGCAAACTTCCTCAACAGTGGAGTTGGCACACCTTTCCTCCTCCTGCTATTCTCTCTAGAGCCCAGTCCATTTGGAATTTTGTCTCTCCACTAAAACCTCTCTTCTCAAGGTTACCAATGACCTTTTTATTGCCAAATACAGTATTTCTTCTAAATCCTAACTTATTCTATTTCTCTATCACTTGTGGTCTGAGCATAGAGGCTAATACCTCCTGTCACAGTCTACTGAAAAAACTGTCATGGAATGTAGCCCTATTTGAAATCAGAGCTCAGAGGACTACTTGGGAATCAATCACAGGGCTTCCAAAGGAGAAGTAATAATAGAAGCTAATTGTTGTGTAGCATTTACTATGCACTAGGCACTGTTCTAGGTGCTTCCCCTGCCTTTCGAGATTCCACAGGCTCCTGGGTTTTCTCACACCTTACTGGTCACTTCTCAAGCTCCCAGGATAGGTCCTCCTTCAATCTCTTCCCTGTGCATATTGGAGCCTTAGGACTTGGTCTTGGACAGCTTCGTTTCCCTGCCCACACTGACTTCCACAGTTCCATGGCTTTAAATACTATCACACACTGATGACTCACAGACTCATTCCACCTCCAACCGCCTCCCCCTTAAACTCCAGACTCCACCCACTGCTATATAGCCATGAGATATTGAATAGTCTTCTCAAACCTACCATGTCAAAAAGTGATTCCTTGCTTTCCCCTCCAGTCTTCTCCATCTCAGCAGAGGGCTCCATCATTCCTCTAGTGGTTAGGCCAAATACCTCGGAATTGTCTTTTCTCTTTTGTCCTCATGTGCCACATCTGAACCATGAGATGTTCTTGTCAGCTTTACATTTGAAATACATCCTTAGTCTGGTGACTTCTCTCTACCCTTGTTGCCAAAACCCTGGTTCAGTCATCTTTTGCCTGGACTACCAAAATTACCTACTGCATGCTAGGATTAACAACCACATGATCATTCTACAAACACACACACACACACACACACACACACACACACACACACACAGAGTCCATTCTCCACAGTAGCCAGCCTGATCATTTTCAGATGGAAGTCAGATTACATTGCTCCCCTATCAAAAATCCTGAATTGCTTCCATTCTCTAATGAAAGAATTCCATAGTCCATAGTTAACAAGGTCTAAATTTTCTTAGCCCTGAATATCTCTGGAAGGTGGTATCTCACCATCTTCTTCCTTATGTGCAGTCCTTCAGCCACACTGGCCTTCTTGCAGTCTCTGGAGAACTCCCATCATGCTCCTGCCTAAGGGCTTTTGCACATTCTATTTCCTCAGACTGGAATGTTTTCAATACAGGTATTAGCTCGTGTCAGTCCTCAGATGACCTTCCTGACTTCCCTATCTAAAATAGAACACTATATCATTCTATATCCCTTACCCTAATCCAGTTTTCTTTATAACATTTATATAGCATTATACCTATATGCTATTTATTCCTTATATATCTTCTACACTAAACTATTAATTCCAAGAGACTGGGACTTGGTCTAACTCACATCTGTATTCCCAATATCTTGAAAAATGTCTTGTACTAAATGCTCAATAAGTATTTTTTGAATAAAAAATTAATAAGTAAAAGACAAGCTATAAACTAGAAAAAAGTATTTGTAGCATATAAACAGACTACAAATTAATATTCAGAATATTAACAATAAATGCAAAAAACCAACCTAATATAATAATTTTTTAAAAGATTATAAACAGAAAATACACTGAAGAAGAAATCCAAGTAGTAATAAACATAAGAAAAATGCTATAAACTTTAGGAATAACCAGAAAAATATCAATTAAGACAATGAGCTACCACTTCTACAATTTTCACAGTGGCAAAATTTAAATGATTGAAAATATCCATTAGTGGCTAATATTTGCAGAAATGGATATAATTATAACTATTGGTGACAACATATGTGAGTAAAGGTTTTTTAATTTTTTAGAGGGCAATTTGATATTATATATCACAGATTTAATTACATATACTATTGGCCCCACAATTCAACTTCAATAAATCTAAAACTTACAGAGACTACTCACACAGAACTATTCCAACATTATTTGATTTAGCAAAAAATCTAGAAATAATCTAAACACCCATTAAAAGGAACAATGGTTAACTTTTTTTTTTCTTCTTTTTGGAACAGTGGTTAACTTTGAGGTGGGAAATGGAATGGGGGTAAAGAATAAAGGTAGCATCTCCAGTTTTTATTTTATATAATTACATGTTGCATTTTTTAACAATGGGGAGTTTATGATTTTTTAGGATTTATCTATTTATTTATTTATTTATTTATTTGAGAGAGAGAGAATGGGATGGGGGGGTGCAGAGGGAGAGGAAGAGAAAGAATCCCAAGCAGACTCCCCACTGAGGGCAGAGCCTAATGCTGAGGCTCCATCCCAGGACCCGGAGATCATGACCTGAGCTGAAACCAAGAGGCAGCTGCTTTACCAATTGAGACACCCAGGTGCCCCTGTGATTATTTTTGAAAGATCTATTATAACTGGAAAATGTTTTATGGGTAAGAACTATGTGCAAGCCCAAGAGGCCCTGGTGACAGGGAGCTAAGACTCAGGAAGTAGAAGTTGTCAGTGATAAAAGGTTTAGGCTCATAATTTGGCATAGTGTTAACATTTGCAATATTTTAATGGTCAAAGAAGTAAAAAAAATCCATGTATATTCAAGAAGAGGGACCATAGACCCCATCACCACCACCACCTGTCAATGAGAAGAGTGTAAAATAATTTGAGGCCATTCCAAATGAATTGCAGTGATCAGTCCTGGCTCTCTACTCATCATTCTCCATCTTATGTGACTTCCAATTATAGATTATTAGTTCTGACCCCATCCATGACCTTTCTTTCATTGGGTCTAACAGTGTGTTGAGTTTGACATAACTAGAGAGAGAAATTCAATAGAAAAGCTGGAATCTTGCCGGAGGTTGATGGTAGATATCTGATGGAAGTTACACATTTGAGAAGCAAAGTGTTTAGATAGTAGGAAAAACCTCAGGAGTGAAGGATATCACCCCATACATGCAAAGACAGGTTGAAGATGGATTAAGAACCATACTAAATTAACAAGATGGATTAAGGACCATAACAAATCAACACTGTGGTGATTATTTTCTCAGTAGCTGTGCTTAGGAAGAGAGAAGCTGGATTGTTGCTTTGAGCTAAGAAGGGTATAATCAAGCAGGATATGAAGGAATTCTAGGAGCACAGTGTTCTCTAGCAATTTCATATGTTAGCATTTATTTTGAAAATACCATGAACTTCTCAAAGACACATAGGAAGTGGGGAATGCTTATGTGCAGGTGGTCCAAGTGATCCACCATATTGTTGGTTCTGCCCAGGAAAGATCATATAACACAGAGGGAGTTGATTACTTGAAACACAAGAGAGATCTAGTGAGAAACACAATGTAATTTTGTACAAAATTCTATTTTTAAGAGATGCAAATAAAATTCACACTTGTTACAACATTCAAACAAGAAAACACTTTTTAAATTTAATAGTGAGGGGTGCCTGGGTGACTCAGTAAATTAAGCATCTGACTTCAGCTCAGGTCATGGTCTCAGGGTCCTGGGATCTAGCCCTGCATTGGGCTCTGCACTTAGCAGGGAACCTGCTTCTCACTCTCCCTCTGCCCCTGCTCCCCACCCCCACCCGCTTATGTACTCTCTCTCAAACAAATAAATAAAAAATCTTCTAAAAAATTTAATAGTGAAAGATGAACCCACTCCAGTTCCATTTCCAGTATCTCTTTCTGTCCTTTTTTCTAATTTATTTTATGTTAAAATTTATTTTATTTCAAAATATTTATTATGAATTATTTTAAGCATACAGAAATTTACACACTACAGCGTAATATAATACCCCTATTGCCGTTAATCTGAATTAACTTACACTGGCGTTTGCATCTCTAGTAAAGGAAATAAAATAAGACACATATAATTGGATTCTTTTTATACCTCTAGCATGTTCCTTCTCCTCTATTATGAGTCTATGTGTGTTTATCATGGTTTTTTATGTTTACTCCTTATGTACATATAAATGGACCAAGAAAAGTATTGTTTTATGTGTTTATATAGTTCCTACAAATGGTATGCTGAACATATTGCTCTGTAACTTTCTTTTTTCACCCTACATTGTGTTTTGGATATATAACCATGTCTATAGAAACAGATCAAGTGTTTTCATTTTAATATATTTTAATTTATCATATGATTATACTAAGCATATTGAACTATTCAAGTGAAGCTAGACAATTTGCTTCCAATTTGGGGATTTTATAAAGATTGCCACAATACGTATTCTTGTACATATATATCCATGTACACCTGAGTGGGAACTCTGTAGGGTCTATAACTATAGATAGGCTGATTTTGACAATAAGAACCAAACTCCTCAGTTCAATCTGGCTTAGAAATGAAAACATGTATTATTTTACTTAAAAAGAGATTGTTGAGGTAGTATTGGCTTTTTAGGCTTAGTTTATTCAATTGCCAATGAGGACATTAAGAAGCCACGCTTTTCCATCGTCCATCCTGCCATTCTGGGTGTGGCTCCCTTCTCAGGCTGGTAGCAAAATGGTTACAGCATTTGGAAACATGACATTCAGACACAACAGTGTCCAGAAAAGGAAAGGTTGTTTTCCCTAAGGCAGTCTCTCAGGACTTGTAATCTTTCTCCAGACTACTCACAGCAGACCTCGTCTTATAATTTATAGGCTACGATTGGATCATTACCAAAGGGAATATAGCTACTTTTAGAAAATATGAAGCCATTCCTGCAACTGGGGGTAGCATCTTCTTCCCTTGAAGCACATGACTGTGTAGGGAAAGGGATAGCTAGACAAACAAAATCAGGCTTCTGTAAAAAAAGCAAGGTTTGGGGAAGGATGCTGGTAACCATCTAGTGGTGTCCAATGCACAAATGTCCATCCTTAGCTTAGTCAGGTGTTACCAAATTGTTCTCCAATGGATATCTAACAGTTAAATCCCACCACTGACACAGGAGAATTCTTATCAAATATCCTCACGAATAATTGGTGAATTCAGGCTATGAGTTCATACCATCTCTGGAGTACGGAATGCTACATTACTTCTTCACCTTTCCAAATTACTAACGAGGTTTGAGCATTTTTCATGTTTTTGGACATTCCATCTTCTTTTTCTTTAAGTTGTTTCTCTATTCATTTGAACACTTTTCTATTAAGTTGTTTGTCTTTTTGTTAATGACTCATAGGAATTCTTTTTAGTTCTGTATACTGTTCCTTTGTTAGTATGGATTGTAAATATCTTCTCTCAATTTTTTATTTGTCTTTTAACCTTATTTACTTGTCAACAGTAGATTCCCAAGTTGTTGGATACCAAAGTCAGGGCGTCAGAAAGATGGAAAGGTAATAGGTACGGGTGGATCGAGTAACATTAAAGTTTAAGTGTTTAGAAACAGAGCCATTCTGTACCCAATAGAAAATCAAGGGTTCAGGAAGTAAGTTGCTGAAATTGAAAGGAGGGGTGGATAGGTGAAGGTCAAAGGAGAGGTCTCTGAAACCTGAGATGGGGATGTCTAATTTATTGAACACTTGCTATGGGCCAGTTGCTGTTCTAAGTGCTTTAGATGTATTAATGAACTTAATCTTTGCAACACTATAAGGGGGCACTATTGTTACATTCCAGACTTACAGATGAAGAAACTGAGGCATCGATGAAGTAACAGGCATAGACCAACTCAGCAATTTTCCTGACTCACTCAGGAGGTAGGAGGATGATAATATTTGACCACGTGAAGCTGGTTCTAAAGCCTGTTCTTAGCTTCTTTCTATACAGTCTCTGGTGTCTCGTTTTTACCGTTATGATGGCAAAATTTTGGGACGAAGAAGATAGAACCAGATGTCAAAGGCTTCTGTATGTAAGTAATTGACAATGTGAATTTGTTTTTCCCAAAATTTGTATTCCTAGATTTAAATAAGCTGGAAAAGAAAGCATGTGAATTCCAAACTCTTTCTTCCTTCAAAATTAGCTAGTTTCCTCTCTCCCTCCCTCCTACTTCCTCTCACTCCCTTCCTTCCATCCTCCTACAGTCTTCACACTACTGGACTATGCCCCCCAAGTTTTCAGTATGAAACCCTATCGTGATAGTCCTTTCTTCTAGTAGCATAAGCACATCCACAAGCAACTTCAAACATGAACACAGCCAATTTATTAAAGTAATTATGGAATAGATTTTAACTTTCTTGAAGTATGACACATTCTCCTTTTATCCTTAGGTATTTTACTACCCTCATCTGAATTCAGGAAAGTGAAGAAAACATTAAAAGCCTCTGAGTTTTCAATGCTTCATATAAACAGCTTTCCCTGTTCTTACAGTGACGGAATCCTTTTCTCCTTATCTCTACTGTTGTCCCTCCAATGAAAATTAATTTCTGGTATTTTTAAGTCTAAAGTACAAAAATCACCATAACAATAATGAGAACTGAAACTCTATAATGAAGACGAGATGACAGCCTCCTTCAGCCTGAAAAGCTGGAGAAAACAAAGACAGCATGAGTCAAAATGCCAAGAGCATTAGACCAGCTTGGTCTTTCAGCTTTCAGCCTATTCATCTAAAGTCACAATTGTGTCACCCACTGGTCTTTACACACCTTCACAGTCTGAGTGAAGAATTGTCACATATGGATAAAGAGAAGAGAAGCAGTTTTATCGCGTGTGTCAGGAAGTTGTACGTTACTCTCAATTAAGAGAGACCGTGAGTTACTTTCAAATGCTCCTTCGGTATATCCATAAGGGCTCTCAGCAGAACCACGTCCACTGGCTGATGGCCCTCTTCGCCTCTATCAAGTCACCTGCTTCTGGAGAACACTAACAGGGTGAGGGTAACTACTCAGGAAGATTTAGACTAGAAGCCTTCCCTCAAGATAACTAAACAAAAAATAGAGGGTGGGGCTGAACTAGTGTGGTGGAAAACAATTGGAATGCTTTCTATCACTCATTGCCAAAATACTCCCATTATGTAGAGATATGTAGGACTTACTTCCACCATATAGTTGCTGAATTGTTTCAGTTGTCTTTTTCTTCTTCTCTGGGAAGGTTTTACAGTTGGTAAGGAGCAAGGGTTGTGGCTTGTATAGTATTTCTTTTCTATACACTATGCTACTCCCTTAGATCTGTTGTTCTACCTGCCAGCAGGGATAATGACCTCTATATCAATTCTATAATCCACACCTCCCCCCACACACACCCTAAGTCTGAGGACAGATGGACCCCATCAAGAACAGATGATCATTCCCCAGCCATTGTTTAGTGAACAGATTATCAGAATTGTCCTCCTGGTATTTTAATGCACTATTGTTGTATTTCTAACTTGGGAAGTTAAAACTAAAATGCAAATTTCCAGAACAATTTAGTGTACACACACATACACGAGATAACAAAGTCTTAAAATAATTCATTTCAATTTAAACTTTTATTAAACCTTTACTGCATGATAGATATTTTGCTAGGTGCTGAGGATAATACAGAAATGAATAAGACCTGGCTCTGGCCCGGGAGAATCTACTCAGTGGTAAAGGAGATAGACAAGGACATAAATAACTCTAAAATGAGACAGTCTGCAATAAACACGACCCTGGAAGAATAAATAAAACATTATAAGAGTGTCAATTAAATACATAATTACAGAGGTATTAAATCACTAGGTCTACATGTTAAGCTATATAAATAGGAGTTGCAACTAGACTATCTCTTTCCACACACAAATTTAGCATAGCTCTATGTATTGGTTGACCTTTATTCCAAAAATTATCTTTGTAATATGGTTTTCGAAGTTGATTTCAAATGTGTGTTGATCTCTCTTGCTAAACTGGTGTCTCTCTCCCAAAATGTCATTTTCTTTGTCATTACCTGTTCTCTACCCTCCTCGCCCCTGCCCAAGCTTTCTTGCTCCTGGATTTCCCTTTACCTATTTTTCCTCTTCATTCTATTGTTCTGCTTCCTCTCGTGCACTCCCTCCTATATCTGCAATGTTTTCCCAGACACAATGCAGTCTTCTCTTGTATTATTACTCAAGTGGTGGGAGAAGTGATTTTCCTCTGAAGGGAAAATGTTGTCAGGAGGACAATAATCCCCCCAAAACAATCCCTTCAACTCTGGATCATGCTGGTTCCTGGAAACATGAGCAAGTGAGCATCTTCCTTTCTAACTGTCCATGGCTCTATTAACCAAGCTGCTGGTCTTTTTGTATAATGAGCCATTGACAAAGGTAAGAGAAGGGACATGAACTAACTACTTTTGGCCAGCATGATTTGGGCATGTGGTAGGAGAATATGTACTCAGTGATTGGTAATTGAGCCTCTTCAAGTAGGATAAGCATAGTACAGATATGTAAATAGCCACTATTTCAGATTCTAGTTTTTTGGTTTTTGTTTGTTGTTATTGTGAGGGCTGTGAGACAGCCTGGTCCTGGATTATCCCCTTTCCACAAAGAAAGTAAAAGATTAATGTCCAGTAATATCAAGTGATACTCTGAATGCCCCTGAGACACTGGTACAGGGACCTCCATCTTTGGACTCCAAATCCAGTGCTCCTTACTTTGAAGCCAACGTCTAACCCCCTGGTACTAATGTGCAGAACTTGAGGGGACATGTAGTTTTTAAGATTCATTTGATAATCTCTTCATTTTATACTCTAAAATGCTCCTGGTCGAAAAGAACCATTAGGAATTCAAATATAACTTTTTTTTTTCCTATTTCCTCCTTCAAATTATGCTTCGCTGATCTCGATTAGGAGAAAAATTTTGTAACTGTGGTTTAGCTTGTAGTAGTGATGCTTCACCGACCAAGCATGAGATGGAAGTTCAAGAAACATCAGTGGAGGGCGCCTGGGTGGCTCAGTGGGTTAGAGCCGCTGCCTTCGGCTCAGGTCATGATCCCAGGGTCCTGGGATCGAGGCCCGCATCGGGCTCTCTGCTCAGTGGGGAGCCTGCTTCCTCCTCTCTCCTCTCTCTGCCTGCCTCTCTGCCTACTTGTAATCTCTCTCTGTGTCAAATGAATAAATAAAATCTTCAAAAAAAAAAAAAAAAAAAGGAAACATCAGTGGAGAGAAGAGAGTTCTCCTCATTAATAAAAGCAATTAGTGTGTCCCCAGCTGAGCCACCAGCTAACCCAGAGTGTTCTCGGAGCACTGAAGGCAGCTAAGCACAGTCTGTTAACCGGGCAAGCTACTCTTGGCAGGAAACTAAAGGCTGTCATTGATTTTAATTTTTCTCTCCACTTTACAACTCCTGATTCACAGCTGATGGTGCTAAAGGGGGAAGTTTGTTCTTTGGAGAAAACTCCCACAGTGCCCAGCCCTCTGAGACAACAAAAGTTGTCTGCATTTTGAAAAATCAAAGTGGGGCATTTAATTTCTCTAAATATTAGGGCCCATGACTTATTTTGGACGAATCATGCTTACTGGGGAGTCACAGGTGGAAACAGTCATCAAATCATTACTATCTTCTGTCACACCTCTTAAAGTCCCCGAGCAGCAATCCTAATGTAGGAAGGGAAGATGTGGAGGTTCCAGGTGAGATTATGGATGAGATTCCTTTGACCACTGGGACCAAGGCATCCACACCGTTGGGAGAACTCCCAGCATTTCCTAGTTCTTACGTAACTTCCTTGTTAACTTAGCAGAGTAGGGTTTGGTCTGCTCCTTCAGATGTTAAGAAAGAGACACTCTCTGGTGTCTTTGTCTAATGACGAGTTCATTGTAAATGGATATGGCAATAAAAAGGGAGCGGAAAATATCATATCTGGCATAAACCCAGTTCTCATGGGCAATTGGAACATGAGTCATTGCTTCCTGGAACACAGCTAGCTCTAGGAAGCCTGCAATAGTGCTGCTGACCTAATGACCACTTGAGTTGCTCAGAACTCAGCTCTTCGCTCTCTGCTGCTTATTTCTTCTCTACTAATTAATAACGTACTTTATTTTTGTTTCTCCAACTCTTAAATTCAGCTTCTACTTTCTTTTGGTTTCTTAATACTGCCAT
The DNA here is from genome assembly GCA_002007465.1 of Ailurus styani. Classification (NCBI taxonomy): domain Eukaryota; kingdom Metazoa; phylum Chordata; class Mammalia; order Carnivora; family Ailuridae; genus Ailurus; species Ailurus styani. The sequence goes on from LNAC01000766.1 coordinate 410,504, forward strand.
GTCTCTCTGGGTTTTGACCTTCATGCAATTTTAGGGAATTTTTGTCACGTTCTGATGGTCTGGCATCACACCACTACCCATCTTCCTAATCATATCAAATCTCCCTTCTAAGGAATTCTTGATTATGTGCCATCTTGGTGGAGATCATGCCTCACTTCTACTGTGGAAATTAAGGGGTTCTGATCTTCTTTCTCTGTGACTTTGAGGATTTAGAGGGTAAGCACTGACGAATTTTGTCAATGTGATTATTTCTTCTAAAACTTCAACTCTTGAGTAAATGATGGAATAATTTTAAAATGGTTAGAGGGCTTTTTCATCTCAGTGGCAATGGCTTGTGCAGTACATATTATTGTTGTGCATGACCTTGGCTCTTGCTTATTTTCCTGACTCTGCATTTCCTGCATATCTCCTATATATATTTTTTTCAGTGCTTCCTAGAGATATCTTTCCAATAAATTCTGTTTTCTTATAAAACATTAGAATGTAAAAGCCACAAATACTGGGAAATTTTTTTGCTTTGTTCACTGGAAATATTTAGTGCATCAAGCAGGGCCTGGCACAAAGTGAGCATTCAATGAATATTTATTAAATAAATAAAAGAAAGAATGGAATGCCAATTATTGTTCCTTGCAGTCAAGTTTGCAAGATGCAATGCAGGAACGGTAACTCAAGCAGAGCCCAGTGGTTTTTCTGAGTTGAGATGGTTTAGAATTCAAGGATTATTGGAGAGAGGGATGCTCTACACAGGAAAAGCTATAAAGATCTTTAAGGGATATTTTTGAACTTCTGAGTAAAAGTTTACCTGAGGATGGATAAGATGAAACTCCATTAAGCTGGAAAAAGAAGCTCCCCAAAGTAGTGGGTTGAATAATCCCCCAAGTTCACACAGGTTTTTTTCCTCTACAGCCAGACTCGAGAGACCTCATACTACATGGGGGTAGAGTCCTCAGAAAGCTCCCATCTTAGTACTTAGGCTAACTTATACCTAGAATAAAGGCTACTCTGGGCCATCCTACCAAACTTAAAAGAAAATCTTGAAACAATTAAAGTGACTTGCAAGTAATTTTGTTGTGTGCCAGAAACAACACCATTTAAAGGAATACAATGAAACTCACCACAAAAAAAAAATAAATATCACAATGTCTGGCATAAAGAAATTATCAGGCAGTAAAGAAGCAAGAAAATGGAATATGTATAATTAGGAGGAAAATGGCAATACAAAAAAATAGGTAAATGTTGTAATTAGCAGATACGGTTTTAACACCTATTATAAATATGCTCAAAGGTATAAGGAAAACATAAACACGATGATAAGAAAAACTGAAGATTTTCAAAAGACCCAAATAGAGGGCGCCTGGGTGGCTGAGTGGGTTAAAGCCTCTGCCTTCGGCTCAGGTCATGATCTCAGGGTCCTGGGATCCAGGCCCGCATCGGGTTCCTCTCTGCTCAGCAGGGAGCCTGCTTCCTCCTCTCTCTCTGCCTGCCTCTCTGCCTGCTTGTGATCTCTCTCTCTCTCTCTCTCAAATAAATAAATAAATAAATAAATCTTTAAAAAAAAAAAAAGGCCCAAATTGAATGTCTAAGGAATAAAACTACAAAATACAAAATGAAAAATAAACTAGAAACAATTAATGGCCTATTAGATAATGTAAAGAAATGACTGGTGACCCTGAGGATACAGCAATAGAAACTATCCAAAATAAAGCAGCACAGTAGAAAAATGAACAGACTCCCTGAACTGCGAGACACTATCAGTCAGTCTAACAAATGTGTACTTAGATGAGCGGGAGAGAAAGAAAGAAGTTGAGACAGAAAAAACACTTGAAAAAATTACAGGTAAAAATGTATATAATTTGACAATATCAACCCACAATATAATGAGTTTTATAAACTCCAAATTAAAGAAACCTTAAGAAAATCACACCAAGGCATATTATTATTAAATTGTTGAAAAACAATGATAAAGAGAAAATATTTAATGCAACCAGAAAAAATAAGACACCAGATAGAAAGAAACAAAGAAAAAATTTACAGCATATTGCTCATCAGAAACTATGTTAGCCAGGAAATTATACAGTATCATCCTTTAAGTATGGAACGATTATCAACTGATAATTCTCTATCCAATAAAAAATGTCTTTGAAATATAAATGTTAAGTCAAATCCATTCTAAACTATATATATATATATATATACACACACACACATGCATGTGTATATACAATGTATGTATATACATAATGTGTGTGTATGTGTGTGTGTGTGCTTGTGTATACATACATTTGGCAATTTCTTATAAAGTTAATCACACCCTTGGTCTATGACCCACCAATTTAATTCCTAGATATTTACTTCCCAAAAATGAAACTGTACTTCAACATAAGTTGTACACAAATGTTCATAACTGCTTTATTTATAACAGTTCAAAACTGGAAACAACCTAAATGCCCATAAAGCATTGAATGTATAAATAATTGCATTATATCCATCTAATCAGCAATAAAAAAGTAACAAACTATTGCTATACCAAAATGTACAAATGTACAAAGTCATTATGTTGAGTGAAAGAAGCCAAACACAAGACTATCTGCACAATATCATTATATATGTGTAATACATGTATTATCATTTATGGGAAATTCTAGTAAAGGCAAATCCATAGCAAAAGCAATCAGGTCAGTAGTTGTCAGGGACAAGAAGTGAGGAGAAGGGAAATAATGCAAAAGAGCTTGAAGGGATTTTTCTGGAGGGATGGGAGTATTCTGTACCTTGATTGTATGGGTATTGATTGATGGGTATATGATATTATAGGCTGAATTGTGTTACACAAAAGGGTATGTTGATGTCCTAACCTCAGTACCTCAGTACCCCAGATGGTGAACTTATTTGGAAATAGGGTGATTGTAGATGTCATTAGTCAAATTAAGAAGAGATCAAATTAGAGTAAGTGGGTCCTAATCCAATAACTGGTACCCTTATGATAAAAGGGAAACTTGGTTACAGACACACAGGGTGACTACATGTTAAGACAGAGGCAGATATTGAAGTTATGCTATCACAAGCCAAGGAATACCTGGGACTCCCAGAAGCTGGGAGGAACTAGCTCTAGAGACTTCAGAGAGAGCATGCTAACATCTTGACTTTGGACTTCTAGACTCCAAACTGTGAGATAATAAATTTCTCTTATTTTAGATCACCCAGTTTGTGATACTTTGTTATGGCAGCTCTAAGAGACCGTAAAACCATACACTTAAAATGGGTGACTGTTGGAGCACCTCAGTGGCACAGTCAGTTAAGCTGCTGACTCTTCATTTCAGCTCAGGTGATGATCTCAGGGTTGTGAGATAGAGCCCCATTTTGAGCTCTGTGCTCAGTGTGGAGTCTGCAAGACTCACTCTCCCTCTCCCTGGTGCCCCCCTCCAAAAACTTGAGTCTGAGAAATGGTCTTCTCTGTTGGCTGAATGAAATAAGATTCTCAACTATGGCAGGGGAGTGGGAGACAGTGGCAAAAGGAAGAGGTTTTGTAGGCAACCTTCATTTTCCATAATTGGTAGTGGAGCTGAGATGGCAGTTTGAATAATCTGACCTGCAAAAAGAGTTTTGATGATGGTTACATGTCCATGGGGTCCCTGGGACCTAGGTGGCTAGCCCTTTAAGGCTCTACCTGCTATGTAAAACAAAAGTAAAAACAAAATACCTTTGAAATAAACCACCCTAACAGAGATTCATAGCTTATTACACAAAACTTGATCTGAGTTAATTTACAAAATCTTTAAACTGTTAATTCTTTAAACTGAGGCGGAGAGGTTGTGTATCCCTGAGCAAGGACTTTATGATAACCCTGCAAGGTACTTTGATCTGCTCAATGTCACACTTTCCTTGTAGATTTCCACAAAGAGACCTAAGTTTATTAACCAGGAAATATATATACTGGGGAATGGGATAAATCTTAAATGATATGGAACTTTGGACATTGTCAATAAATATTAATTTCCAGGGATCCAGAACATAACATCACTGTTTGCCTTCTGCCCAAGAGGAGCTTATGGGGTCATGATAAAGTTTGACTAAAATCTTCATGAAAAACACAGTGGGGTTTCAAATCCAATCAGCAATTATTCTTCAACCTAGTATATAATTGAACCATTTACCTTCCATAACTGGAACAAAAAGATGAGTCATTGGTTTATTCTTAGTCATAACAGCTTTATGGAGACACAACCCACTCACTTATAGTGTTGAGTTAAATGGTTTTTCATATATCCACAGTGTTGTGAGTTGTGCCTCCATTATCACAATTTTAGAACATTTCCTCACCCTCTAAAGGAGCCCACACCATTTATCTATCACACCCACATCTTCCCTTCACCCCCCGCCCTGGGAAACCACTAGTCTGCTTTCTGTCTATGGATTCCTGGACTGGACGTTTCATATAAGCTGCATCATATATATGGTCTTTTGTGTTTGGCTTCTTTAAGCTAAGGGCATATTATTTTCAAGGTTCATTAGTGTTTTAGCATCTATTAATAGTTCGTCCCTTTTTACAGCCAAATACTACTTCCTCGTATGTGTACACCACGTTTGTTGATCCATCAAAGGTTGATGACCATATAGGTTGCTGCTTCTTGGCTATTGTGAATAGTACTGCTACAAACATTTCTGTGCAAGTTTTTGTGTCAGCATTTATTTTTATTACTCGAGTATCTTCCTATGTGTGACAATGCTGTGTCAAATAGTGTGTTTACCTTCTTGAGGAACCGTCGAGCTGCTTTCAAAAGTGACTGTACCTACTCCTATGAGGGTTCTGATTTCTCCACGGCCTCATGAAAATTTGTGATTATCTATCTGTTTGGTTACAGATGTTTTAGTGGATGTGAAGTAGACTAACATTCATTGTGTGCTGTTCTTTTTTCCTTCTGTTTTGTTTTGCATTTCCCTCATGATAAATGAGGTTGAACATCTTCCCATATGTGCTAACGATTTACATAACTGTTTTAGAGAAATGTTTGTACAAATTTCTTTTCATTGGCTCATTTGTATTTTTATTATAGGTGAGTTTATTGGCTCCTTGACCCAAGATTAAAAACTGTTGTCAGAAGGGCCAATGGAAGTTCATTGGAGTTATCTATCCCTATTGAAATAGTGAACCAAAAAGCATTTCAACATCCCTGAGGACATCACTGAGATTAGGGCTCTCATCAAACATTAAAAAGAATCCGTGATATAGGATCATATCTCCATTTAATTGTCTAGTTTGAATAGTGCAAAGTAGATGGATCTTGCAGTATGACAATGGGCAGCTTACCCTGGTATACCTCCAATGGATCTGACATCACAAATGTGTCATCTTTGTTGGACACTTGATACAAACATTTGATCTTAACATTTTTTATTTTCTTTGCCCCAGTAAGCAGGCAACGAGAGTAGTTTTTTATTTGACAGATGTTTAACTCAGGATATGTCCACCTCCTAATTCTGTCCTGAAATTTAATCAAGAGAAACCCCGGCCTTCCCAGTGTAGTATTTTGTTGACACCATGCTAATAGGACTTGGAAAGCAGACAGTTTTAGTTTCCTAGGTGCTTTGGTAATAAGGCAATAGATCAATTTTTTAGTGAAGTTTGTGATCGTTCTAATAGTTTGGGACATTTTGGAATATTCCCCCCCGCCAAAAAAAATTAACCTGTGCTCCATATCAAGAAATTAAATCATCTTATTTGGATTTTAGAAGCAACATAAACTACACTTGTGTTTATGCTCAAGCCATTTTCTGGTAACACAGAAATTTCCCCATTTTAAGAGTACAGTTTCAAGAGAACACTCAGAGCTGGTCTAGACTATGATAGTCAACATTTATGACTTAGTAGATTCAATGTTATTTAAAGGGTTTGTGCCTATATAAGATGATGAATCACTGACCTCTACCTCTGAAAACAATAAGACATTATATGTTAATCAGTTGAATTTAAATTTAAAAAATAAAATAAAATAGAGTGTTTGTGCCAGATTGTGATAATGTGTATACCCTATGGCAGGTATAGAAAATCATGGTAGAAAACCCATATTTTTAGCAGAAGCCAGGCTTTGCTCTTCTGCAAGAATATACCATTTTTTAAAACAATAGTTCCGGGCGCCTGGGTGGCTCAGTGGGTTAAAGCCGCTGCCTTCGGCTCAGGTCATGATCCCAGGGTCCTGGGATCGAGGCCCACATCGGGCTCTCTGCTCAGCAGGGAGCCTGCTTCCTCCTCTCTCCTCTCTCTNTTTGCTCTTCTGCAAGAATATACCATTTTTAAAAACAATAGTTCCTAGCTCATTTTGAGTTTTGCTCTGCATGCAAAACTAGGCTTCACTGGTTTAGGTGCTTTTGTACCTAAATAAGAAATTCTTCAACCAGGAAACATGGCAATGATATCTTTGAATTAGAAGTTGATAACATCTCTTGGCCATTTGAGGCCAAGATGCATCAGAAATTAAATCGGTATTTTCATAGTCAAAGAACCTTGAGGTATCCGGGTTTCTGCCTAAATGCAAAGGGAATATGGTGGAGGAGGATGGTAGTCATAATAAATTCAGAAATGAGGACAATATTTGCCACCCATACTCCCTTCCTTAATGTTTAATGAATATGTTTACATATTTTAACTAATTTTCCTTGTCTTTACTTTTCATTTACCCTATTAGATACAGAAAATGTAAGTAAATATTATAACAGAATTGGTTGGGATGGTTCTTAAGGGTGATAAATGGACAGAGATCCTCAAGTCTGAGCTAATTAAGATCGGTAAATCATGAGAATGTGGTGGGAGCCTTAGAGGAAAAGGTAAGAAGTTTATCAAAATATGAGAAATAGTGGCATTGTATAGGCAACAGTGTTTTTTGTTTGTTTGTTTGTTTGTGCTTTCATCTCCATCTAGATTTGGGAAGAAGGATGTAAATGTGCGTGTTGGGTAGCAAAAGCTGGTAACTGCATCCACATTTGACATAACTGGTGTTCTAAACCTCTCTTCCAAATGAGACCTCAATCTGCCTTTTGAAGTAACCTCTATCGTGTGTGATCATTAAAGGAGGTAGTGGCTAATTCCTGCTGCAAAGGCTACTGGGGTCCCTGTCCAATTCCCTACCTGGGCAGCCAAAGAGTGAGCATTGGTTGTAGAGTCAGTCCCTGAGCCTGAGGACCTTGAATCTTAGAGCAAACCACTCAATAATGTAAGTGATGACTGGAGGACATGTCATGGGTGGTATAGCACAATGCCTCAGAGACTCTCTGCTCCTGTGTTATGACTCCTTGGCATCTCCTGCTGTCCAGTCTTCCAGAGATCCTTGGGTCCTGCCTTCCTGTTTTCCAAGCCCAGTCCTCTTGCCTCCAATCAATCCTGGGAGGCTCTGCATCCTTCCAATATTAGCTTAGGAGATCCAGGTTTGTTTGTTTGTTTGTTTTTCCAATTAAAGCAATGTATATTACTTTGTATAATGTGTTACCTTCTTTTTGGTTCTGAATTCAGACTCCTTAAGAGAGAGGATCTGATGAGGTTGGCCAGCCACCATCCGAGAATCATCCAAGGGAGACTCAGTTGGGTAGATATGTCATAATATTCCAGAATTCAAACTAATCACCAGTATACAGATTATGTTTTTTGTCAGGGACCCAAATGAGTTCAATCCGTTTCTTTGGCAGAGTCACACACCATCAAACATAATGACGTATAAGGACTTGCATAAGAAAGTGGCTATAACTCACAAGGAAGGGTCCTTCACTGGGGTACTTTGAACTTCTCAAAAAGGGGTAGTTTAATTGTCATGTACCTTGCATGGCTTCATCAGGGCAGGGTAATATAGAAAGCTCTGAGGGTCTAACTTTCTGTGTCAGTGAATTCCAGCTGCTTTAAAACCCTCACATGGTGGCCCCTGAGAGCTTTTGCAAAAATACACCGGGAGAATCACAGCTAAAGTTCAGTCCTATCTCTCCTCATCTCTTTAACCACTAAGACTTATTATCTGCAGTTTAAAGAGCTCCATTTCCAGCCAGGGGCTGTAGGTTATTGCTCTCTGATTTTGTAGGGCACTGCACAAAGGTACAAGTTGTATTCGCTGGCCTGAAAAAGAATGCAGGGTTTTTGAGAAGAGAGCAAATGAGGTCTTTGTGAACAGGGAAAGCTTAGGCGTTAGAGAAACAGGCTTACAGAATGTTAATTGCTGCTGGTGATTACAACAATGTGTTGGGTAGCTTGTTTTTTCTCAGAAGTGATGGCTCAATGTGTGATGACAAATATTGGTGAAGCCCTTTTACTTTACTGGTGATTCTGGAGTCTAGGCCACCTTGCCAGCTGTTAGCTGCCATTCAGTTTTATTACAGGTTTTGCAAATTAGACAGTCACTCTCTGGTTGTCTAGAATAGGTGTAAGAAGCAAATACTGTGTGGGAAGGAATATATTATTAAATCTACAGAGTAAGCTGTTATAGGCACTGTGGCCGTAATTCACAGTCTCCATCTTCTTTCCCTCCTGTGATGGAAGGAGACTCCTCCAAACATTAAAAACAGAGAAACTCAGATCCAATATTCATATCTCAGCACAACAGGAATAAAATGCTCATAGGCAGTTTGTCAGTGTTTATTAACTGTGACCTACAAAAAACGTAACCATGGCAGTGCCTTCTCACACAGGTGTGGCAAGATGGGATTTTTGTCTCCATCCTCTTCTTTTCTAACCCTATCCCTGTCTGTCATTGGTAAAAGTGACCTGTTAGCATAATAAGACACAGTGTCATATAAGTGGTCAGCACCGATAAGAGTAAAATCTCTTTGGTAGGTTTCCAGCAACTCCTGGGACTGAGTAGCCAAAAAAAGTCCTTCCATGGCATCGATAATTTGTTTGGGAACCAGATAGCATCACAGTGCTCCTCAGTCATGCCCCACATCCACCCTCCCAACACACACAACACACACAATTCATTACAAAGGATGTCCTTCCTATATCTCTGGACTCTTACTTACCAATCCAATAACTATCGATCATCCATCACTGGAAACTTTCTTAAAGCTACTGAGAAGTTGAACAGCTATATTTTACACAAATGCTAAAACAAAACAAAACAAAAAAACCCACAGCAAACAAAAAGGATCTGGTCATATTTAAGAACCAGGAAAGCACTAAAAGAAATCATAACATCCATACAAAATACATTTTTCCCCCCACATGACTTGATGTGCCACTTTGTGGTCAAATAAAATCATTTCTTATGGTTCATGAAGCTTTTCTGTTCTTTTGAGTCATAGCATCAACTGAGAAGCCAAAGTAAACTCGGTGAAGAGTTTACCACTTCATTTTTCACATCCTTGAACAAACATGGTACCAACTAAAAAAGGTAAAAAAAAAAAATAGGCATTTACTAAAAAGCTCATGGCATAAACTGTAAAGCAAAAATCGATAGACTTTCCTGGAATTAGCACTTTAATAAACTTGGAGTCATATGTTTGCCTTGTTTTTCAGTCATTTTCTGTTCATTATCTTAAAGGACATTTAAGTTTTAGGTATATTCTAAATTATATATGCTTAGATTTTGACATATTAAAAGTCAACAAAATTGAGTATTGTGCTAGGTAATTTACCTCTGTTATATTATTTGATACAAAAAAGCTACATCGAGGGTAAATCTTCACACAGATAAGCTCTATTTTATTAAAAACTTCACAACAACTTATAGTTTACCAGCTCTTCTAAAAGAATTCAATATACAATCAACTTATGAAGGAACATATAACATATAACATATATATGTGAGTTATATATACATGATATATATAAAGGAGATATATATATATAATATCCAATATAATAATGAGAGATATAAAGGAAATATGTATATATAGGACAATGTATATGGATATACATAGCTCCTTTATATCTATGTCATAAATATGCATACACCCATAAAATACATGTGAGATGTGCATGTATGAAGGGTATATATGTATATATGTGAAGGATATATAATATATACAAGTATATGTAAAGTGTGTGCATGTGTAATTTGAGCCTGTGCTTATACTGCATGAAGTAAATGTATATTTTCCTACAATTATTTGTAGGTTTCTTAGTTTAGTAAAAAGGATTACAGTATAGGTTTAGATGTCATAATATAGGCTTAGAGGCTCAAAAATGGTATCAGAGTTTTTGATCTTTTACACAAGCATGCATTGGGCATTTACCATGATGTGCTCAGAGGATGAAAGAGGGAAGCATTTGTAGTTCTTATCCTCAGATTAACATTCATCAAGGAGACAGGTGAGTCTTGGACTCAACTTTTACTTCTCTGGGGTAGTGGTCAAGAATCCTGTGTCGAATTGGCTACTAGAGTTATATCACCACTAATATTTGGTGATTTATAGCCATCTGAGCCCCATTCTTTGCTCTGCCCTCAGGGATCAAGTGCAGGAAAAGGGCCATAGACTCAAAAGGAAAGAGGAGAAAGAGAATGTAAGGAGGTTTATGTGGTTTCTCTGTTTACAAATAGGGATAATAACAAAATAGGATAATGCTTAAAATTTGTCTAGAAAGATCTGGTTGGATCCCCTTGCATAAGTTGGACAAACATTTCACATAAGATCCATTTGTATGACTCTGTTATTCATTTAAATGATTCAGAATTTTAAAGAAAAGTATACCTATTGCCCTAAATAGGAGCAAAAAATCTGACCTATGCCTATCTTCAACATTATTCAAAATGAAAACTGAAGTCAGAATTCTCAGCCACAGACAGGGGATAGGTCAGTGTGGTGAATATGCTTTAAGGATCCGGGTTCTCCAACCAAAAGACATCTTGGGTTTTTTTTTTTCTTCAAGATTTTATTTATTTGACAGAGAGAGAGCGATCACAAGCAGGCAGAGAGGCAGGCAGAGAGAGAGGAGGAAGCAGGCTCCCTGCTGAACAGAGAGCCCCATGCGGGGCTTGATCTCAGGACTCTGAGATCATGACCTGAGCCAAAGGCAGACGCTTAACACACTGAGTCACCCAGGCGCCCTGACATCTTGGATTTTGAAATCAAAAGAGATCTGGCTTTAAAAATTGGGCATTGAAACTCTGATATAGTATTCATAGTTCAAATGCCAGATCTATCTTGCAGGGCAATTGCATGGATTAAAGGTAGTTTTCATAATACACCTGCTGCATAGTAAATGCTCAACAAGTGATATTGATAATTACTTCAATATTATTTTAAAATACATGCAAGTTTTAGAATTCTGCAAATTTCCCATTTCAACCCTCACAGTCCCAATGATTTAACTTATTTAACTGAAGTCTCCACAAAGCAATGAAAATATATTTTTCTCTCATACTTGGAGATGAAATTTAGCACACTGACCATTTACTCCTTTATGGTCAAGAACCTTGACTTTAGTTCTCATTTTCAAATCCACGCCCTTTACATTCTGAATGATGAAAAAGACAACCTAAGTCAGATCTTTCAGATTCCCTACATCTAGTGTGTGATTGATATATTTTTCTTTAAAAATTTGAACTGTGGGCGCCTGGGTGGCTCAGTGGGCTAAGGCCTCTGCTTTCGGCTCAGGTCATGATCTCAGCATCCTGGGATCGAGGCCCGCATCGGGCTCTCTGCTCAGCAGGGAGCCTGCTTCCTCCTCTCCCTGCCTCTCTGCCTACTTGTAATCTCTCTCTGTGTGTCAAATAAGTAAATAAAATCTTTTAAAAAAAAAATTTGAACTGTTTAAATGAAAAAGGGAAAGTCATGTATGGAGGTTATATGTCAAGTGTTTGTTAACCTCCTACAGAGAAGAATAAAGGGGGACATTTCTTATGCTATAGGAGTTTTCTATCTTGGGGATTTCCAGTTAGATTTCATAGAAAACCATATCCCAACCCTGCTGTTTCTACAGAGATGCTTACTTGCCACCTGATCCAATTTCTCTGCTGAAATAAGTAATAGGGGCCATTAGAAATTCATGGAAGAACTATGCCTTAAATTTGTTCCCCAGGGAATTTAATTTTAGAAATTAATGAGCTCTCCTGATACATTTTCCTAGTAAATTAATGAAAGATTATGTAATTCTGTTTAGCTAGATTCTGAGCTTCGACCTAATAGGACATCTGTCCTCACCCCACACATGCTCACCGGGTATTGAAGACCAGCCTGCCAGTGCTCCTTAGGGAGCTTTAGTATTACACACCCCCACGTTTCAGTCAGGGGTTGGTGAGGGGGGTGATGGTTTCTCACTGGGTGTTTGGCAATCAGGGAACAATGGTCAGAAAGGGAATGGTGCCTTGGACAGCGTCATTCCACCCTCCTGTGAGGTGGGTGTGGTAAGAAGGGCAGGGAAGCCCTGTTGTTGTTTGTTTGGTTGGCTGTCTTTGAGGAACTGAGCCAATGTGAAGGGTTCTCAGGGCAGTCTAATTAATAAGAAATATCCTGAAGGTTGGGGATGGCATAAATCTCTGAGAAGGACCCTGCTCTGAGGTGAACTGAATGCTCCACTTAATTGCATCTCTTTTTAGTACAAGGGAGTTGTGAGCTTTGCTGAATGACTGGGAGTCATTTTCCAAAAGATTCTTAAGGCTGTTCTGCTAAGATGTAGGCTGTTAGTGTAGCTATTGATGCTTTGGAAGCTGAGAGACATCAAGAGTTAGCAGCCAGGCTACCCTACCAGCATAATTTAGATCACAGCTCTGCAGACAGGTGTGTAACTCATCTGCTCATATGCTGAGCGTCTATACCACCTGGCTGTGTGACTTCATTTAATCCTTAAACAACCCTGTGGGCTATCTCCATCCTCATCACTAATGAGGAAACTAAAACTCCTAGAGGATAATTTTTCCAAGGTCAGATATCCCTAGATACCAGGGATCTAGGATTTGGCTCTTGCATGTCTACTAAAAAAAGAACACTGAGCTAAGATCATATTTATTTGGGAATAGACATAGTTGTTTTTTGTTTCAACTACCCCACACTGTAGACAGCCAGTTATAAAATCCAGAAATGAATTAACTCTTTGAGGCTTCAGATTAAATTAAAATAATAGCGACTCAATACTAAGGGTTAAAAAGAGGGAAAGCACTATTAAAAACTGAAGCTGAAAAAAAAAACAAACCTCAAGCTGACTAAAGCTGCTTCTACTTTGAAAGGGGAGGGTGATATAATTCATATAAGAAGAGAAATAGGGCGCCTGGGTGGCTCAGTGGGTTAAAGCCTCTGCCTTCGGCTCAGGTCATGATCCCAGGGTCCTGGGATCGAGGCCCTCATCGGGCTCTCTGCTCAGCAGGGAACCTGCTTCCTCCTCTCTCCTCTCTCTCTGCCTGCCTCTCTGCCTACTTGTAATCTCTCTCTCTGTGTCAAATGAATAAATAAAAATCTTTTAAAAAAAAGAAGAGAACTAAATCTTCATATTGCTCTCTACCTACCTAGAGTAGACAGTCTGTTATTTAGCAGAACCTAACAGTGAGGCTTCAATNAGAACTAAATCTTCATATTGCTCTCTACCTACCTAGAGTAGACAGTCTGTTATTTAGCAGAACCTAACAGTGAGGCTTCAATACGCAAAGGGCAAACAACTACTTTCTTGATAGGATTTGAGAAAGTTGTAGCTGTCTGAATAATAGGTGGCAAGTGTAGTCTTATCTTTTCAGGTTTAGGAGATCCCAGAAGAGAAGGAGGAGCGAAGGGGAGGGAGAGGGGTGGGGCTGGGGGCAGGAGAGGGGAGGAGAGAGATCTGGCTAATATAGCCCAAGTCTAGAGGCCATTTCTTTCTCAAGGACCAAGATATATTTTTAAAAAGATTAATATTCAATTTTTAGTTTGTTACATTTCTGTAGCACAAACCACATTTGTGGCCCAAATCTTTAGTAAAATCTCCTATACACAAAATAACTTTTTTTTATTAAGGAACTATATAGTTACATACAGTGTTATTTTAATTTCAGGTGTACGACATAGTGATCTGATGACTCTATACATTATGCTGTACCCACCACAAGCGTCGTCACCATCTGTCACCATACAACGTTATTGCCATATTATTGACTATATTCCCTATGCTGTACTTTTCATTTCTCTTATTGACTTATTTATTTAATAACTGGAAATGTATACCTCTGAATCCCCTTCACCTTCACCCTGGGTGAATAATTTGTTAGTGGAAATAGAGAAAGGGCTGATTTCCACGTTTCCGTTGGCATAAAGTAGGGAAAGGAGAAAACTGCAAGGGGGCAGATGGGAGTGAGCTCCCATGTCCTGTGGTCCTGGCCAGAAATGACCGGAAGCGTGGCAGCCCTTGAGAGAGTCTACAGGAACTGCTGGATTTTACAGGGTGCTGAATACTAAAAGGGAAAGGATGGTAGAGTTTTGGTCACCACTCAGTCAGTTCCCATTTGCTTAATCAAACTTAATCTAAATCATCTTTACGGTTCATTTATTAAGAGGAGACAACATATGTAACAATGTAGCCCAGGCAATGAAAACATTTACTGGGTGGGCTCTTTCTCAGAAGGTTGTAAAAAGACCTAAAGGAGAATTAGTGTTTTTTGTTTTTTGTGGTTTTTTTTTTTACATTGTATTCTTTTATTCAAAAACAGCTTTGAATGGCATTAATTAAGTTTAGGCTCTAGTCCAGTCATTGATTATATGTAATATACGATTACTGAATATTATAAGAAAGCGTTCCATGGAATTTTCACTCTACACTGTAAAGTGCGAGCCAAGCTCTGAGATCCCCGCCCCCAGCTGCTCAAAACCATCCTGTCACTCACCAGAGTGGCCAAGGTCTTCGGTCTGTGAAATACCCTTCTTACAAGGAAATGGGGGAGAGTAAATAGGAAGAAAAGAAAAGTTGTCAGTTACTTTTCCACATCTACCCAATACACCTGGTCATGAAAGGGTGCTCAATTTGTTCCCTGTGAGATTTCACCCCTGTGAAAGCTTGTCTAGAGAGGAGGAGACTCGGTAAGAGAGAATAGCAGTCTACCTGACCGGGAAGAGAATCCTGCTTGTCCAACAGCTCCTGGGTCATTTCTAGAACAACTGAAGCCCAAGTTGGAGGGGCACCCATCTATGGGTGATGGGAAACTGGGGGATTCTGGCTTCCTAGACCTCTGAAGAGTAGAAAGAGCAAGAATCTCCCCACAGAGTCTCAGCATCAGTTAGATATCTCTGTTAACCCACCCTTCTCTGTAGTGGTCTAGATGCTTTGAACTTATTAGTCCTCCGAAAACATAGACTCTTTCACCTACATTTATGTCTCTAGAAGCTCTCTTAGTGCCTGGCATGGGATAACCCTCAATGATTATTTGTTTTATAATAATAGCAGGCATTTATTAAGATCATTTATTTTGTGACTTTAAATGCTTTATGTAGAATTGTGTGATGTGATTCTCACCAAAATGTATGAAGCATATTGTCTAATTCCCATTTTACGGGTGATATAAAACAAGGCTTAAGGAAATTAAGAAAATTTGC
This sequence comes from Ailurus styani, assembly GCA_002007465.1. NCBI lineage: Eukaryota > Metazoa > Chordata > Mammalia > Carnivora > Ailuridae > Ailurus > Ailurus styani. Next base: position 425,966 of record LNAC01000766.1, read on the forward strand.
CCAAGGTTACAGAACTTTTAAAGAGGGAAGTCGGGATGGGAACTCGGATACTCTGACTTCTCTGTAATTGCTGAATTTAATTGGCTAGGCTAGACATGACATAAATCAAGAGATGAGCTGGGATAAATCTATATTCCTGGCATCTCCTGCTTCTTGAAAATCTGAGGGTTTTTTTTTCCGTTGTTGTCTACCAACCTCATTTTCCCTTCCCCAGTCTACCTGACCTTGAGTATTTATCAAGTGGAATAGTATTCAATACACTGCATTCTCTTTTATGTTGCATGTTTGATATAGTGACTCACAATGTGGACCTTAAAATGCTAGGCACAGGCTGTTAAAATAGAGTTCTGGTAAAATTAAAGCACAGATCAAAACTGGAAATAGCTCACATTTATTTGGATTTCGCCAAGGGAATATTAGCTCTTTATGACATTTGAAAGATGATGCTTTTATGATCTTTATATAATAGGTTTACTGAAGTACTCTGTCTTATTTAAATTCCAGTGATCCTGAAGAGAAAATTTGTGCATCCTTCGTTATCTCGCAATTGATGGACTTGAATCATTCATGACTTTAAAAATTTTTCAGTACAAATGAAATATAGTTTGACTGGATTCTATAAGAAAAATCTGGAACTTTGTCCTGCAGGTCACTATTTAAATGGCAGCACAAAAAAAGGCTAGATATTTCATGGAAGCAAATGCTGTTTCCCTCACCATAGTGGGAGTGATTTGATTATTTTCTCAATTATGCTTGGATACCCCTACATAACTAACAACAACAACTATAAGCAGCCTTAATTAAGTACTTTGCTTTTTTGAAGTAGTTCATTCTTTGAATCATTTCAGTGGAATTAAAATAAGAAAAAAACACGTTGACGGCTCAAAAGGAGAAAAAGCCTATGTTTATCCCATGCAGTACAGAACAGAAATGAATGGACAAAGGCAGAGGCAATGGAAGCCTTCCTGAGATGAGATGTCCAAGTGGAATGCTTAGCCTCTCAGTATTTAATCAAGGCTAACTATCATTAAATACGCCTGAGAGACATTCATTATTATCATTAATAATACGGTTTATGGAGATTTGTGTATCTGAAGTTTCAGACATGAAGAGGGACGTTTGGGGTGCCTGGGTGGCTCAGTCGGTTAAGCGTCTGCCTTCTGCTTAGGTCATGATCTCAGGGTTCCAGGATTGAGCCCCACATTGGACTCCCTACTTGGCGGCGAGTTTGCTTCTCCCTCTCCCTCTGTGATCTGTCTCACTCTCACTCCCTCTCAAATAAATAAATTAAAAACAAAAAAATCTTTAAGAGGAAAGTGTGAAATATGTGCCAGAGCTAGGGCACCTGACTGGCTCAGTCAGATGAGAACGTGACTCTTAATCTTAGAGTTGTGAGTTTGAGCCCCACATGGGGCACAGAGATCACTTAAATTAAACAAACAAACAAACAAACAAACCTTGAAAAAAATGTTGAAATATGTGCTAGAACTGAACACAGGCTCAATCATGAGGAAAAAAATACATGCTTTTATATGTGATTAAAAGGGTGAGACAATGTGAAGAAATTGCTCATTGGCTCTACTCTGTGCAGATTTTCTTTTTCTTTTTTTTAAGTATTTTATTTTATTTTATTTTATTATTTATTTATTTATTTTATTATTTATTATGTTCAGTTAGCCACTGTATAGTACATAATTAGTTTTTGATGTAGCGTTCAATGATTCATTAGTTGAGTATAACACCGAGTGCTCATCTCAGCACATGCCTCTTCAATACCCATCACCCTAATACCCCTTTCCCCCATTCTGCTCCCCCCAGGTTGTTTCTTGCAGTCCATAGTCTCTCATGGTTCATCTCCCTCTCTGATTTCTCCCCCTTTGGATTTCCCTCCTTTCCCCTATGGTCCTCCATGTTATTGCTTATGTTGCACATATGAGTGAAACCATATTGTCTTTCCCTGCTTGTCTTCACTTAACATAACCCCCTGCAGTTCCATCCATGTTGATGCAACTGATGGGTATTCATTGTTTCTGATGGCTGAGTAATATTCCATTGAGTATATGGACCACGTCTTCTTTATCCATTCATCTATTGAAGGGCATCTCAGCTCCTTCCCCAGTTTGGCTATTGTGGACATTGCTATTGCTGCTATGAACATTGGGGTGTATGTGCTCCTTCTTTTCACTACATCTGTATCTTTGGGGGTAAATACCCAGTAGGGCAATTGCCAGATCATAGGGTAGCTCTATTCTTAACATCTTGAGGTACCTCTGTACTGTTTTCCAGAGTGGCTGTACCAGCTTCAATTCCCACCAAACAGTGTAGGAGGGTTCCCTTTACTCCACATCCTTGCCAACATTTGCTTTTCCTGTTTTGTTAATTTTGCCACTTTAACTGGCGTAAGGTTGTTTTCAAAACTGTGTTCCACAGAACCTTGGACAATTTTTTGAGGCAAGGTTCATCCGGGTATCAGGATGAGGCCCCAGAATGTCTGAGGTCCCTTTGGGGATGTAGGATGGTTAGGAGAGAGACAGTGAGCAGATCTGCAGCCCCAACTGCTTCTATCAGAGCAAGTCTCTTTTACTTTCTTTTGAGGAATATTCCACTAATGATTTCATTATAAAAACAAGTGTTCTATTGCCAAAATACATTAGAAAAGTGTGGCTAGCTTTTTTTTTTTTCAATCCTTCAGGTTTCAGTTTCAATGTAATCTCTTCAGATAGGCTTTTTCTGACCTTTCACCACCCACTATGCTATTCACCTCAGAACACTCTTTATTTCCTTCTTATTCCTGCTAAAAGTTTAATTATTTTTGGCTGTTTATTTGCAGACTTTTTAATTATCTGTCACCTACCCAAACTGTAAACTTTTCTAGGACAGTTACCTTATCCTCTCTGATTTTATCTTTGTCTCCTGTTATCTTCCAGGGTGCCTAACACATAGTAACTGCTCAATAAATGTGCCACAAAGAACTGAAAAAAACCAAAATGCATGAATAAAAGTGTTAATCATTGTGTCACCCTAAGATTCGGCATGCTTGATTATGTCTGGATGACCAGAAGGAAGAATTCTCCTCTACTCAATGCCTATTTGGGCACAGGGATCAGGGATCATTCTGGGTAAGAATCAGTGTAAAGAGAAAACGAACTCAAGGTACTGAGGTTTGGTTTAATTTTTGCCCCATTTCAAACACTTCTGTCTAGATTCTAGGTCTACCCTCCGTAAGATGCTAGGGTATCGGTACACAAATGTGCCTCTTGAAATCCGTAACTTAAAAATAGTCAAACCAACATATTTTATTCAGATTATCAGTACAGCCTGAGGTGAAATGATAGAAAACAATAAGACAACAAATGCTAGAGATTGGGAAAATGTATTTGTTAGACACCAGTGAAGTTGGCTTTCTTGCCGTAGGAGCAGCAACTGTGGTTTCATGCCTCTGCACAGGGAAAGGTGAGAGAAGAGTGAGAGTCTACCTCTTGGGGCTCTCTTGGCAGGTGTTTCTTGTCATCTTCTATGAACTCACAGGGACTCTGGCCTCAGAAAGGAAAGACATACTTAAAGGTCTCTGGGTGTTCTGATTCTGTGTGGAAGCTTATGATCCTTATCATAGAGGCATTGACTATGACCTTGAAGGGAAAGAGATGAGCGCACTCTCATTTCTAAACAAATTAAACAGGGATCTTCTGGAGAAACTACCCTGCCAGTTCAGGCTTGGTTCCTTTTAAGTATTTTTCTCTGATAGCCATTCTTTTTCTTTAATTAAGAAAAAATATTTTATTCTCTTATGAAAAATATATGACTGTGCCTTTTTAAAAATATTTCTGCAGAAACTGTAACTTCATTGTCATTATAATCTTCTTCTATTCCCCGAGTATATATAAGTATTTTTAGGTTTGACCATCTTCAAGTAATCAAATAATCTGTCGCATCAGCAAAGATAAATGGAAACTGACCTTGCAGTTTGATTAATTTCCAAACTAACCATGAAGGATTTTAAGAATCAAGGGACTGAATTAACCTGTGGGAAACCAAATGACGTTTCTCAAATCCCATCAATGAACGAAGGTTATGGATAATTGATCATCTATATTCTTAATTATTCCCAAGTGAGTGGTATCTAAGCTCAGAGCTTACATCCTCACGAAGTAATCAGTTGGTGTCGGGATGGTAGCTAATTACAGTTCGTCAAAGGCAAAGAAAGCCTCCACTCTGCCCCACTAGAGGAGGCCACCTTTGGCATCCAACTGCAAGTATTAAGATGTAGAACTCAGGCTTCAATTTGTTAAAATAAAACAAACCACCACCAATGAACCAAGAGGCCAAGTGTTAAAAACAGTGAAACATAAAGAAATATTAAGAAATGGAAGTAAACATAGGGTGCTGAAATAAATTTTTATGTTGAAAATGGAAAATACATCTAGTAATATAAGTAGCGTGTAAAATGCCCAGCAGGAAATATTTCCTGTTTGGGCTTTTTTTGTTTGTTTGCTTTTATTTTCTCCTTCCTGCCTTGTACTTTTCAACATAAAAGTTATTCTTTTAATACAAAAAAAAAAGTGCACACCCAAAGAAAAAGAGGAATAATAAAAATGTTAGGATTCTAAAACTCAACCTAAGTTATGATGACATTGGAAAGCTGGATAGTTATCCGGAAACTGTAAAGTCCAAAACCCCTTTCCACAATTTCTGGAAATTCCCAGGAGCTCATGTCTTTGATCCTTTCACCTCCAGATCCCATATCTTTATACTCTGTTCTTGTGTCATCTCATGTGAAGCTCCATTCTTTGCCTATATGCACAAAAATATTCCCATGGTAATCATTCCATGAGTTTGGTGGACACTAGGAGAGCTCTATCAGACTCTGATCACTTTCCAATTCCTCTTTACTTCTGCCTCACTTTTTTTATGCTTGTTGTTCCCTTCAGAAATGAAAATGAGAAAACATCTCATCAGATGAGTTCAGTACTCATACTTGCGGCAAGTTGTATTAGTATTTGATTAAAATATAAGATAATATAATATGATTTTTAAAAGTACACTTTCCCTGAGAGGAATTCCAGAGGGTAAGAAAATCCTTTTCTTAAAACAATGATTCCACAAAAATATATCCAGAATGTTATACACCCATTCATACAATGGTTTTGTTACTAATTAATTTTTATAGCACTCAAATTAATTCTTTTATCCTCAGACATTCCTTAAAAATACTTTAATTAATTCACACAATGAACAAAAGTACTTAGAAAATAGTAGTTATGGGCCCCAAATAGCCCATTCCGTTCTTAGTCTGCCTATTACTATGATCAGAAATTCATCAAAATGTCCTTTTTCCTGTACTTACCAGCATAGAAAAATGTTGTTTGAAAACACTTTGAACATTTTATAGATGAAAGTTATAGTTTATAGTGGTTTTCATTGGTATATTTTTGAATCCTAATGAGATTGAGCTCTTTAATATATGCTTATTGGCTATCCCTGTTTCTGCCTCTATGAATTTCCTTCACACATGCTTTACTCATTTTTAATTGAGTTGTTCTCATTTTTCTTGTTAATTTATAACAATTCTTGAACTATAAATAGAATTTATCTGTTTTATATTGCAAAGATATTTCCTCGGTTTATCATTTGTTTTTCTATTTTTATTCCTTTTGAGTTCCTTCCTAGAGTAAGGGGAAGAAGGCCTTTTTTACCCCCAAACCATGTCAGTGTGTAGCTACATTTGCTCCTGGTAGTTTTGCTTTTATGTTTAAATCTTTGGCCAATGTGAAATGATCTTTGGAAGCTGATCTGAAATAAACATCTAACTTTGTTTCCTTTAGTGGTTTGCCGTTTATTCTAACACTATTTGCTGAATAATCCATGAGTATTTTACATTTTTACGTTATCAGAGCACTATTTGTTGACAAATGGATCTTTTTTCCAGTGCTATTATTTTTATGTTTAGTTTATTTTAATTAATTGTACTTTCATCCAAGTAATAGAAATACATGGTTATGAAATCAAAGAGTACAAAAATGGCATAAAATATGAATAATATTTTCATACTCTACCCTCCATTCCTCCTAGAGATAAATACCTCCAACTCCTTCAGCAGATTTTTAACCATTTTTTTCAGACCTCCTTCTTAAAACAAACCCCAATAATTTGTCAGCCCATATATTCATATTCTAACACCTACCTATACCACTTCCTGGATACAATCATCAAATATTCTCAAGCCACTCCTCCTCAATCAGTGAAAGTTTTCGCACTTTGAATACTGTCTGTCTGTCACTCCACCTCTCCACTTTCTTGAAGATTTCAATACCCACAGGAATAATCCATCTACACTTTGGATTTTCAATGTCTTATTTTCCTTCACTAGTGTTCCATTCTAACTTAGCTACCCATTTGCATGGCTACAGTCTAGATCATGTCATTATCAATAATGGTAGGAACTAAAAAATCTTATTTTCAAAATCACCCATTTTCTCATCATCACCTTTTTTCTTTCTTTCTTTCTTTTTTATCATCACCTTTTATCAATTGGGAAATGACCAAAAAAAAAAAAAATCCCAGACAGCTTATTACATCCCTACCATAGAATATACTGCAAACATTAAAAAGATTGAAAGAGAGGTTTCTACATCAAAGTGAAAACATCTTCAAGACACATAACTAAGTAAAAATATCAAGTGATTGTTAAATATGTACAGCATAAAATTATTTATGAAAAACGAGGAAATCCATAACATAAATCTATCTGTTTATGTATCTATCTATGTACCTATCCATCATCTATCATCTTCATGAACACAGAAAATGGTTTGGAAGGATTCACAATACATTTATCGTTACCTTTGACAAGAAGAAGGTGACTGTGTGATGACCAAGAGGAATGCCAACTTCTACAACAAATGATTTTTTTTAACCATGGGATTATATATTGGTGCATTACTTCTGTAGTTAAAAACAAAATCAAAATACATAGTCTAGTACATACTATCTTTCCCCTCAAAATCCTAATCAGATACTGATTAATAATAATTTAATTTATAGACTAACTAGATACAAGAAACAGATATTGTTACAATAGTCTATTCAGGAATGTATTATTTCTCTATTTATTCCTGGGTTTCTTTATGTGCTTCACAAAAATTGTATACTTTCATGATACATCCTACTCATTAAATTTATTTTTACACTTTTTATGTTTCTATTGTTATTGTTAAGAAACTCTTTCCCCATGGTGTTTTCCAATATGGTGCTAATTATAGGAAATCCATTAATATAGAGAGCTCTTTTAAGTTCTAACTATATTTGGTTGACTCTATTTGTCCAGGAAGATGATCATATCATCTCCTGATCACCTATCATAATTTAACATCTCCATGACTCAGTTTCTCCTAATATTTAAAGATGGATAATTAAAGTGCCCACATGGCAGATGTGTTGTGATGACTGAGTTAATATCTATAAAACACTAACACCTGGGGCCTAACTGTTGGTTGTGATGGCTGCTGATGAGGTTACCATTAGATTTCCTGTTGGGATTCAGCCTCCAGCACAGTTCTCAGTCTTCTCTTTTAGGATCAAAGTGGGCCAATTCATATTATCCTTTTATTCATTCTTTTCTCCAACTCATTTTGTTCTAACCAAAAATTGTTAAGACAGTTTGGCTAAGATTCCCTTCATTGAGCCCACATCACTTCCCTCGCAAGTGTGAAATTGCCAGCCTATTGGTCTTTCTCTCACTTCCATCTTTCTTGCACCATGTGTTGAATAAATGCCTCAATGTCTCTGAGTATGGGAGGTGCTCTTCCACTGTTGCCAGGGCCATTTGCGCTTCTTCCCTCTTCTATTATTTTGGCACTTCAGTTGGCCTTAGTAAGAGTCATGTAGTTAAATCACAAGTTCAGATTCTCATTTTGGACTGGAAATGATGTCTCTTTGCTTTTTATACCTTAACTGCTGTTTTTGATCTATTCAAGGACACCTCCTCCCAATTATCCATAATATCTTCTCCTATACTTGTACATTTGTCTATAGGTCCTTGTTTTCCCACCTTCCCCCCTTCATGTGCTTAAAAATTTTCAGACATTTTCTATTAGGAAAGGGCTATATGCAAACACTATCAGAAACATACTCAAGGTAAAGATCCTAATTAACACCCAAGTAGAAATCTCTTGCATGTCTAGTTCTGTGCCAAGAGAAATCAATCAGTGGTTAGAGCAGGAAATTAGAAAGATCAGTCTGAACCCAAGCTCTGTCATCTTCTCCAGTTATAATAACTCCTTGTCTCAATTTATGAATTGTGCTTTGCTAAAATTAAATTTTAGTAGTTACAACCAATAAGTATTTAATTCATATCTATAAAAGCAAAAGAGAGCAATTTATTATTGATAAAATAAATTTTCCTCTTAATCCTTCACTTGCATTGCCAATGAATTACTTTGGACTAAAATTTTACTTTCAAAGAATCACCTTCTGAGTAGAATGAAGCACTTGCTGCATTAAAGAACCCAAGGGAAGAATTATTTGAGATCCATAACACAAAGTCACTGGGGAAGAAATTTCACACATTATTTAGCTCCTCAAGTATCACAATCAGAAGGGAAAATTTGTTCAGGGATCAAATCGAAAGTCACACAAAGGCTTTTATTTGATTGCCTAGATAAGGAAACCACATGGTTCCCGAATACCTAGGTCTCTTGGCCTCCAAGGAATGGAAAATTTGGATTATTCTAGGATAAAAATTCCTTAACACTGAGTTAAAACCTGCTTGGAATAGACTTCTAAAAATGTGTTTGGTCTAGAAATGCTATTTTAAAGCAGAGTGACATTTTGCTTATAAAGTTTGCTAAGGGCAAAGGGCCTTAAAGTACTTGTTTTCTTTCTTTTTCTTCTTTTTTCCCCTGCTACTGTCACATTCTAAAAAATCTGTCTCATCTGTTGTTAGATTTCCATGTTTCATTACATCAGGACCTCTATGTCAACTTAGAATAGGGGAAGGCATTTTACCATAAAAGCTTTCCCTCCATATATATTTATTATATGCATATCTATATCTATATATTTCATTGTATTCATACTTATTTAATCACTTCAAACACGAAATGCTTTGGGATTGGCTCTAGTGGGATCAGGTGACAGACAGTCATTCGGGCCAAATCCAACCTGTGTTCAGAAGTTCCTAGATGACGCAATTGACCTAGACTCCAAACTCCATTTGTAGCATCTTTTTCGGGACTAACTAGGCAGATACTCTGGGATTTGTAAAAATTCTGAAGGGTCTTCTGTGACAATGAAAAGTCTATAGAAAGTAGGCGGGAGAGTGAATAACTGAAATCCCTGCTCTCTCAACCTCACTCAGGATTAAAGGGAATTACAGGTTTACTGTTCACTGAAGAGAAACAAATGCCCCATTACACAGAAGGGATTAGGGCCCGGAGGAGCACTGATACCTTCGAAATGACATTGCTGCTTGCCTCAGAGTGCAGGGCTGAGAGACACAGACTGCATTAAAAGCAGATTCCAGATGACCCAGAATTGCAAAATAAATGCTACCCAGGGTGAATGAAATTCTTTAGAACCCCTGAGTAAGAATGAAATTAAAATCTTGATCCCATAAAGAATTTGAGGATTTTTGTCTCAGAGTTAATAAGGGAAATATGTTTATCATTCAACAGGAGAGCCCCCTCCTGAATTTTACCAGCTTCCACCCTGCAGACGTCACAGACTATAATACAGAGAGAAAGGAAAAGGACGACCTGTCTCATGACTGGGGAGAGCCGCACATGCTTTTCCTGAAAGGATGTACAGATGGGGAGTTCGGAATACCCAGCACCTGCACCATGAGTTTTCACCTGCTGCCTCTGTTTCATGAATAAATATTAACACAGGTGTTCAGAAATGAAGAACAGGAAGCCAAGATCACTTTCGAGTTTTTTGACTTCATAATGTGTGTGTGTGTTCACACATCGCAATTTGAAGTGAATGGGAAAGAAAATTTATAATCTTTCTATTTGCTCTGCCCACAATCTAAACCCCCTTTAGAGTATGACTTTCAAGTGGACTGCTAAAGAAATAATAAAAGGAATAAAGCCAAGGAAATTAGAATTGACGTGTGAGTAGCACTCTCAAATATAATTTTTTTAGTCAATCAATAAATAATATTTGGGGCACACGTGTATGGAGGGACTGTTCACAACATTATGAAGATGAAGAAGGAGCACACACAGATTCTGTCCATGGTGCTTATTCTCTCAGGACACATACTGCATATAAACAAATAATAGCTCATAGATGCAAATAATAATGCATATAAAGAAACACTATAAACAAATAATCATCATGCAAAGTAGATGATTATACATGTCCTGAGAGAGATGTAAATAATGTCTCCTGGGATTTCAGAAGAGAGATTGTCTCTATTGAGAGAGGGGCAGGTGATCCTGGAGAAGCCTTTCTTCTGGGCCCTGAGAGGTGGATGACCTTTGGATGTGTTTAGGCTGGAGCATTAGAGGGTAGAATTCAATGGGCTTTTGCCCAACACTGAGTAATCTAATTCAAGCATGAATTATCAAATTCCATCAAAATGATGGAATTAGCTTTTTGTTCTTTTTTAACTTCTCTTTCTCTACCCTAACTAAATGACTGACTTGGTAATTTGACAAACTCATGCTCATGCATTAATGGCTAATAAGGGTGAAATTCTGCTTTTCCCAGCTACTTACGTTTTAACATGCTTTAATTCTTATTACTGTAAAACAGCTATTCATTATGTAAATGACTATTCAGCTATAACCTGGGATGAAATCTGTGGAGATGTGTTTCTCTTTTTCCATTTTTCTTTCAAATCCCCTTTTCATTTGGAACTGAGGGCAAGGCAGCCTAGATAGCCCCATACTTGCTAGCACTGCTTCACTGAGGCAAAGCCAGGATCTGGATCAGCCGAGATTTAGGCTCAAACATTAGGTCTATGGCCAGGGACTAACCTCAATGACCTGTGGATTGGCATCTCTTAAGCTGGGTGGAAGTACAAAGGAGATAATTTGGATGTGTTGCCTACTAATATTTTAAAACCTTGAGCCAATACCAATAATTGATATTGCTAGTATTAGATAAACTAAAGACTGGGGGAGTGAAAGAAGGGAGGGGAGGATGGAACAAATGTGGCACATAGAACAAAGATGATGCTTCTCCAATTCTGAGCAAAGTGCCATGTCCTTGAAATTCCTGTTCTTTGTGCAGGAAGGGGAACTGACCAGGTCAGCGTTTGGTTGGGTTTCTCCATGCCCATCATGGACTTAGCTGGGACAAAGTTAAGGCTGTACAACTCTTAGTGTTGGAGAGAGGGTAAGGCACAATTTTAGGCAAATATGGAAATTGTTCTTATTAGTTAGGCAGAATGAATAATGTTAGTAAAAGATAAACCAACCCTTTTCCTCTCAGGTATGTCCAGGTTGTCTTCAAAAGACCCTTGTATATCTTTATGTTTACAAAATCTGCTCAAATGGGGCATTTGTCCAGGTTCTAACATATGGCAGCCCTATGTCTTTTTTTTTCTCTCAACACACAGAATTCTATCTTTATATCCTCTTATTTAGACACTGTTTGGGGTCTGTCCAACACTCACAGCACTTTTTCCTCACCAACCCAGGCCTGATCCTGTTTGGACAGCAGTATGCCCAGGCCAAAATCCATTGTGATTGGTTGAACTCACAGTCAGTCATGACCATCCATTTTCTCCTTGCCAGATACTGGCATAAGGCAGATAAGGCATATGACTTAGATCTGGACAATAAAATGTAAAAGAAAATCTACTGGGGCTTTTAGGAAAGTTTTCTTTGTTCTGTTTTTTTTTCTCTGATTAAGTGGTATGAATGGCATTTTAAAAATTGTTTTGCTTTAATTTTCTTTCCTGCTTCAGGATGTGATTCTTGGAGGCACAGGAGGTACACATTTTGAGGCTGAGAAGAAGTATGGTGGACACACCAAGAATGGAAGAGCAGAAAGATAAAATCATTGATAACATTACTGGGCCATGAACTTCAGGCTTCCTGTTCAGTGAGCAATTCATTGATTTATGATTTAATTCATTCTCATTTGGATATTCTTCTCCTTGTAACTCAGTGCATTGAAGTGGACATTTACATTGGTGCTTCAGCTGTGGAGCTGGGAAAGAAAATCTGTGGATTAACAAGAGAGCATCAAAGCATGGAAACCAAATGGTAGCACAGTTGAGATGACATTTATTTCTAGAAGTAGATCACTGCCCTTTGCCATCATCTCCAGTGCAGAACACAACTTTCAGTTCTCAATGTTCCCAAATGGATAGACTTTGTCTTGCAACGGGGTGGCATTCTTCTACCTCTCTCACTCCTCTTTCTGCATCACAAGCACAGCTATTTCTCCCTTATTCTCAGATTGGCTCTTCTCTGCGGTCCTCATGGTGATCCTCTCCCCTCTGTCCCCTTTCCCTCAGCTATCTCATCTACTGCCCCAGTTTTAGTTCTCTTGTCCTTGAAAAGCAACTCTTCAACTTTGACTACGACTTCCCTTTGCTACTCTACACATGAAGTTTCAATTACCTATGGCCCTTTTCTTATTGGGTATTCTACCCAGAAAAACACAAGTACATGCCAAACCAAAATAATCATCCCAATGTCAGTATCGACTCCCAGTCCCTGAGTTTCCAAGTCGTTTGGTACTTCCTTCTCCTGTATTATATCTATACAACCCACTGCTATCAATTCTACCTCTGAATCCCCTCACTTACTTCTTTCCATCTCCATCTGTCTTCCCTCTAGTTTAGCTCAGCACCAAATCCTACCTGGACCTCTGTAACAGACTCAAATCAAGAGCTTTTTAAGAAATTTCCACCCTTTAGCCCATCTTACCCATAGCTTCCATAGTGTGCCTCCTTATTCCAAAGTCTTCAAAAGCAGCCTTGCCTTGTGAATGAAGTATTAACTCCTCACTGTGGTACTATAGCTCCTCCGCCCTTGCCAAGAACATAGCTAACTTATCATTTTAGCTTTACCTCTGGCTATTTATCTATTCGTTTTCTGTGTTCTTAGTTAAACATGACCAATGACACTATTGTTACTACTGTTATCAGCAGCAACCACAGCTACTGTTACTTATCTCTGATATTACCATGACTACATAATACTACTATCTAACTTAATGATGAACATTTATTGGATTCTTGATAAGTGCCAAGAACTGTGCTTAAGCATTTTCATTCAACATGTAGTCACCCAACAATCACTGACCACCTGTAATATGTTCAGCAGGTGTCGACGATATAATCAGACAGGGAGTTGCCTACCACACTCACGGAGCTTATTACTTCACTCCCCTTCTCTATTTCATTCTTGCAATAATCTTCTGGAAGTAGGTATTGTGTAATCAACATCATTTTACAGATGAGGAAACTGAGGCTCAGAGAGTTTTAGTAACCCATCCAAAGACTTAAAGAGAAGAGCTGCAGCTTCCAGACCTCTCGTGTTCCAGACCCTGAAGCTATTCACGCTCCCTTTCTCCACCTTTTTCTTGACCGTCCCCTCAGGCCCATTCATCGGCCACAGATCCTTGAGGGGAGGCCTATGTTGTATTCTTCTTTGTAGCCCACATGCCACCTGCCACAATTGATTAGCATCTTTATAGCTCAATATATGTTTTGAGGTTAAATGAAATAGAAGTAAAAGCATTAGCGACATCATCCCAGAGAGGCTTAATCTCACAGTCAGGCTCTCTCACTGCTGAGCAACAGCCTCTCCCAGAGTAATCAATGATCAATGTCTCTCAGCTGTCTGAAATAGAAGACAATATACCTCACCTGCAGCTTCTTTTTTTTTTTAAGATTTTATTTATAAATTTGAGAGATAGAAAAAGAGAGATCACAAGTGGGGTGGGGGGCAGAGGGAGAGAGAGAAGCAGACTCCCCACTGAGCAGGGAGCGTGACTCAGGGCTTTATCTCAGGACCCTGAGATCATGATCTGAGTTAAAGGCGGACAACTGACTGAGCCACCCAGAAGCCCGTCACCCACAGCTTCTAATACAGGTTTCATTGGTTCATCTGTTCTTGTGCTTAATAAGCAAGATTAATATTCATTGTAAATTCAGTTGTTAAGATGGTGTTACCAAATTCCATGTTCATTCCACTTTCCAATACACACTACTGCACTCTGCTAATGTTTCATCATGTTCTGCTACAATGCATTAAGGGCAGGACTGGTGACATTTGTTTGGAATGTGGCATATATATCCTACTTCAAAATGTCCAGGGGCCAATGGAGATGAATGAGGCATAGTTAAGGTCCTTGCTGCTTTGTACAGCTCCTTTTAACATTAAAACCATGAAGAAATACCCCACTAAATATAGTCTTAACACAATCATCATGGAAAGAATAATCTTTAACACAAATAATAGTGCTTTTGTTCATCTGGCTTCATTCATCACCACCTCTCATGGGACTTAAATGACATTTCTCCCATTCTTTCAGATTTGACACCAGAGAAATCCCAGTCTCTCTAGCCAAGAGATGGAGAAGCTGAGGATGAGTTCTAACAGTATCAAATAACATGCAAAAGTCCATGATAACTGCAGGTTATTCCAAGAATGCATATATGGAGGGCAGAATGTGGATCAACCATTTGACAAATGTGTATTGAGGGTCTACTGTCCAGGAACAGTCTTCTGTGCTGGAGATACCAAAATGAACAAGAAAGATTGCCTTCCCTAAGGGAAACTGCAATCGAGAGGGGAAGCCAGAGCAGCAGGCTCCAATATGCTGTTATAACTCTTTTGATAAGATAAAGCCAAAAACTGTGGAGGCACCCAAAGAGGGCACTATAGTTTAGAAACTCAAGAGAACTTTGCAGAAGAATTGGCAGCTAGGCTGCAGAAGTGAGGAAATCATATATAATAAACCAAAGATTTAAAAAAATAACACTTGAGAAGAAATAAGAACCAGAGATTAATGATAGTATATGGAGAAGGTGAATGGAGACTAAGAAAAAAATGTATATTCTTAAACTCCAGAATTAGGGGCACCTGGGTGGCTCAGTTGGTTAAGTGTATGCCTTTGGCCCAGGTCATGATTTTGGGGTCCTGGGATCAAGCCATGTCCTGCTCAGCAGGGAGCCTGCTTCTCCCTCTCCCTCTGCCCCCCCCAACCCTCTCCCTTGCTTTCTTTCTCTCTCTCCAATTGGATATATCACTCTTGAACTCAGAGATGCCAAACCAAACCATCGTGCATTCAAACTGCCTAAAGTAATTTTCATTACAGCAAATTAAATTTGACCACACAGTCGTTGACACTCCTTCTATGAAGAAGCTTAGCATATATCCCATCTCCTTGAGTCTCGCCAGGCTCTCTGACTGCTTTGGCCAATAAAATACAATGGGAAGTGACACGTGACAACTTATATACTGGCAGTTTCCACTTTCTGTCTCTTGAAGTTCTTACTTTTGAACTCAAGTGCTCTTATTTCAAGGAAGCCCAAGAGATTCCAAGACCTTAGTCAGGAGCCCCATCTGAGCTTCCATCTGACAGTCAGAACCTGTTTGCCAGCCATGAGTGAGAGCCATTTTGGAAATAGATCCTCTATCCACAGCCAACCCACCCCAGCTGACACTACATGGAGTGAATAGAAGCCATACCTTTCAAGCCCTGCCTGAATTGCAAATTAATGATTTGAGCCACTAACTTTGGATGATTTGTTACACAGCAATAAATAGTTGGAACCCACACCTACTTTAAGAAATTGGTGCCTCAGGGACCTGGGTGTCTCAGTTGGTTAGGCATCTGCCTTAGGCTTGGGTCATGATCCCGGGGTCCTGGGATCAAGTCCCATGTTGGGCTCTCTGTTCAGCCGGGAATCTGTTTCTCCCTTTCTCTCTGCCTGTCACTCCCACTGCTTGTGCTCTCTCTCTCTCTCAAAGAAATAACAAAATCTTAAAAAAAAAAAAAAGAAAAGAAAAGAAAAGAAGAAACTCATTCCTCACTTTCAATGTAAAGATTGTGTTGATGAGCCCATAGAGATATTAGAGCTAGTGCTATTTGTGGTATAGACCTTCCTCTACCCTGGTGGGTCCCATGTTAAATAAAAGTAGTTATAAAGGATGATGGGGCTGAGAGGTCTCATATAACTCTCCAGTTACAGAAAATATGTTCATATAACAGTCATATAAAAGAACTCTGCCAGATGCTGTCATTCAGATTCTCCATTGTGATCAACCAGACAATAATCCCAGCTGAAATGAACACATGTTCTCAATTAGAATCTATTGATAATAATTGGGAACACAGTACATGCCAAGCATAATTTCTACTAATTGCTGTTGAGAGTCTAAAAGATCATAGTGAGAATGAGAGACAGTCAAGAATAATTTTTTTAAAAAGCCATCTTCTGTACATTGGGTCTTGTAAACCCACCTCATAATGAGAATTAATGCAATGGTACTTATAAAGTTCTTGGACCCAGCAGAACAAAAATTATAAGCTAATAGAAAATGTTGTCAGTATCAGTTGATAGTTCTGAAAGATATTTTTAAGGAAAGAAAAATCAATATAAAAATTTAATAAGCCAAGAAACACATATTGCTAATAATTTGATTTGTTTCTGTGACAACCATCCTCCCAGTCACCCAGGCTTGAAATCTGTGTCTCACTTTTAAAGACAATTGCAAAAAAAAATTAGATTCTGTCTCCACATTATCTTTGCCTCTGCTCTCTTCTGTCCTCTTCCACTGCCACTTACCTACTTCAGTATCTCGACACCTACCCTACTATAAGCCCTCCTAATTGATCTCCCTGAATCCAGTTTCTCTCCTTTTCAGTTCAACTTAGGCAGCTTCCAGATTCATTTTTGTTTATGTCACTCCCCTGCTTAAAATCATCAATTGTTTCCTTATTGTCTTAGAATAAAGTCAAACTCAGAACAGGGTATCCTGGCTTCTAGCCACCACAGATTCCAGGAAAGCATCCCCCTCTTCTGACTCAGTGAGGGAAGAGAAGGTGTCCATTCCTCACAGATAATTGGTGCCCTATTGTGCCAGGAATTATTGCTGTGCATTCATTCTCTCAACCTTTCAGCTGTTTAAATGTGTACCATCATTTCACACTCCACAATCCATAATTAACTAGGTAAACTTGTACAAGAATTAAAATTTATCACAACTATGTGCTAGGAACATTATACATGTAATTATACTAAATCCTTCCAATATCATAAGTTACTATTGTTCCTTTAATATAGATGAGTAAACTGAGGCTCAGAGAGGTTGAGCAACCTTCTCAGACAACAAGGGGTAGAACCAGGAGTCAATCCCAAGTCTGCCTGATGTCTAAATTGTCTTGAGGTGAATAAAATTTAAAGACATTATATAGGAAAACTGTTGATCCTGAAACAAATTTAATATCCGATGACTGCTCATGGAGCTCATTTCCCAGCAAACACATTTTCAACTCAGATTCACTACTGATACATGCAAAGAGGCAATTGCCAAGGTTCCTTCATTAAAATATTCCATCGAAGGTATTTTTGGTCTTGTGAAATTTGCATTTTATTTCAATAAAATGTATTTTTTATGTTAAGAAGGAAAACAAAAGCTTGCTTCAAACATTTCCATTGAATTTACTGTATTTCTTAAGTTTCAAAAGAAGTCCATTTACAAGGATGGGCCCACAATCTCACCAGGGACAGAGAGATCACTGATGAGACTACAGAGGGTCTCTTCAAAGCACAGAAACTTGACCTTCTGAGGCTGACATTCTGTTGCCAGGGTTTTGTATGGTCCTCCCTACCCCAAGGTGTTCCTGCTGCGTATCCCTCCATCTCCTCCTCCTCTTGCTCCTTTCAGCTCTCCTGTTGTCCAAGGAAAGCTGGATGCATTGCATTGTTGCCTGATTTTTAATCCATCTTCCTCTCCTCCTCATTTTCTTTTTAAAAAAAATTTTAGAGTCTTTTTTTTTTTTTTAATCATTTCTCTTCAAGTCCTCACTCAGAGGCTCAATGCCATTGTGCCAGAAAGCAGAACTCTCTTCTGGAATGAGGGCAGGCCTACTCTTTCCACAGGTCTCCACTGATGGCAGCTTGGCCAACAAGAATCTTATATGCTTTCTGGGACACATGGGCTCCGTTTTTGTGTAAGCTTTCAGAGGAAAATGTTCTTATCAGTACAAACATGATCAGAAGCCACCATGTTGCTTTGAGATGAAGAGTCAAAGAAATATAAATAATACTAAATAGAAAAATAAAGGTGTATAAAAGAAATTCTCGCTAATCAGTATCATATTAATTCTTTCTTTTTTGTACTCAAAGCATGACAACACATATAACTTGTTTGCCATAAGCCAATGGGGATTATGTCTTCAATAATAAACGTGTCATAGTGTATTTGTGGGTGGAGTAAAGGTTCTATGTTTTATCCTCTAGAATAACAAAACACACACACTTACTGGTGTGATGCTTCTTTGCACAGACTTCTCTGAGATTTTGTCTTATCCTATTTTCTGAAAACAAGGGGCGGGAAGTGTGTTT
The DNA here is from genome assembly GCA_002007465.1 of Ailurus styani. NCBI lineage: Eukaryota > Metazoa > Chordata > Mammalia > Carnivora > Ailuridae > Ailurus > Ailurus styani. Next base: position 444,504 of record LNAC01000766.1, read on the forward strand.
TATCATCCTGGGATGAAATTTTTATTTTTTTTTTTATTTTTTTTTTTAAAGATTTTATTTATTTATTTGACACACAGAGAGAGATCACAAGTAGGCAGAGAGGCAGGCAGAGAGAGAGACAAGGAGAGGAGGAAGCAGGCTCCCTGCCGAGCAGAGAGCCCGATGCGGGCCTCGATCCCAGGACGCTGAGATCATGACCTGAGCCGAAAGCAGAGGCTTTAACCCACTGAGCCACCCAGGCGCCCCCTGGGATGAAATTTTTAAAATAACAACATCCAGTATTGTATTTTTAAAATTTTATTTAATTTTATTTTTTATCTTTATTTTTATGGGATATTTTGTTTATATATTTTTAATTAACATATAATGTATTCTTATTTTCAGAGGTAGAGGTCAGTGATTCAACAGTCGTCCATAACACCCAATGTTCATTACATCATGTGCCCTCCTTAATGCCCATCACCCCGTTACCCCATCCTCCCACTCCCCTCTCCTTCAGTTTGTTTCCTAAGATTAAAAGTTTCAGGTTGACTGGGTCACTCAGTCCATTAAGCATCTGCTTTCAGCTCAGGTCATGATCCCAGGGTCCTGGGGTTGAGTCCCACATCTGGCTCCTTGCTCAGTGGGGAGCCTGTTTCTCCCTCTGCCTCTGTGTTCCCCATGCTTGTGTGCATGCTTTCTATCTGATAAATAAATTTTTAAAAATCTTTTTAAAAAAGTCTCTTATGGTTTGTCTCCCTCTCTGGTTTCATCTTGTTTCATTTTTTCCCTCTCTTCCCCTATGATTCTCTGTTTTGTTCCACATGAGTGAGATCATATGATAATTGTCTTTCTCTGACTGACTGATTTATTTCAATTAGCATCATACTCTCTAGTTCCATCCACGTCATTGTAAATGGCAAGATTTCATTTTTTGATGGCTGAGTAATATTCCATATATATATTCCATATGTGTGTGTGTGTGTGTATAATAGCCAAATTATGGAACGAGCCCAACATTTGGGCTTTCCATAATTTGGCTATTGAAAATCTTATACTATATTAGCACATTCTCTACTATACTGGGGCCCAAGAACAAAGTCTGACCCCTACAACCACTGCAGAGAGTGTTCGGGTTAACATTTTTAAAGAATTTTGTATACGTGAGACACTGTTTTAAGGACTTTACAAAAATTCCTCAGAATAGTTTCATAAAGTAAGCGCTATTATGCCTGCTTTATGGAGGAAGAAATGAAGGGAAAATTAAGCACCTAGTACACTCCAGAGCTAGGATTCAAACTTGGGTGCTCTGGCCCCAAAGTGTCTTCTTTCAAATAGTAATTTCTAAATTTGCCTTAAACACATGCATACAAACACACACACACACACTCACTTCACACATTGAAAAGAAGGAATTNTCACACATTGAAAAGAAGGAATTCGGAAGCATGGAAAGTTTGACTCAACTTTTTAAGCTTAACAGGACATCATTTTGATTGAAACTCCTGCTTCTGAGAGCAATTAGTACTTAAGAACCATGGCTACTAAATGCTATGAGGTATTTTTATCCTCAGTGTAGTGAGAAGAGAAAAATGGAGATTAAAGCTGGGAGGTTCTGTATCCCCGCACATGTTTTCCAAATGTTAATATTTTACTACTTGTGCTGTATTCTCTCTGTCTTATTCTATCAGAGTAAGACGCAGACAGAACATTTCTTTAACCCTGGCCATTTTCACGTGTCTTTCCTAAAAACAAGGTCCTCAGTTACACAACCATTGTACGATCCTCAAAATGAAGGCATTAACATGATTATAATATTGGTACCTAGCATACAGGCCTTACTTAGACATCCCCAAGTACCATCATAATGTCTTTAAAAGAAAAAGAAAGTCCAAGATCATGCATTCCATTCAGTTGTCAGGTCTCTTTAGTGTCCTTTAATCTGGAATATTNAGTACGATCCTCAAAAATGAAGGCATTAACATGATTATAATATTGGTACCTAGCATACAGACCTTACTTAGACATCCCCAAGTACCATCATAATGTCTTTAAAAGAAAAAGAAAATCCAAGATCATGCATTCCATTCAGTTGTCAGGTCTCTTTAGTGTCCTTTAATCTGGAATATTTTTCAAGTCTTGCATTTTCATTTTATGCCATGGACATTTATGTAGAGCACACACCAGGTATTTTGTAGGGTTTGTCTGATGTTTTCACAGGATAAATTTGGGATATATGTTTTGGACTCAGATATATGTAATTCTCATTTTATTTAATTTTACAGAGGAGGAAACAGAGAGGCAGTTTGCCAGGGTCACACAGCCTGTCAGTCACAAAACCAAGTTCACACCTTGGGCATCAGCCCAAGTCCAGGGTCTTGATTTCTCACCCTTACTTTCTCACTTGGGAGGGACATTAGAATTAATGTGTAATTATTGTGATATCATTAAATACTGTTATGTGCCATAATGTTTCTTTGTGGCTTTCACATTTGGCATGTTATCTACTCTCAAGACACCCTCATGAGAAAGGTACAATCCAGTATATTTACAGCAAAGAAGACTAACATTTAGAGCAATTATAAAAGATACCCAATGTTGGACAGCTAGTTGTCGGAATGTTCAGGGCATGGATTTTTACATGGACTAGAGATTAGAATCACCCAAAGAGCTTTATAAGGCACACTTACAAGCAGGCCCCAACCAGGCCAATTAAATAAAAATCTCTGGAGATGGGTCCTAGTTCTATGCTCCATTTTTTTGGAACACCTAGGTAAGTATAATATATATATCAAGGTTGCAAGTCACCGTAATAAAATTTTAAACTTTCTGTTGATGGTAATAATTAGAGGGACTTCTTAGGAAGTTAGCCAAAGACATAGATTATCACTATAGTCTCCTCTTTCGGGAAATGACTACCTGAGGTAGGATCTTAAATTGATGCCCTTAGGTCATAGCACTAAAATCTCATTTCAGAACTTTTCTATTTGCTTTTTCTAAACTCAGTTTACACTCAGACCTCTCCAGATCCCCAGCAACATGACCCAACTCTTCATTCACTCTCAGAATTCCTTGCGTCCAGCTTTATTTCCACTCCCAGATGGTGACCCTCTGTGTGACCAGAGACCACATTTCATCCACCTCAGCCCAAATCAACTACAGCAATCCTTCAAACACAGCAGGCACTCAGTAATAAATGGTTTGCTAAGTAACTTCATTTTAAGTTTCCCTTTTGCCCACTCAAAGCTTTGAGGAATTTTATTGTACTTTATCTTGAACTCAGCATTTTACCCTGAAGGATTAGCATCAAATGCGGGGTTGAAGATGTCATGTGCTTTCCTTCCATATCACTTCGGGCAGTATAAACTATGACATGTCTTGCCTGAATCCCTGAGGTTCCCCACTGTCCACGATCCTGTCTCCTGAGATACATATGTTTATGGCTCATCATTGTCTTGTTTCTAAATTAGCTCTTTCTAAAAACTTTTAAAGTGCAAACGTAAAGACCTTTGGTGTGTCACTTTGTAAAAGGCTCATAATGGGATTGAAAAATGTACATTTGTCAGGTTCTTCTTGTCTGCACATTTATTTCCTCTTCCACATCCAGTGGGGGCCCTGAGACTATGGCACCACATGAGTTCCCCAAATCTTGGGAAGATGTTGACTCCACTTAGGCCACGGGGCTTAGAGTACCAAAGAAGCAGGCTAAGCGCCCAGGTGACCCCTGGGGTTTAGTGTGGTGTCAGCGACAAATGCTGTTCTTGCGCTTGTTGCTACAAAGTTGTCTGTTCTCATACACATCTCTACACCATACACCATCTCGTTCCACCTCTCAACATCACAGCCAACAGATTTCCTTTTCCAGTGAGTTCGGAAGTCACCGTGACAGGACGGAGTCCTGTGTAAAACCCGTTTGTTTATGTGAAGCCTGTGTGATGTACCTTCACATCCCCCTTGGATGATTGAAAGCCCCTATTATCACTAACAGACTAAGCTGGTGTTTTTTGAAAGGTAATGAACTTCATTCCATTGACATAAAGCCCAGAGGAGAAGGTCCTGGGAGAGGAAAGTCCCAGGCTGTGTGCAGTTTCTGCTTCTGTGGCTGCAGCTGGGCCCTGTGGATCGGGGTAGGGGGAGGAGCTGCCAAGGTACTTAATGGTTGCGTCAGGTTGGGCCTGGAGCAGCCCCAGCGTCTGCCTCCAGCTTCTAATGAACAGTGCTGTGGGCAGGCATGGCTGATTCATCGGGCTCCTGCCTCATTAGAATGTCAAGCAAGGCTCAGCTGCCTCAAATCCCTTGCGCAAGTAGGCAGGCTGAAATTATAAATAAATACAATGGCAAAAGGTTAGTGTATATAAACTAACTCTTCTCTTTTCTCTGAATTGAGCTGGATCTGCTCTTTCTAGTATATGTGTCTTTTAGTACCCAGTTCACTCTACAAGAAATGTAACTTAACTGAGTTATAACCGAACTTAATTTTCTATTTCAAGCCCACATTCTTTCAAGATCCCTCACTAAGCTTTTCCTCTGGATTGGCATCTAGAAGATGAGGTGCCTATAATAACAAGACATGGGAAAGAGGGTCTTCTTAGCAGGTATGGTCCCTGCTACACACTGCTAACCTCCAACGGGTCCTTTCTTCTTGTCCAGTCTTCAGGTACCAACCGAGGCAGGTCCCTGTCCCAGTAGCAGGGCCCTTTATGCCAGTAACCTGTGCTGAGAATGTCTGGCTTTGTCAATATCCTACTGATTCCCAAACATCCATATGCAAGGACCCTTTGAGGCGGGCCCTGGGGCATCTGCCTACACATCTCAGGATGCGGGCGTCTTTCGGCCTGCCCTAAACTGTTTGGGTTAGAGATTAAATGGTAGAATCTGATTTTGGCCATTCAAACAGAAAAGGGAGTGTGCCAGAAGTTTTAACAGGTGGCTCAAAGAATTAATGGAAACATAAAGATTTACATGCCCAAACCAGCAAAGACAAGGCAGTGGAAAGCACAAGGATGGACACGCGAATGACTAAGACTAGAGCATATGCTCTTGTATTAGCTGCAGAGTGGATTGCTTAGCTCTTTTATCTTCCGCAAAGGATGGTAAGGACTGACTGCTCCCCAGAGATGAACTTAATGGAGGATTTTCCCCAGATCAGAGGAGGGTTTAGATGTTGGACAGGCAAAAGATGGTAAATGTCTATTCTCTATACCATGCTAGGGATGAAGTAGCCCAGGGGCTCAAAATATACCGCTTAGGTGTTAAGACCAGGGCCCTGGGCTGTCGGGCAATAAACCTGAGTGCAGAAGAAATATCTTCATGCTGAGCTTGGGCAAATAGCCCTGAGAGAGCACTGATGACCCTACATAAGCCCTTGTGTGAAGGGAGGAGCATCGTTATTAGCATAACCGAGAACTGGCGGGCATAGAGAGGCCTTAAAATGAGACATGGATGCAACACTAGTCGCCCGCATTGACAGAGTGATGAGAAGTGGATAAGAATGCAGACATGTTCTCACAAGCCAGCAGTGATAAGGGACAATGGTCAGAGGTCTTCCCTCCCCCTGCACGTGAGCACCACTGAAGTCCTAATCCAGGTACCTAGAAATAAGTACATTAAGTAAGAGAGAGACCCTGCAATGCTTGAGATGTTTTTGTTCCCTATTGGTATAGGAAATCAAAATAAAATTTGTCTAGTTGAAGGGAGATAGAAGGAAAGAAAGAAAGAAAGAAAGAAAGAAAGAAAGAAAGAAAGAAAGAATAGAAAGAGAGAGAAAAAAGAGAAAAGAAAAAAGAAAAGAAAAAAGGAAGGAAGGAAAAAAGGGAGGGAGGACGGAAGGGAGGAAGAAAGAGAATTGATTTTTTTTTTTTTTTTGCCCACCAGGATTTATGAAGAGATGGTCGTAATTATTTTATGTTAATCTTTAACTTGTGAGACTTTGAAAGGCAACTGCTAAAGGAAAAATGAATTCATGAAATGAAAGGCAACAATTCTGTCTACCACCGACCAGGAAGACAAGGAGAATGTAATCTACGTGATGTAATCCCTAGGGAACTCTGTGGGAGGATAGAACCAGGGAGGGAAAGGTGGATTTTCCCTGTCTAACAGGGAGACCAGTTCTGATCAGGAAAGTGGGTTTGGCTGACACCTTTGCAGTGTTAAAATGCAGATGATACAGGCAAAGCACTTCATCAAACGCAGAGTTGTAAATTAACCTTTACAAAATGAATGGCTTTTTCAGTGCTGAATAAAAGTCCCAGTGAAACAGAAGAGGAAAATGCTGGAACCATGCTCTAAATCTAAGTAAGATGGTGACCTTTGCATTCTAAATGCTTGCAGCTATCTTAATATGACGTTTGGCATTTTTTAACCTTGCACATGATAAAATAACAAGTTTTTAGAAAAAATGTTGAAGTTAATAAGCTTACCTCCCCACAAAACTAGATTCCTTCTAGCTGAATAATATAACAATAAAGACTATTTTGGCCATTTGACTTTTACCACAGTGCAGATTTTTAATTGGTGAATGGTTCTGAACTATGAAAATTGGCTTATTAAAAGGGCTTTCATTGCTTCATCAAAGAGACCAGAATTTTATGTTAGGGTAAATTTACCAGCTTTCTGTCATCATTCAAAGCCTTAAGTAAAAGATCATGAGGGCAGTGAGATGTATTAGAAGGACTTGACTCTGGATCAGAACTCCTAGGGTCGAGGGATGAATGTACTGTTTAGGATCAGTGTGACCTTAGCCTCTTCTCCAAAATAAAATCTTAATACTGGTTGAAATTGTCTCACAGGATTGTCTGTGAAGCTGAATCGGACTGTGCTTGTTTAAATGCTTGCAACATTAGCCAGATATAAGGAGTTAAACTTAGAATTACTTGGAATTTGTGGTTTAATAAAAGCAGCAAAGGTTTAAAGCCCAACTATGTATCTTCCTAGCTGTGTGAACTCTCTAAATCCCACTTTACTCATTATAGAATGGGGATAATAATCACTACATCATAGAGCTATTGGTGAATATTAAAAATATAAAGATTAGCCTAGTTCATGGGCATGCATTTACCAAATGAATGCATAAATATCCTAGGGTTGACCCCATAATATTTTTTTTCCTATTGTATTTGAGGTGTTTCTTTCCATGCATAATTCCATGCTCAGGGTTTGCCTCTGGGGGAGACAAAATTCTTTGGCAAAGACTCTGAAATAAGCATTGCAAGTTAGACAGAAATGAAGGTCCTGTGGGGTAAGAGGGTGAGGGGTGACCTTTATAACCTTAGTCATACTTTGTATTTTAGAGGAAGAGCTTACAATGGAAACATACTTTCTATTTTAAAATACGTGGTTTGGGGAACTAGTGTGCTCTTTTGTTAATTTATCTATTTGCTCATTTAATTCAAGTATTCATCCACTCATGCATTCATTATTTATTCAAAATAGTAGTGCAAGCCTTTGTCTCTTATATGAAGAATATTCTCCTTATATCTACAACAAGATTGTGGATATTTAAAAAAATTAGGTTAACAGCTAGAACAAGCCAGTTAATATACAAAATCAGAACTTTTAAAAAATCACCAGATGGTTGAGTATGAAGGAAAAAAAAGAAAAAAAGAAAAAACAAAACCTAAGTGAACTACATTCCATAAGGGGACAAACTCTTCTAGAGGAAAAGAGATCCATGGCTGCTTCTCTTGTTGACAGAGTGATAAGAAGAGGAAGAATCCTTGATGAAAGAGAAACAGAGAAGCCAGGTGGGATTTTAGCAAACTTTTAATGGCTGCATGCAAAATAGCATAAAGGTTAAAATTCCAAAGAGCCCTAGCAACAGATTGGGTTTTCACTCATACCCAAACTGAGTGAATGGGGATATTTGCCAAAGGCTCGGGGCAAGGCAAGAGAGGAGGGAAGCCCTGTCAGGTATTCTAGGCCTTCACTAAGCATACTTTAGTGGCATTTTGAAGGCAAGTGCAGGAAAGCATAGTAAAGACAGGTCTTACAAAGTGCAGAGAGTTGAAGAGAAAAGAGAGTTACCAGCTGCTCAAAAAGCTGAAATCTGGGCTGTACAGCAGAAAATGAGTCCTGCAGTGCTCAGATCTCAAGTCTTCCTGAAGGGAGAGTCCTGATTATGCCTTCAAAATATTTGAGGATGTGGCAAATTGCATTCAGTTAAAGTCACAGCAGAGTCTAGACCCAGTTGAACTATAGAATAAAATGACCTTGCACAACCCCTCCTAACACACACCAGTAATAGGCTAGGAATTTCCTGTTCTTCTTCTGAGCCTAAATATCCTTTACAACTGTTATAAACAATGCCAGCTATACAATAAAGAAAAAAAATATATATATATATAAGACATAAATCAGAGCAAGAAATGTGAAACCTGGTCAAAAGAAGAAATGGTTAATAGAAGTAGACTCAAAGATTGCCCGTATGTTGCAATTGTTAGACAGGACTTCAAAATAATTGTAATAAAAATGTTATAAAATATAGTAGAAAAGGCAAACATGTTGAGTGAACTGAAGGTAATTTCAGCAGATAGGGAGTATTAAATACAAATGCTAAAAATTCAGGGGTGCCTGGGTGGCTCAGTGGGTTAAAGCCTCTGCATTCGGCTCAGGTCATGATCTCAGGGTCCTGGGATCGAGGCCCGCATTGGGCTCCCTGCTCAGAGGGGAGCCTGCTTCCTCCTCTCTCTCTCTGCCTGCCTCTGCCTACTTGTGATCTCTCTCTCTGTCAAATAAATAAATAAATAAAATCTTAAAAAAAACCACAAATGCTAAAATATATATTATAAATGTAGAATTCATTTAAAAGGCTTAACAACACATTGGTCAAGCAAAGGTAAATTTTAGTAACTTGGTTAAAGAAAACTATCCAAACCCAAACACACAAAGATTAAAAGAGTAAGAACATAGCATGTGTGATGTGGGACAATATCACGTGGTCAAATATACATTTAATTTGAGTCCCAGAAGTAGATGAGAGAGAAAAAGGGATGAAACAATTTTGAAGAGATAATGGCAAAGAATTTCCCATACTGATAAAGGACATAAACCCACAGATCCAAAAAGTTCAGTGAACCTCAAGTAACACAAATAAAAGGAAACCACAATTTTGCACATCATAGTTAAAATGAGAAAAATCAAAGATAAAGAAAATATCTTCAAAGCAGTCAGAAAAAGAAGATGAACTATCTTCAAAGGACCAAAAATCATATTTAGACCTGAATTCTCAAAACAATGGAGGACTGAAGACAGTGACACATCTCTAAAATGCTGAAATTAAACAAACAAAAACCCTGGCAACCAAGAATTCCTTATCCAATGAAATTATATTTAAAAATTGAGTCAAAATAACATTTTAATTCATACAAATGGCTAAGAAATCCATTTTCATAAAGACTACACAGAAGAAAGGTCCAAAGAATATTTTATGGTTAGGAAAAATGGCAACAAAAGAAAGCCAAATCTATAGGAAGAAATACAGAGAGTGGAAAGGGTAAACATGAGGAAAACCATGAAAAAATGTTTAAAAATTATTAAATAAGAATTATTAAAATATGTTTAAACTTTATACACATGCCACACGAAGATAGGAAGATAGATGATAGATAGATAGAAACACAGATATATATTTTTAAGAGATAAATATTTTCAAGAGATTATTAACAGTTTAAAGCAAAACAAAGTACCTTGAATTTTGTGGTATATGTAGACGTAAGTTACAAAACAAAATAAAAAGCACAATGGGCAGGAGAGAGAAAATGGTATCAAACTATTGTAACAGTCTACAGCCATTAAAAGTTTGCTAAAATCCCACCTGGCTTCTCTGTTTCTCTTTCATCAGGGATTCTTCCTCGTCTTATCACTCTGTCAACAAGAGAAGCAGCCATGGATCTCTTTTCCTCTGGAATAGTAGACTATTTGTAGACCATGAAAAGCTAATGTTATACACTCTACTCTCTAGAGCAAGCAGTAACAAATAAACACACATAGTTGTATCTAGAAGTTCAATAGAAGAGATAAAACAGAATACGAGAAAATATTTGATTGACCCAAAGAAGGCAGAAAAGATGGAATCAAAGAACAAAGAACAGTTGGAACAAATAGAAATCAAATATACCAATTATATTAATTTTACATTAAATGTGAATGTATTAAACTGTGAAGTATTATGCAGATGTAAACTCAGTAATGATGAAAAGGGTAGCTAATACTTATTAAATGTTTATCACAGCCAGGAAGTCTGCTAACCTACTTAAATCCATGTCTGTTCATCCCTCACAATCACCCTATGGCAGCAGTATTACTTACACCACATTTTATGGGTGTAAAAACTCATAAAACTCAGCTGAGGTATAGTCATTGTTCACTGTCAGTCACCCTTAGGAGGAAGACCCAGGATTCCAACCCAGGAAGTATGATATCTGTGTTTATACCACTCAGTTATACTGAATATAATGTTGATCATGGATGATGATGATGACGATGATGATGGAAAGAGTAATTATTGTCAATCTATGTCTGTAGTGCTTGAAAGGCAGTATATATTGGGCTTGGTAATCTTTACTCCAGGTAAAAAAGAATTTAGATTGGAAACCTATAATAAAAATGTAAATTGTTAAATATATATATTTCAGAAAGCAGTTTAGACCAGTATTTATATTCATGGTAACATGAACTTAATTAAATTCGGTCAATCCAGTGGCACCGTCCTCTAACATATAATTCATATGTGACATTAAAGCTTCATTAGTCTTAATTATACCTACCCAGAATCTGGTGCAGACAAATATATGCAAATTAGGGTAGTTAACACATATATACTATGAAGCAGCTAATAACAAGTGTGTCGTCTAACTTCTACACATGAATAACTAGGCCCCTAATGCCTTATACCTTTGTTATAACTGTGAAGAAAATGTTTTGCTAGAGAAACTAGCAACTGGTTCACAGGTTCTTTTGGTTTCCCTCTGCTGGGGCACAGACACGTTGCTGCACATGTAGCAGAATCACTCACTCTGAGTTCTGTGCCCTTCCTGGGGTTCTGGCTCCAATCCTGTTACAGCCTTCAAGTCACTGCTGGGGCTATAAAACCTACCCTCCTGAGCTCTGCAAGACTTTGGGCTCTAGCCAGGCTGTGATCTCAGGAGAAACAGAGCAGACTGGGTATGCAGCTATGAGTGCCAAATAACGCTGGATGGACAACAAGGGAAAGTTCCACACGTGTTATCCAAGGGAGTGGACAGAAAGAAGTATGAGCAACAGAACATCTGCAGAAGTTAGGCAGGAAGCGAGGGTATTCAGAAGTCAGCTTCCTTTGAGGAATGGGAGGAAGGGGGTATAGTAAGCAGCGTTCCTCAGAAAAACGGAACCAGAAGGGGGTGTGTGTGTGTGAGTGTGTGTGTGTGTGTGTGTGTGTGTGTGTGTGTGTGTGTGTGTGTGTGTGAATAGATTTATTCTAAGTAGTCGGCTCCACATGAATATGGAGGCTAAGTCCCAAGATCTACAGGCAACAAGCTGGTGATCCAAGAGAGCCCATGGCATAGTTCTATTATGCTCAAGGCCCAAGAAGAGTCCATATTTCAGCTCAGATCCAAAGTCAGGAAAAGATCAATGTCTAAGCTCAACAGTCACATAGGAGGAGCAACCTTTTACTCAGCCCCTTTCTGTTCTATTCAGACCTTGATTAGATGGGCCCACTCACACTGGGGAGGGCAATCTTCTTTACTCAGTCTGTCAATGGAAATGTTAATCTCATCCAGAAACATACTCAGACACACCAAAATGTTTGACGAAATGTCGGCACCTCGTGACCCAGGCAAGCTGACACCTACAATTAACCAGAACAAGAGGAAAATTTTTTCTGGAGCCCTTCTGATTTTGCCCTCAAATAATAAGGAAAGGAATGTTTAAGGTCATGTCTCCTGGACCTTGGTTGTTTTATCACGTTTATAGGAACTCTTTGATACATACAAATGAGGATAATTAACACAGAGAAATTATGAGACACACTAACAAAATGAATCATCCCTCCCCAACTACTAATAGGGCAAGTGTTATCTCACTTCTAGATATGTAGAGCTAAGCCTCTAATGTCATATTATGCAGAAGAGAAACATCACTGGTAATTATTATAGGAAGCTTTGAAAGCCACAAAAATATGGCTGCCTTGAATGAGGCTTCAGGATCAGTCCATTCCAGAAGATATGGAATATTTACTTAGACATCTTAAAGACAAATTCAGAGCAGCTTCATGGACACCAGAACCAGTAGTCATCTTTCAGCAAGGTAGCTCCTTGGCTGGAAGGTAAGGCAGAGCATGCCGTGAAGCTGTCTGTCGCAGCAGTGGACAGTTTCCTGGGAAAATCATAGGAATTTATAGCAATTTCCTCTGCCCCTCTGTGCAGGTACTGCAGGCTCTTCAAAGTAACACAGGACCTGGCAAAGACCAGAGGCTCACAAACTATTTGCTGAACAGATGAATGAGTTGGTTGAATGACTCCTAAGGTGTAGATAACAAATTCCACATATTCCTTGCTTCCATCTACACTCACCACCCCAGGCCAAACGTAAAACACTGGGAGCTTGAGGAAGGATCCAGGAATTTGGCATCGGGTTCCTTTAAGCATTTTATTCCAGACACAAGAGAGACAGAGTCGGGTTTTCCAGCAACAGCGCATTCGTGATCCACTGAACTGGAGTATTTCAAGACTCTCTGATTTCAGAATGCTGTCGTGCTTCAGTTATACCTTCTCCTTTTAGCACCAGCATCTTGAGAATCTCTCCCCCCCCCCTCCTTTGCCCTTAACAATAACCTCTGCAAGTCACAGGGAGAGACTGTTCTGGAAAACGCCTTTATCAAATGGTGATAGTAAACTAGGTTGCCCTATTTTTGAACTGCTTTCTTATTTTAGAGTAGTGTCTTTCAGATGGATCTTGAAAACACTCGTGAAACACTGACTTGGAATTGTTCCTGACATGGGCCAGCAAGTCAAGCATTAGCGCTTTTATCAGTTATCTTTTGATGTGTAGCAAACCATCCCAAAATTTAGTGCAGGTCTGCACTTTGAGCTGGGCTCAGCTGGGCACTTCTGAGCCATGCTTGACTCTTCTTAACTGGACTCCCTGATGTGTCTGATGGGGCAGCTGGGACTGGCTCATTGTCAGTCCCCTGGATGGGACAGGTGGGTTGACAAGAGCTTCTCACCATGTGGGGTCTCATTCTGGAGTAGTTTATTCCAGGCTTTTTCATATGACAGTCCCAGGGTCCCAAGAGTGGCCAGAAAGCAAAACCCCAGGGGCAAGCACTGTTCAAGCCTTGGTGTTACAGTTGGTAGCATCCCATGGTCTAGCTCAAGGGCGGTGTAGGAGGGCATTACCCAAGGATGCGCTATGAGAAGGTATGAAAAAGCAGGAAGGGGGCCATCACCACAACAATCTGCATTTCAAAATGCGGGAGAAGACATAGAGGGGTTCAAAAGAGGCAGCTTTTGTCAGTGTGAAGCCATCTCATTAGAACCAGAAACGTGACTCAGGAGCCCGTCCTTCTGGCATTCAGATAGTCCTGCTTCCACACTCCCACCCTGATTCCTGACTCTCTTCTGTGGCTTCATCACTGCCCGCTTCCAGAGATTCTTCTCTTCAGGCAGCCCCGCTACCGCATGGCAGGGATGATAAATGAGCCTGACTTCTGGGACAACGTGACTGTCCAGAAACACAGCCTGGAGCATGCACGATGCAGCAGCTTCCACCCACAATGCAAATGCTGGAACGTGCTCTGGGGTTGGACAGAGGTCACTGCTGCAGAAACAGAACACCGTCCAAGACCAGAATTCTAGGCTATAGACAGCTTTGCTTAATTAGAGGAATAAGCAAATAGGTACCCCAGGGTAGCTTCTGGATTATCTCAACAGACGAAAATGTATAAGTGAAAAGGTTGCATGCAATTAAGCAAAATTCACTGTGATCTTGCTGTCTGGTTTCATTCACTCAAATTATATATAAAGAATCAAAGAACCATAAAGGAAAGCAGAAACATTGGTTGCCATTATAAATCTGATAAGTGTTTTTGATCAAGGAAAGCTTTCTTACCGAACAGGCTCTGGGCTCCGGGTTACCTATGGATTTATTTTTACAGAAAGAAATTAGCTCTCAGTAGTCCTCATTACTTTCTAGCAAGATAAAAAGATGAACTAATCAATTAAAAGTGCTGGTTTCACATGGTGTATAGTATGGGTAAAATAAAACAACACGGACCTTGCCCTTGCTGACACATGAGCAGGTCATATTGGTGCCAAGAGAAGAGACAGATAAAATACCGAAGAAAACAACAAAAAAATATTCAACATCATCTAGATACGAGGGCTGTCCTAAGTGCTTTACATGTACTATTTCGCCTAAAATAAATGATGAGGTGTTCGGTTATTCTCATCTCAAATGGCCAAAGGAGAAAACCAGTTCTCCAACAGGATCTGCAAGTGTACAAGGTCACAAAGCTGGAAACGTTTGAGTCCTGAACTCAAACTCAGGCACGGGTTTGACTTCCACTACAGTAGACTCCCCCCTTGCAATAATACATGGTCAGAGAAGGCAAAGCACCGATTTCAGTAACCCTCACTCGACCACAGACGGAGTGCCGCCCCTGTGCCAGGCAGGGATGCTGGAGGGTGCGATGGAGAGCCCATACTGAAGAACCTCTCCGACAAGCGGGAGGGACAGAATGGTGTGTGCGACAGGGTCGTCAGGGCAAGTCTCAGTTGGCTGTGAGTGGCTGCTTGCAGGGAAGACCTCAGAGCAGAAACAAAGACTAGCATGGACAAAAGAGTTTGCTTTTCCTTCTGACTTTTATCTTGGCACCTTCCTCCAGCAGTTTCTCTAATACAGATAGAATGTTTCTTTCTGAGGAAAGCCCTTGAAATTGTCAACTGTGTTACAAGTGTATTAAACCAGATTAGCCCCATACTTGCTGTTACTGTTAGAATCAAGAGAAAGAGGCAAGAGAAACTAACATCAGCCACTGTGACTATTTTAAACATGTCTTCACACTCTAAATTTATTCTAGTTTATAAAGACCTTTAATGACTTCATCTCACTTGACTCTTTTACTATCTCTGTGGTATTATCAACATTTCACAGACAAGAAAACAGCCTAGAGAGGTCAAAATTCTCAAGGTGACTATATTAGTTTGCTCAAGCCACCATAATAAAATACCATAGATTAGGTGGCTTAACCAACAGAAATTAATTTTTTCACAGTCGTGAAAGCTGGAAGTCCCAGATCAAGGTGTTAGCGAGTTTGATTTCTCCTGAGGCCTCTCCCCCTACCTTCCCTCTGGATCCTCCCATGGTCTTTCTTCTGTGCTCGTGCATGTCTGGTGTCTGTCTGTGGTCTAATCTCTTCTTATAAACCACCAAACATATTGGATCAAGGTCCACTCTAATGACCTCATTTTAACTTGATTACCTCTTTAAAGATGGTAGCTTCAAATTCAGTCACATTCTGAAGTACTGAGGTTTAGGGCTTTACCGTACGAATTTGGGGATGACACAATTCAGCCCACAGAAGTACAGATGTGGATGTTGGAGCCAGGATGTAAGACATCTCTGATTCCACATGAATTCACTTATTTAAGTAAAATTTACTTATCTCCTTTCCCTGAGATGTTTTCCTTGAATCTTGGTTTATCTCATACTGAAGCTGATCTAAAAAGACTTAAGACCATCTTTCCTTCCTATCTATATATAAAAATACCCATTTCATGGCACCGTTGAAATGATACTTTTTTTTTTTCTGTTGTCGAAGACATCTGATTCCGTAGTTGGAAATACATATTTCCTCATAGGAATGCCCACTCACATTTCAATTCTCTTGCAAGACTTTCAACTTTCTACTTTGTAAAATAAAGTCATGTTTCCATCTCTCTTGCTCTAAACTTATAAACTCTCAACTATATCTTTCCATGGTTCTTTGGGTGTGCCTTCTGCATGAGACAGAGTCCTAAGTGCTGTAGTGAACAAGACAGGTAAGATCCTTCCTTTCCAGAACTTTTGCCTTGGTTTGGAACAAATGATACACAAGTAAGTAACGAAATAAAATAGACTATTTTAAATAATAGCAACTCATAAGAAGAAAATAAAACAGAGGAAAGGAAGAAAGAATGACTGCTGTTGGGGGTGGGAGTCCAGTCCCATTGGCCAGGGAAGAGCGCTCGGGAGAAATGTTGTAAGCTGAGTCTTCAATGATAAGATGTCAGTCACGTGAAGACTGTGAAGAGTGTTCCAGACAAAGAAGCAGCAAGTGTGAACAGTCCAAAGTGGGAAAAAGCTTAGTGTATTTAAGGACAGAAATCATGTGAGTGCAACAGAGTGAGCGAGGTCAGAGATAAAATTTAGCCAGCATCAGACACTGTGGTCCTGCTGGGCCACAGCAAGGATGCTGAATACTGTTCTTGATGTAATAAGAAGTACCTCTTGGATGGAGTAGAGCTTTAACGAATGTCTTCCAATATTAATTAAATTAAGCCTGCCCGGGATTTGATTGCTCTGGTAATCTGGGTGAGTAAGTCTATATGAAAACAAAGGAATCATGGTCAATAGCTCCACGTGGCCTGTGTTTCGGTTGCAGACTTTAGATTTTTACTCACTTGTCAGGATCTAGATCAAATAATTCCCTGTGTCTTCTGCAAGGATTCTAAATTTTTATTAGTGTTAAGTAATTTAGTATCATTACATTTTTATTAATTAGCTGAAGATTTTAAGATAGCAATCGTCTTATGACAGTAATCCTCTTAAGACAGGAATAAAATATCTCCTAAATACCCAATAGCAGCTATTAGGTTTTCTCTCTAGTACAAGATACAAGTAAATGACTTCATGCAAAACTTTTTCATAACTGGAATAGCTGCTGTGATTACCCATCTTAGAACTGAAATATCTTTGGTACTTGATGTGACCTTCATTTCAGGCTGGGCTGAAATTCTGTTGGGGGGGGTGGAATGTGGATGCACCAGTACTATTTTGAGGAATAAATAGCAGCATCTTCTCTATTCTCTTAAATTCAAGATAAAATATAGTGTGCAGCAGGTGTAGAGCTCTCTTCCCAGTACAAGTAAAGCTACAGAAAAATCATTTCCACATTAGAATTGAGATGATTCATCATTTTTCTCTTCCATGAATCTCATAGAAATATTTTGCCCTGAATATCTTCTCTAAGCAAAGTTGCCAGGTTTGTAACGACTAAGAGTCTTGGAAAAGAAGCACATTTGTCCTGAAAATTAGAAACATATCTTCATCCACTCACAGTCCCTGAAAGAAGGAAATTCGTACCTTATCTCTACTTTATTGTCCTTAGCACAGAAGTCTTTTTTTTTCTTTTTAACCCAGAAAATAAAATTGAGAGGCAAAAATGGGAGTTTTAAAGGACATTTGGCTTTAGAATTTCATTTGAATTCTTTAAAAACACAGTTAATTAAGTATATTAAATGAAATTGTGCACTCTTTACATTCTTTAATTCAATTACTTCTATTTGCTACTTCCACAAATTTAACAATTCTATTTAGGTAGAACAGAGGAACAATAGGTTGATCTCTTTTATTACGGGTGGTGCTGAAATAACCAAGTGAATGCTCACCGCTGAAGTCTTCAGAGGCTCTCTCAGCAAGTCAAGATTATTTCCTATAAAAGAGAAACAAAGAGGAAATTAAAATATCCCAAAATATCCAATCAGATTGGCAAATAAGGAACACATGTGAACGATGGCTACAGATGGTGCTGCCTTTGGTGACTGTTTCATACATCTTGCTCTATTTAACAAACCTGGCCATGCCCTTCTTTTTCTCAACACCTATCCCATGCACGAGCCAACTTATTCGTTGGGACCACCTGGTTTCAAATTGCCCACATCTACCAGTGCCCAGTTATTTACCACTGTATGGGTTTTTCCAACTGCAACACTACTTTAGCCTACCATGAAAGCTAGGTACACATCCAAGTGTGTCAAGGTGAGAACACGAAAAAGCAAAGGCAAATGTTGCAGCTTTCCAAAGCCTGTTCATCTTGAAAATAGAATGGCGCACCTTATGTGATTTTGGCACCAGGTCATGATATTCAGCATGTTGTTCAGTCCACATAGGGATGCACCATCTTATCGTACCCACAGAAGGTTAATTGCAATGAGAATGTACAATTAGTTGAAGCGAAACTGAATTACTGAAAGTACATGGGCTTTGGACAGAACTAGGATGGGATCAAGAATTTACCACTCACCACAATAAACTTAAAAAAAAAAAAGGTGGGGCTGGGTGCCTCGCTGGCTCAGTCAGAAGAGTGCACAGCTCTTGATCTCAGTCGTGAGTTTGAGCCCCACTTTGGGTGCAGAGATTACTAAATAAATAAATCAACTTAAAAAAAAAGATCTACCACTCACCAGATGGACAGGCTTGAGTCTCAATGACTTCATCTGTAAATAATGACAGTACATACAAATTCACTAGGGTAGCATAAAGATTAGATCAAAATAAGGGTGTCAAAGTCCTGATATAGCATGACAATTCTCCCATTTTTTTTCACTCTCTGATAATTTTGCCCCTGGACATGCCCAGAAAAAAATTCTCTTCACCTAACTTCCAGAAAGACATATGAAAGCAAGGAAAAGCCCAGAGAAAAGCAGTTAAAGAAAAGAGGTAGTGCCTAATAGTGTCAAAATAAAAACTTTAGGGCTTTTTTTTTTAACTTTTTAAATTAAATTCAAATTAATTAACATACAGTGTGTTATTAGTTTCAGGGGTAGAATTTAAGGATTCATCAGTTGTATATAACACCCAGTGCTCATTCCATCAAATGACTTTTTTTTTTTTAAGATTTTATTTATTGAATTGGCACAGAGAGAGAAATCACAAGTAGGCAGAGAGTCAGGCAGAGAGAGGGGGAAGCAGGCTCCCTGCTGAGCAGAGAGCCTATTGCGGGACTCGATCCCAGGACCCTGAGATCATAACCTGGGCTGAAGGCAGAGGCTTAACCCACTGAGTCACCCAGGCACCCCCCCCTTTTTTTTTCTTAAAGATTTTATTTATTTATTCAACAGAGAGAAAAAGTGAGAGAGGGAACACAAGTAGAGGGAGCTGAAGAGGGAAAAATTGGGTCTCTGCTGAGCAGGGAGCCCAACATGGGGCTCGATCCCAGAACTCTGGCAGCCGAAGGCAGACACTTAATGACTGAGCCACCCAGGCACCCCTCAAGTGACACTCCTTAATGTCCACCACCCATTTATCCCAAACTCCCACACACCTTCTATCCAGCAACCTTCAGTGTGTTTTGTAGAGTTAAGAGTCTTCTATGGTTTCTCTCCTTCTCTGTTCCTATCTTATTTTACTTTTCCTTTCTTAGGGCTTTTCTTACATTAAAGATTGAATCTGGTATGGCATATAATATGCATTCCATAGTACACTATCAGAAAAACAGAATTTGACAGTATTTTTTAAAACTTTGAGGAGACCAGCAGAGTTAAAACAAAGAAACATGAATAAATTTGGGAAATACCAAAATAAATTGTTGGCTGTTGAATCCATAATGGGATGAAATTGTAATTAGAACTTCACAAGGTGAAATTGTGATTGTCATGCAGATATAAAATGAATATGAGTCAAATATTTTATTGAGCTTATTAAGGAGGGAAACAACAAGGTGTAACACCCAATTCCAACGAGCACTGGATAAGCTAGAATTGCCAGGATAAGATTAGTGCTGGGTGTGATGGAAAACTGAAATTATCTGCAACTCTGTTGAACAAAAGTCTACCAGTTGACCCTGTCCCTAAGTGTTATAAAGTAATAGCCACACCCAAAAAGAACATCCAGTAATTTTCTTTTGTCAATGTCTAAGCTTCAGATAATTTTTCTTAGACACTATAAAGTAAGATCATCAGAGATGCCTCATTTATCCCTTCAAGCAGATGTTGTGGAGAATAACCACCTCTTCCCACAAGACACCTCTAGAAGCCACTTTTACTCAGTGGGGCTAGTCGCTATCCTTGGCCAAAATGGCTACTGCCCTGATATTAGGTGTGAACTCACTTACTAGTCCCAAAACTGAAGGAAGGTGTCTGGTATGGGCTACTTTGATTAAGTTGTCTCTCTTGCCTGGAAAAGTCTTTTGCCATTTTAACAAATAGTAACTTGACAAGAGTGGGGTGCCATTTGAAACTTAAAAGTCAATCTCCTAAACTTCATCAATGTAATTCATCTGGAAGAAAGTATCAAAGGAAAGGTAGGATGTAGAATTAAAATAATTTGGGCCATTTTGTTATATTTTAACTCATACTGGGGGAAAAAATGATCGGATGATGTAAACAAGGAGCAAAAGACCAAAGCTGGGATTAAAGGTTTTGAAAAGCTACAAGAAAGCATGAGAACAAAATTTCTTTCACTCTATACAGGTCCAATAGCATAAAAAACAGGTTCACTACTGCTCTGGTGATAATAAATTTTATTTATGTATAAAATAAAAAATAAGCAGGCCTATAATTTAAGTTGTGTGGAGACACATAAAAAATGTTAGCGCTCACTGGGACATTCAAGAAAAGGAAGACTGACAGGTAATAAAACTGTATCTTAATCTGTGGGGTTTTAAAGTCATTTCTGTGTTACATAAAACGGGCTAATTCAAAGTGCTTACTTTATTGGGATCACACAGAATTCCTGGAAAAATTAATTTACAGGGGAGAGAAGCAGGATTTTTTCCCCTCAGATAAATAACCTAAATTGATGCTTGTCTTTTTTACTTAAAGGAGTTATTGAAATGGCTATAAATTGGGGACTTTCACCTGATTAAAGCCTTTCCATCTTTGTCTCCCTGTGCCAGCCAGTGGCCCGGGTGCTTGACAGAATTCAGAAGGAGAGAGAACAGCATATGGCAGAATGAGTTTTGAGCCCCAGAGAAATCTTCCTCCATTCCCGCTCCATCTGTGCATTGTGTGGCACCTCTCCCCATAGCACAGAGATGCTGAGCTAAGGACGGGAGAAATGTATGATGGCAAAATGCAGAAACAGCTTTTGTGTCATGCTAAGCATTCACAAAACACTTCCGTTCCACAGCACACATCTTAAACTCAGGGAGATGGGTAGTGTAAGTTTATCTGAGGGCACTCAGTGATTCTTCGAGTTCAGTGCACAAAGAAAGCATCCTGGAGGAAGGCAGTGTGAAATGGTGGCTGGAATATGTCAATGTTTGGCTATGGGACCGGGGGAAAGACGCATTGTGCAAATCATGGGCCTCCTGGGAAACATCAGGAACACATTGGAGCGGCCAGGGGCGTCCTGAGAGGGCTCAGGCAGGGCAAGCGAACCATTGGAGTATTTCTCCCGTGCACCTCAACCCAAACAATTTTGCTGACAGAGGCTGAAAGGAAGAAAAATGGAGCCAGTGACTTATGTTTTATTATGCTAAATGTGCTGTTAGGGGACTTTCTACTAGTCAGTAGCCATTGTTTCTCCAAAATGCAGGGAAACACAGGAAAACATTCCGTCCTTGTGTTTTGCTCTCTCTGTTTCTATCCCCTTTTCCCAAGCCATGTTGAGGGCTCTGATTGCTGAACCCCAGGCCAACGCCCTGCTCCTGGGTTCCCAGCACAAAATGAACAGGGAGGCGGGAGGGCAGAGAGCAGGGCGACAATAGGCAGAACCTAGGGACACACCACCCTGCTGTCCCAGCTGTCTCTCCCTCCTCTCCTCCCCTTTTGGGGTGAGCTCACAGACACACGCGCGCGCGCACACACACACACACCCTGAGAAGCGTTCTTCAGTAACTGATTCAGGACCCTTTAGCCCTGTGTTCTATCAGGATCTACCCCCGAAGCTGAGAGATATGATTAAATTCCAAACTGGCCAAGAATTCTTGCTTGGTTTCTAAGCTACAAGTTCTGAGTTTACTCGTTCTTTTTACTATTCCTCTTACTTATTATGTTGGAGAAATTTGGGGATTTCAGTGAATGAAGCTACACAGCAAACAATTAATGGATGAGCTACAGACAGCATAACAGACGCAGATGCAGCCCCAGCCCTGAGCTTTCATGAGTCCTACAATCCCCAGACAGCAGGGAGGATGATGATTAGCCCCATTAATTAATTAAGTGGAGGTCCCTTAAAATTTCTACTGTATCATCATTTTTAGTTTTCTGATGTTTAACCACTTCTGGAAAATAACAAGGGCAAGCTACATAAAATGTTCACATCTACATTTAAAATTTCTTATAAAACTAAACTAAAATAAAATTTCTTATAAAACTCTTATACAGGGGCACCTGGGTGGCTCAGTGGGTTAATCATCTGTCTTCCACTCTAGTCATGATCTGAGAGTCCTGGGATCGAGTCCTGCCTCAAGCTCCCTGTTCAGCAGGGAGTCTGCTTCTCCCTCTCCCTCTGCCACTCCCCCTGCTACTTCTCTCTCTCATGCTCTCTCTCTCTTAGATAAATAATAGGGGGAAAAAAGCTCCTATACAAACACTGATAAAACTATATGGAAAGCCACAGAATAACATGAAGTCTTTGTTAATTGATTCACAAAAGACAGAACCTGATATAAAAAAACACCAGAAGCTGGCATGGGAAAGGCAAATTACGAGGGTCAAAGTATCTTCACCGGTATCCTCACCACCACCAGCATCACAGAAATAATAACAACAACTAATATTTACTGAGCTCTTCCAAGGTGTCAGCACTATTATTCCAAGGAGCCTCACATACATAGTTTCTATCATGGTTTAGGTGAGACAACTGAGGCACAGAAAAATGATATAAGTTGGAAGCTGTTGGTCATCTTAGATGCTCGCTTCAGAACTAGCACAGCATCAGTTCTTCCATGCTTATTGATGAAGCAAATTAGTCTAGATTCTGATGGAGAAGAATTTGAATCCACCTCTCAAAGGGAGATAATAAATAATAATGGAAGGTTACACATAACAGCAAATAATAGCAGCCATCTTTAATCTACCACATCTACCAATGCCTTACCAACTTCAGGACCAAGAACCTCAGAAGTGCCAAGCCCTATGCAACAGGCTTAGGAGCCTTAATGACTTACTCCTCTGAGGACCAAAAAACTTGTTGTAGTGAGCCCTGGCTGTCTGCACCTTGCCTTTATATATAAAATACATTTGTCAGAAACTCTCTTCTTTTTACTGCAACTTACATAGCTTTACTGTAAAATATTTTAAATGCACATTAAAAAAAAAAGGAAAAAATATCCAGTAAGCATGCATTTTGTTTCTTGACAAAGGCATTTGGGCTGTAAATTGCCCTAGACTCATATAGTAGACCACCAGGGTTTGGATCCCCAGATTACCTTTAAGCATTCAAATGCAACCTGCAAACTTGTGTCTGCCAGAGACACCCCCACCCCTCCCAACTTGAAAATCCCTGGCATTTTAACAAGGTACCACTTTCTTTTTCACGTGAGAAAAATACTTCTTGGCAATGCATCAATCCCTCAGATGAAGCATGGCTATTATGTCTATTTTAATTGTCTTTATAAAAACTCAGTCTTTAATGTCCTGGGACATTTTAATGCTCTGTGTCAAGCTAATGTGCAAGATACATATCCATTATTACCTATTTACTTGGGTTATTGTTCTGGCTAAGGTGTAATTTTCCACCAGGCATTTGTTTAGAAATTTGGCAGCACACAGAGAACATTTCCATACTTAAAAAGCATCCAAAATTTAGAATGACATCCAGTGATATTAAGCAAGTGTAGATAATGCTCTCCAACTTCATCAAATATTCATGGTTAATTATAGTCATAATATTTATGTTGCTGTGAAAATTAAGGTTGTGAGCTTCTTGTACACAGGCAAAAATACAAGCTTACAGACTATGCTATTGCTTACCCCTTTCATTACTGGAATTTCTCATTGTCATTAAATAGAATGGCAAGCATGGTGTTCTTTGGCTCTCTAATTCACATTGGAGATCCGATATCTCCCTTGATAGACCAGACAGAACATGTTGATGGAGCTGAAGACCCATCAGAGCATGTCCCATCAGAGGAGAAATATGTGATCAGAGGACCACTGGCTACATTTTCTGGAACAAATATCTGAACACATGGACTGACAAGTCTGAGAATACTTTGAGCAGCCACAAGATAGATGATTTGAAATTCAAAGTCTTAGAAAACGAGGCATATGGTCATCACATCTGAAGGGAAATCAGATCACATGGTACAGATAAAGAAAGCTCAAGTAATCTAGTCTTCTATGCTGTCTACTCAACCATTTTTGGGAACGAAAATGCAATTGAAAATTTAGAAGACAGGTAGAGAGAGGAAAATCTTTCCAAAATGTATGTCTAGTTTAAAGCCTGTCTCTAAAGACAAATCAATGGAATGTAAAGTTCAAAATTCCTGGATAAACTTTTTACTTTCTTGCCTCATGTCCTACTTCTCTTTCTGTGCCCCTATCATGCCAGATTATGGCATTGAAATCTTAGGCTGCCACACCCTTGGGCTCTTTCTTATTGTATCCCTTCTTTTAGGAATACTCATTTAGATGTGGTCTCTCAGGCAAAGTTCGTCTCATCTTTAATACTCAAAATTAGTATGATCTGTGGTTTCTTAACCCTCCAGAATCCAGGCAAGCTGAGGCAGACGGACATTCTTCCAAGTTCCTCTTATACCATGCACATCTCTTCACTGATAGACTTGATAGTATATTAACTATTTCAACCTAATTATGGGTTTACATGTATGTCTCCCTCACAAAATTATAAAAAAACACTAAATTTGCAGATGATGCAACTTTTGGAGCACTAGTGGATAGAGCAACAGATAACAAAATTAAATTTCAAAAAGACTTCAGCTTACTGAAATCATGGACCAGGATAAGCATAATGAAATCCATTGAAGTACAATGGATTTCACTGGATTTCAGAACAGCAAATACAAAGTTTTAGCGGAGACCTAGCTGAATAGCAGAACTAGAGAAATCACTGTATTTTTTGTTCATTATAAAAATGATATAAATGGGAGCACCTGGGTGACTCAGCGAGTTAAGTGTCTGCCTTCGGCTCGGGTCATGATCTCAGGGTCCTGGGATCGAGCCCCGCACTGGGCTCCTTGTTCAGCGGGGAAGCCTGCTTCTCTCTCTCCTCCTCACCTTGCTCTCTGTCACTCTCTCTCTCTCTTTCAAATAATTAAAATCTCTTTAAAAATGATATAAATATATAATAGTGATGTGGCACCTTAAAAATAGTGCCAATTTTCAGCTACCTCAATCAATTTACATATACAGATAGAGTCACATTATGCGCATTCATTACTCTGCCGGACACAACATTCTAGGATGTATTGTCTGGCCTAGGGGAACATTCTTGTAAGAAGATCTTTAGCAAAGTTCTATTAATTGACACATCATACACACTACTAGTCTCCTATCAATATTTATTTTCCCTCTCTCCCTTACAATTGTTTCAAAGAGAGAATGTGACCAGCAAAATTACCATGTTTTCCAGCATCCTTGCAACTATGTGATAGAGTCATGGTCAATTAGATGTTTGTGCGACGATGGTCCTCCTGTGAGAACACCCTATAAAGGGCACATATTTCACAGCCATGTTCCTTCTGCCTTCTGCCTATTCTTTCTTGGGTTGGAATAGAGATGCTGTCCTGAAGCCAGAGCCACCAAGCAGTCATCATGTGACAGCGTCAAGAGGGACACAACTTGCATGCTAAGGCTGACTAGAGGAACCTAAGTCTCCGATGGCACTGAGTGTGGAAGGCTGAAAAAGGACAACAATGAGAAATGGGCAAACGTAGTACGGTTAGCTTGTAGATCAGGGGACTGAGTGGAGACTAGCTAACTGGCTTTGTGTACCTGATACGCTGTTATGTAGGAGAAGACATAGACTTTATATCACCGGAAGGCAGAACTGGGACTCACAGTAGAAGTGAAGGGAAGGAGATTGAGTTCACCAGAGAACATCTTTTCAGAGATATAAAGCCACCTAAAAGAAAGAAGTCGTTAAAACTCAAAGAAAAAGAACTCAGATTTGTGCTTAGCAGAGGTGGGTGGGGAGGGAATGGGAGGAAAATCGGAGGAAGGTAGTCAAAAGGGATAACCTCCCAGGTACAGGATCAATCAGTACTAGGGATGTGATGTTCATGATGGCTACAATGAACACTGCTGTGTAGGAGAGATGAAAGTTGTTAAGAGAGTAGATGCTAAGAGGTCACATCACAAGGAAAAATGCATTTTTTCTCTTTTTCTCCTTTGTTACCTATAAGAGATGATAGTGGTTAACTCACTGTGGTAACCATTTCACAACATACCTAAGTCAAACCATTACGCTCTACCCCATAAATTTATACAGTGCTGTGTTCAATTAGATCTCTCTAAAACTGGAAAAAAAATACATGAATAGAAATTAGAGGCAAAAAGTGGCTAGAACACCACCTATCAGCACAGAGGGTATTACACCATCCGACTGCAGTTTGCACCAGATGGAGACATTTACCAGACCTAAGCTTTCTATTTGTATTTCAAAACTTAGCCATACCTTGACAAACATTTCTTGAGCACCTGCTCTATCCGTATCATCTGTGAATTTTTAGGAATATAAGGATTTTTTTTAAATGTGTTGACGATCTTACTGTCTAGTAGCTGAGATATATGCCCAGAAAGATCATTTCAATAAAGTTTTAAATGTTAAGATACAAATTAAGCACAGAGTTAAAAAAAAAAGGGGTGGGGGTTAGATGTTTCCTTCAAACTGAATTTTCAAGGTTGCGCTGTGATGGTCTGATAAAAAAAAAAAGAAAGAAAGAAAGAGGAAAAGAAGAGAATTTCAGGCAGAAGAACGACATACAGAGGCATCTTACAGTGAAACTGTGTATTGCACGTGAGAAAATTAGCAGTTTAGAAATATCGAGGCATAAACGGCAGAAACTTACAGCAGAGGAAGCTCAAAAAGGAGGCCCAGGGGCACACAGGGAGCTTTGCGTGAAGACCAGTGAAATTAGATGTTATCCCGCAACCAGTCACTCCCCGACATCCAAATTTCAGAGCAAAATTTTTTTAAAAAGTGAAACTGACAAAGATGATTAATTTTGCATGTTGCTAAGTCAGACAATTAAAAAAGTCATGGGCCATCATGCACTTTTCATATAATTTCCTAAAGGAGTATATTTGCACCAAAAGAATAGAAAGAATATCCTCTAAGAACAAAGTACAATATTTTAAAAGGAATAATTTTAGCTTTGTGCCAAGCTCATTTGCACTTTCCATATTATCTGCATTTTACCTAGGAAAATTTCATCAAGGGGCACCAAAATTAAGCCGCATGAAACAACAGCAACTATTTATTATTTCTTATGGTTTCTGTGGGTCAGGAATTTAGTGGTTCAGTCACGCAGACTTGACTCAGGTCCCTCATGAGGCTGCAGGCAGGAAGTGGCCAGGGCCGGGGTTTCCTTCAAAGGCTTCTTCATGCACACATCTCTCACCTGGAGTGCTGTGGCAGGCTGAATAATGGCCCTCAAACATATACAGGTCCTAGTCCCTGGAACCTTCGAATGCTACCTCTAAAGCAAAAGAGACTTTGCAGTTGTGACTAACTAAGGTTCTCAAAAAGGGGAGATTATCCTGTTTTATCCTAGTGGGCACTAAATGTAAATACAAGTGTCTTTATAAAATGGAGGCAGAGGGAGACTTGGCCTAGAGGAAAGCAACGTGACCATTAAAGCTCAGCACCGTGGTGCTGGATTTGAAGATAGAATTAGGGGACACATGCCAAAGAATGCAGTTCTAGAAGCTAGAGAAGGCAGGGACATGTAATTTTCCCCCCAGCCTGCGGAGGAAGCACAGCCCTAAAACCTTGATTTTGGCCCTGTGACTGATTTCAGACTTCTGGCCTTCAGAACGGTAAGAGAATAAATAGGTGCTGTTTTGAGGCACCAAGTTTGTGACAATTTGTTATATACAGCAGCCACAGGAACCGGACTCAACTGGGTGCTGGAGCAGTGGGCCTTCTTGGGGAAGCTCATCCCTCCCCATCTCTGTGGGGTCCCTCCACGTGGTCTCTCCAGCCCGAAAGCCTCAAAGTGCCTAGAATTCTTACACGGTGGCTCAGGTATGCAGAGGTCTCTGCCCCAAGAAAAAGAGAGAATTGGAAGGAAGTTACTTTAATTTCTTTCTTTTTTTTTTTTTTTTAATTTTGCTGTGAAAGTCATGAAGGGTCACTTCCAGCATGTTCTGTTCATTAGAAAGAGGTCAGTAGGTCTGGCCCACATTTAAAAAGAGGGGAATTAGCCTCTACCTTCTACAGTAAGGAGTGTCAAAGACTCTGCTAACATATTTTAAACTTTAATCATTAATACAGTCTGTTATTTTTATCTAGAAGTTCTATTGCTTCACCTTTGAAGCTTAAGTCTATGTTCTAGCTCAAAGAAATGTTTATAAATAGCAAGAGGTAGGAGTCAGAATTCATTTTTTTCTCCCTACTTGGAAAGCTAATTGACTCAACATCATTCATTGAAAAGAAATCCTTTTTCTTTTTACAGTGCTAACTTGGTAAGAAATCAGATGGTCTTGTATGTATGGGTCTGTTTCTGGATCCTTTATTCTTTGTTATGGCCTATCCTTGGTCAATACCAATTACATTAGCTTTATAGTAAGTTTTAATATCTGGTAGTTTTAAGTACTTTGACTTCCTTCTTTTTCAGGATTATCTTGGCCAGTCCAGGTCCTTTGGATGGAATCAGCATTTTAACAATGTTGAGTCTTCTGATCTGTCATATATATCCCCATTTATTTATATCCCCTTTAAAGTCTCTCAATACAGCTTTATGATTTTTGTACATCTTTCCTTAGAATTATCTCTGAGTGTTTGATTCTTTTTAACACCATCGTGAATGATGTCGTTTAATTTCATTTTTTCAAGTTTTTATTTAAATTCCAGTTAGTTAACATAGTATAATATTAGTTTCATTTTTAATTATTGATTGCTATCACATAGAAACAATTTATATTTGTTTATTGACATTACTAAGTACTTATTTATTCTAATAGTTTCTAATTGTTCTGGGGTTTTTTTAACATGCACGATTATATCATTTACTGATAAAGACCATTTTACTTCATATATTCCAATCCTCATACTTTTTTTTAAAGATTTTATTTATTTATTTGACACAGAGAGAGAGAGATCACAAGTAGGCTGAGAGGCAGGCAGAGAGGAGGAAGCAGGCTCCCTGCTAAGCAGGGAGCCCGATGTGGGCCTCGATCGATCCCAGGACCCTGAGATCATGACCTGAGCCGAAAGCAGAGGCTTTAACCCACTGAGCCACCCAGGCGCCCCCAATCCTCATACTTTTATTTCATTTTCTTTTTTTGCCTTATTGTACTAACATTTTTAACATGATGCTGAATAGAAGATGTGATAAAGAGCATCTTTTTCCTTTCTAATCTCAAGGGAAAAGTAATAGTTCAAAAAGTAATAGTTAACCATGTAAATGATGCTAACTTAAATTTTTTATTAGAAAATATTATCAGACTGAGGAAGTTCTCTTTTATTCTTAGTTTGTCATTTTCAAAAATCATAAACGAGTATTGAATTTTATTAAGAAATGTCTTTGTCCTTTGAAATAAATCATATTTTTTGCCTCTCTTTTTGTTAATGTGGTCTATTGTACTGATTGTTAAATATCAACCAATCTTGTATTCCTGAAAAAAGCTCAAGTATGTTATATATGTATCATATTTTATACATCACAAGATTCACCATTATTTACTAATATTTTGCTTAGGAATTTTGTGTTCATAAGAAATATCAGCCTGTAATCTCTCTTCTTGAAATTTCTTTGCAAGGTTTTGATGTCAGAGTTATGTTGGCTTCAGAAAAAGAATCAAAACCATTGTCTTCCTCTATTCTATGAAAGAATTTGTATACTGAAAGAATTTGTTGGTATTATTACTTCCTTTTATGTTTTTAATTAAGGATTCAATTCCCTTAACAGATATTGGACTATTAAGAATTATATTTCCCCTTATTTTTCAATTACTCTG
Source organism: Ailurus styani (assembly GCA_002007465.1). Lineage (NCBI taxonomy): Eukaryota > Metazoa > Chordata > Mammalia > Carnivora > Ailuridae > Ailurus > Ailurus styani. Next base: position 474,527 of record LNAC01000766.1, read on the forward strand.
TTCAATTTGAGTGTTAAATTTATCATCATAAAATCATTCATAATAGTCTCTTATTTTTTTTAATGTCTGTAGATCATCAGTGATGTTTCATTTTTCATTCCCAATATTGAGAATTTGTGCTTTCTATTTGTCTTCTAAATTGCTCTTGCTGGAACCATTTTCAAAGTACAAATTTCTGACCTTGTTGATTTTGTTTTGTGTCTACATTCTGAGACTTCAGGAAAATTCAAAAGCCTTACTGACCCCAACACCTCCATGGCTGTGACCCACCCAAGGCTTTTGACTAAGACCTTACTAGTATTTGTCTCCTTTCCTTAAGAAAGTTCGTTCTTCAAAGGTTTTCAGCTTAGTTCTTTAGTATCTGGCCTCACATATATTCAACATTTCCTGAGAACACACTAATCAGATGTTTCTTGCAGACCTTCCTTCAGAGGGATTTTTGTCTCCTCAGCGCTGAAAAGTTGCCGAGACTCCACTTTGCTCTTCTCTCACAGTTCCCTCCAGTCTCCTGCAATGCCTCAAAACTGATTAACTGGCCTTGTGATTGGGAATTCTCTAGTTTCTACTTTGTCATGCCAGCCCTGCTTGGTATTCCAAAACTCCTCTGATTTCTGTCTTCTCCGGGAGAATCTCTTTGCTTTGTGCCAAGCCTGCTTCCCAGCCCACACTCAGAATCGTCAAGTTCCACCGTGGAAGCAGGCAGCTAGTGATTACTAGCTTGCCAAGGAAGGAGCTGTTCATGTCTGGAATTTTAGGTTGTCTAGTTCTTGTTGATTTCTAAGATCTCTTATATGATTTTTTGCAAAGTAGCCAGCATTTTATCATGTTTTCAGAAGGAACATTTACCTGCCACTGACCTGTTGCATCTCCCCTGAAGCAAAAGTCCTGGGTGGTGTTTTTAATGTACCTCTCTCAGGAACAGACTCTACAAGACAAGAGAATTGTGAAGGAAAAGGAAATTTGAACAAAACATTTAACCAGTTTCCTCTCATTTACAGATACGTAGCCTAAACCCAGCAAGTAAAGAATACACGACCTTTTAAATTACATATGGAACATTAAACAAAACTGACCATATTCTGGGTTATCTAAACCACATCCCAACAAATGTCAGAAATTGAGTGATATGTGTACGTTCTCTGGTCAAAGTGGGATCACATTAGAAATCAAATCTAAATGATATCTAGAAGGAGGTAAAGAGGGAGGCTGAGGTTTGCGGAGGAAGTAGGTGTATTGACAAATTACCATTTTCTTTGCCGTTTCTTCTTGCATTTTAGACCTTCTGGGTTCAATTTCCTTCTAAGAGTATCTTCCTATCTAGAGTAGCTTCAGTAAGCTTTTCATTGGTAGTGAGCTAACTCAGTTTTTATTTATCTGAAAATGTCTTTATATTGCTATTTTAAATGATAATTTAGTGTGGAATATAACTATAGTTTGATAATTTCTTTCAACAAATTAAAGCTATAATTCTACTCTTTCTCGGCTTTTGCTGTTACTAGCAAGAATTCTCATGTTAATGTATTTTTTTTCTTTAGGTATTTGTCTTCTGTGGCTGCCTTTAAGATCCTCTCACTGTCTTTAGAGTCCTGAAATTACACTCTAATGTATTTAGCTGTGAATTGTGTTGTGCTTCTTGAATCAGGATATTGTTTGCATCAATTCTTAAAAATTTTCAACATTTATCTCATCGAATGTCACCTCTTTCCAATTTTCTTTGCTCTTACTTTCTGAGCTCTAATTGGATATATGTTAGTCTTTATTTTACCATCTATGGCTTTTCATTTTCTCTTTCTTGGAGTTTTTGTGCTGTTTTCTGAAAAATCTCTTCAGATAAATCTTCCCATTCTTTAAATTTAAATTTCAATATGACAATATATTTCATTTCCAAAAGTTCTTATTGGTTTATTTTTCAAATCATCTTCTCCCCCTACAACTTACCAGACATTTAAACAAATTTGTTTCATAAGCTTTATTTCAGTTTTAACATTATTTAGTTATTGAATTTTCTGTTGATTTTTTGAACTTTGGATCTATTCAATTCTATTCTGCTATTGGTTGTTTCTATTCAATATTTATCATATCTTACTTGTTTCCTATGATTCATATAATTATAAATTATGAGCTCCTGCTCCTCTGAGATTTATTTATGCACATCTTGAGTCGTCTGTATTGAGGACACATTCATCCAGAATATATTTGGATTAAATTTTTCCTCGTACTCTTGCTGTTCTCAAACTCTGTATATTTTTAATCATAGTTTTTAATTGTAGTAGAAAACACATAACATAGAATTTACCATCTTAACCATTTTTAAGTGTACAGATTAATAGTTTTAAGTCTATTCACACTGTTATGAAACAGATATCCAGAAATTTTCCATCTTGCAAAACTAAAACTCTGTATCTATTAGACAACTCCCGTTTCCCCCGTATTCTCTACCACTGGCAATCATCACTAGATATGGAATCATGTGGAATCATGTGATATTTATCCTTTTGTGACTGGTTTGTTTCACTTAGCGCAATGTCTTCAAAGTTCATCCATGTTGTAGCATGTGTCTGAATTTCCTTCCTATTTAAGACTGGATGGTAGTGTGTGTGTGTGTGTGTGTCCACGCGCGCGCGCCGCATTTTGTTTATCTGTTCATGGCTTGATGGGTATTTGGGTTGTTTCTGCCTTTGTCTATTGTGCTTGGTGCTGTTATGAACATGGGTGTGCAAACAGTCACTTTGTGTTAGTTTTGCTGCCCAGGGTTTCTTAGGCCAGTTAGAAAGTGAAAATCTACATCAGAGCAGGTCAGTAATAATATACTCTCTGTGGAGAATTTTCTCATGCAGAGCTCAGGCCAAAGCTGACAAGTTTTCTTGTTATCCCTCTGTGCTGAGAGATTAGTTTTTCTAGTCCACCCTGTTCCCGATGGTGTAACTATCAAAAGTCCTGGATTTACATGGCATGCTCATTCTTAACTCCCACCAAGAGTGATCTGAAAGCTTTACCTCCTGTCTTTCTGTGGCTATAAAAAACAAATATCTTGTTTCCCCAGAGCTGCAATCAATCCAGGTAATCTACCACTTCAGTTCCTCTCTACTTCTCCATTTGTTAGCATTGCTTTTATTTGCAGCATCTGGAGATTTCCCTCACCTTCCTGGGGAGCTCTGCTATGCATTTCAGAACACATTTGTTATGTTTCACCTATGTTTTGTAACAAGAGTTTCTCTCAAATTCTTTCTCATATATTAACTATCTCAGGTCTGTATGAGCTAATCATTTCCCTTTGGATATTTAAAGTCTATTTACCATATAGTCCATTTTTATATATACCAAGGTCTGTTTCTAAATTATTAATTATTTCCACTGCTTAGTCAATTCTGGAATCAGGATCATAGTAACAATTTTTTTTTAAAGATTTTATTTATGTATTTGAGAGAGAGAGAGAGACAGAGATAGTGAGAGAGAGCACAGGCAGGGAGGAGAGGGAGAAACAGACTCCCCACTGAGCAGGGAGCCTGACCTGGGGCTGGATCCCAGGACCCTAGGATTATGACCTGAGCCAAAGGCAGACACTTAACCAGCTGAGTCACCCAGGCACCCCATAGTAACAATTTTTAATTGGTAGCTTTCGAGTACGTTTCAATTACTAGTAGTACAATTCCATTGTTATTACTCTTTAAATAGGTAATTTGTTTGCTAGTCTCTCTAGATGGTTATTCTAGATAAATCATCTCTCTTTTCATCATGTCCTAGTAAAACACTAGAGGAATACTTACTTATGCTGCATGGAAAGTCACATACATTTTATTTGTAAAAAAAATCAACCCGTATACACAAACTAAATTTTTAAGAGAATTTCCATCAACTCACCGAGGTCTCTGACACCACTTTTCAGTCCTTTGGGTTTTTTTTTTTTTTTTTAAATCCCTGTCTCCAAACCAAATGTTCTTGCAGCATCAGCCTTTTTATTAAAATGTGCCATGAAGAAAGGAGCATGAATGGTTTGTAATAACCAACATATTTCCTCTCCCAGTCTTGTCTCTGAGTTTTGTCTCAGCTCCAGTTGCAGAATTAAGAAAATTATCTTCAAATATTAGTCAGCGAGTGAGAGAAGTTCTTTCTGTGTTCTTGAATTCCTGGAATCACAGCTCCATCCTTCTGATCCATAAAGTACACTCCAACAGAATGCAGCTTTATTAGCATGGCCATAAACATTAATTGTTATTATTCATCTGCCCCATTCTTCTTTTTGCCATCTGGAGATTTGACTTCCAAACTTCAGCAGAAAGAAAATTCTCCTCTGCATCCCTCTTGGATTCACCTTGAAGCCAGGCCTGCCCCACGGGGCAGTCTCACGTCCTACAGCCCTGGATGCCAATGTCCATGGGCAGCCACGTACCACACCCAGGGATGCCCTGCACATGGGACGCCCCTCTCCTGCGGGGCTCACTTTGATACAATCAAAAGAGAAACTAGATGGGAGTCTTCCTACTCCTTTTTAAAAAAAATCCATTACAGAGAATTGCAAAGCCAATAACGTAATTTATCTCCACATTTACAGTAGAAAAGAAAGGGAAGAAGAGGAAGAGGGAGGAAGGGAGGGAGGGAGAGAAGAAAGAGAAGGAAATTATTTCCATAAAAAAAGTCATTGGGAAGGAGATTATCTGAGGATAGCACAGGCCAAGTGGTTTTCTTGGCACTGCTAGCTCAAGTGAGCGTGTATGTTCACCAACCACAACATGACTGAATGGATTCAGCAACATAGTATTGATGCTTAAGAAATTATGTGACTCGGTTATTCTTGTCAAGTTTGGAACTCAGGGAACAACAACAGCAAAAAGATTGCATAAGTGTTTAGCAGTTCAGAAATAACTCATGCTCTGAATGAGTGCTTCTATACCTTAGAAGAACCAGCATTTGAGAAACTGCCATGATGTCCTTTCACAGAAGAACTGCTGATCAAATGCAGTAGTAGTCACAGGACTCAACTCTTGGATCTCATATTTCCTTTCTGGCAAAATACTCACCATTTTTTTTTTTAAAGATAGCCTTATGTTCCATTACTTTTTTTTACCTATTTTTAATATCTATGAAAAGAAAAACTTGACATTTGAATGGTTTTCACATCCCTTTGAATGATACAGTAGATCAAAATAGAGAATTTCAAGCAAATTCAAACTATGTATTATATAGTTAAGAGTGCCAAAAAAAAAAAAAAAAGGGGACTTGTTCAATGGCACAGAGTAGAGCTTTAATTTGTTGTATCTTTTTCCAGCCTTATCTGTGCTACCTTGTGCTGACCCTGTTAATTAATGTTTTCTCTCGTAATTTCTATGGGAGCCACTTTAATGAACTGCCTCTGCATTTCCATTTAAATTCTTTGTATTTTGTGACTGTCTTATAATAATACATTTGAGAGAGTGTTTTCCATCTATAAAAATATATTAATGGAAATATTTTTTAAATGAGATGCCAAAGTTTGAATATTAAATCAATACATTCCCATGTAGTTTTGCTCTTCAAGGTGGTTTTTTTGTTTGCTTTGTTTTCTTTTACAAATAATTGAAATTGTATCAGCATTTTCTGACTATTACATATCATTTTGGCAAAATAACAGTTTTAGAAGCAATTTTGGGTATGAATGATTACAAGATGGTATAAGACCTATGGGGAAGATTTGATACTAAACAATAAAGTGTTGATCAAGTAATGGATGCTTACAATTTCCTGCACCAGAAAGCTCCAGAAAATTCATAGGAAAGAAAGATATTTATCTTCTCATTGACAGATTAGTTGATAAGAAATAGTGAGGAAAAAAATTGGCCTTTGTCTTAGCTGCATCTCAATACAGGAAATGAATGCATAGTGTCATGACACATTGTTCTTTTGGGGATATTTTCACAGCTGACAGGGGTTCTAGTGCAGTTAATACCCACAGAGATCATGAAACTATATAAACCTGCCACCTTGCTAAAAAGTTTTGGCTAATTCAGAGTCTAGTCTTAATCTTATTACAAATATTATCTACAATATGTCAATGAGATAAATAAATATGATTTTGGCAAATTACAGTTCCCATGGGGTTTCTTGATATTTAAATTACACATTTATTTATCCATTCATTTACTTGGATAACTGGCATGTCTCTATTTCACACTGTGTTGACAAATTTATTCTATATGATCATTTATTACTAGTCGTGAAGACATAAAATATGGTACTCTCACTTCCGTAGATATAGCCTGATGCTAAAACCATGAATTGGTCAAGTATCAGCTACCTATTCTATATCAGCTATACTGATGAGGCAATTCTTTGTCTTAGATAACAATCTTGTTGACAGCCATCATGTAAGCTCAGAGAAAGTGTTTAGCTATTGAAAATATTCAGGGAATATAAATAAATGTTTATTTCTATTATAAATATAAATTCAACTTTACTTCTGTAACTAACTACTGCAACATAGCCCTTGTCTATCAAAGCATATCAATTCCAGGAAAAGTCACCAGGGGAAGGAAAAACCTCAGTATGAGGGAGTTTTAATTAACAAAACCACCCCCCCAAAAAAAATCATGGCTGGTTGAAAAATCTAAATGATTAGGAGGTACCTAGACTGACTTCTAAATTTTTATTTAATAATTTGATGCATATTAGGTCTCTCTAAAATTTGAAACATCAAAACGTTATATACCCATGCATAATTTAAATACTAATTTATTTTATTTTTGAAGGCAATTCTAGGGCAGGAAATTATAATGAGAGTGCAGTTTCAGCAACATAAGAGTCTCTGATGAGATAAATCTTTTATGTTCTTTCCAGTAGGGTAATTTATTAATGGACAAACTCACGATGTTTATTACACCAAGGATTATTTCTACAGAGTCAAATAGAACAACAATATTGGTGTTTGTGATGGAATAAATTATGATTTTCAAGCAATATATTGAATTTTTGAAATTTAAAGTCTCTCCTTTGAGATAGAGCAACCAAGCAGTTGAGTAAATATCGACAGTCCAAGGGGGCACACATGGGTATTTCTGTGCCACGCTGCACTGAGAGGCAAAAAAATGAAAATATCTTGAAAGCAAGAAGAATATTTTTTAAGGCTTTATGCACAGCGTCCTGCACAAAGAAGTGTTTGATTCACATTTACTGAATTTGTGTGAATGAAATGAATTAATTCGAGGAAGAAAGTGTTCCTTTTCAAGTTTTGAGTACTTTTATAACCAAGTTGATGAGAACAAATATGAGTTCTTAACATACATGCCCATTAATGGGTCAGGAAGAACCACAGAGACCCAATTTCCTATTGCTTATCAGAAGAGCTGAAATGCTATTTTTTTTTTCATTCTGAGCATTTAAAGCTTAATGATTTAAAGTCAGATACTTAAGAGTGAAAGTCACATCTCCAGTGCATGTTCATACTTGTTTAGTGGTTTCTAAATCTGTGCTTGTAAACAAAATTATTCTTAGTCCTTTGACAACTGCTATTTGTCCTGTAGGAAAATTACTCCCTAAGGAGATGCAAATTGTTTGGTGGTACTTGATGGCTTTGTAGTAATTACCAAGCTATCAGATAGCTCAGAATTAAGATAAGGCTTGGCATCAAAATTCCATATGGTTGATTCTAAAATAAGATGCTTAGACAGGCAGAATGCTAAATGACACGCACTGAAGAAGTAAAATCCCTGGGTCAAGTTCATCTCAAGCCTGGGGCTATCACAAATTCTATCTAGGATCAAACAAAGGTCATTTGACTGCCTCAACGTTTAAGAAATGGTTGAAAAAGTTGTCATTTTAAGGAAGTGTGGGTCAATAACATTAACTGATGCACAATTACTATTACTATAATTAATATATAGGCATACCAATCACAGTTTATTATTGTAGGAGGAGATAAGAGGATGGAGCATAAAATAAACCTTTTTCTAATCAATGACGGAAACCACAGTTCTAAACCAGCTTTTCTCTTGACACACCATCCTCATGTGCAGAAATCCATTCACAGGTACTCTACCACCATTTTTATGAGGAGTGTTCCTAATCCTAGCTCTCTAGACTTGATCCCTTACTGGACATTAATTTTTCATTATTTGAGGAACTATTTATTGAGTACATGTCAGGGTCTGTCCTAGCTGCTATCAACAGCCAAGAGGGAAAAAAAGCCCTGTTAAAAATTTTTTTTTCAAATAATTTCAGAATTATAGGAAAGTAGGAAAAGAGTACAAAGTTGGAAAAAAGTACAAAGAACTCTCTTGTATATTTTTAAACTAGATTAACAAACTGTTAATATTTATTACATGTGAATTATCATTCTCTATATATGTATCTGTTTACATATGTAAATATAAAAGGTAATACAGTGTATATAAAATAAATAATTACATATTCTAAAATATACATATTTATACCATGTATAAATACATATGTCTTTATGTAATATATATAAACATACGTGAAGGGAAAATGATAATGCACATGTAATAGAATGTACACATATATTTCTGGAGAAATACTTTTTATGGAGAAAATACTTGTGGTAGATGAACTTACTTAGGCATGAGTTATAATGCTATTGGCACTATTTAATTTTAATGAATCAATAATAACTTATATGTTATAATTTATATAATCATATACACATATTATATATGTATATTATATATATGTCTGTGTTATGTATTATGTATCATCAGTTGATGAAAACTTTGTGATCAGGGACTTACAGAAAATTAACCCACTATTTCTTCTAGGAGCAATAGCTAAGTATTCATCAATTCAGTGTTTTTGACAACTTTATAACACACAACTACTCTGAATAATAAAAATCAACTACAAGTTACAGTCATAATACCCCTTTATTCTTAGATGCTGTAGTTTGCATTTCTTAAAATTATGGACATTTTCTTATACATACAGAGTACAAAGATCAAAATCACATCACTATAATTAATATTGTGCTATTATATAATCTACTGACCTCATTCAGATTTCCCCAGTTGCCCCTAGACCTCCTGCAGCATCAGAGAGCAAGTGTTGAGGGTATTTCCCTCCCTAGAATACAAGCTTCATGAGCCTCTTATATTTCATCACAAGTATTGTTAGTGGTGATGGTAGAACCAGTTATCTATCTCTATATTTTCTTGAAATTGTCAGTTAGATCCAGAAGCTTTATCAAACCTAGGTTCAATATTGTTGGGAAGACTCTTTCATGGAGGGTGTTGTGTCCCTGCATCTGGAGGCAAGACGACATCATAGGCAGTATTATGTTCGTCCATAATCTGATTGTCACTCTTTCCATGATGAAAGCTTATATGGAGCCCAACCAACTCATTAGTGGGTACACAATGATATTCTATCCTTCTTTGCTTATTAGCTGTAATAATTTCATAAAGAGAAACTTTGCTCTCTCCCACCCCTTACTATTTTGTCACCCAATGAAACAGTTTATATTAGAAGTACAGGATAAATACTTACTTCTCCCTTATTTACCAATTTTCAAATTAAAGGTTTTGTTCCTTTAAATATTACAAGGAAAGTAAGTGGATTTTAAGCTATGTATGAACTGTTATTTATTTAAACATAAATTGTCACACATTTAAACATATTTGATGAGTTTCTATTATAGTTATAATCCAACCAAAAGCTCAAATTGTCACATCTTTGACCAGTATGAACCTCTTTGAGTTTGTTTCTGATTCTGTTAGGCACAACTCTAGCAGTGGTTCTTAGATTCTTTGTTATATATTACAAAAAGATGTTCCAGATTCATCTTGCATATTTCCCACCCCAAACTTGGAATCATCCATTTCTCCAGAAGTTCTGGTTTCTTTAGTGAGAGAGGATATTTCAGGAACAATATTCGTGTGCTCGGCGTACTCGCTGCTACAGATTAAACAATGGTGCTGTTCCTGATACTGTAATGGTCATTAAAAAAGGTATTCAACATGATCCTGCTCTCTAGGCATTTACAGTCTACATGGGAGAAAGTAACGGATAATAATAATAGTAATAATAATAATAATAATAATAATAAACATTTCTTGAGTTCCTTCCATATGTCACATATTCAGCTAAGTTCCTAACATGCAGTATTTCACTATATGTGTACCCTACCTTACAGTGTAGTTATTGACAGGAGATTCAAAGCTTAAGAAATTTATCCAAGGTCCACACCAAATGGTACAAATAAAATTCAAATCTAGTTTTATCTGACTCCAAAGGGAGATACTGTGTGTTTTATCTACTAGATAGAATATGATTAAAAGCCAAGTTATATCTGATAGGTTTTATTTGTGTTCTAGGGTTTAGAGAATAAAGATCATTATAAACAGGATTTTCAGCAAAAACTTATAAAGCCATCAATTGTTATTTTCTCATTTGACAGCCTTTGGTGACTAGTGTGGACAGGTTTGGAGTAGTGCCTTGGCTGAACATGTTATGACCATGGATGTATGACAGAAGCTTGCCTGAAGCAGTGCGTGAAATGTGTTTATTAGTCAGAGTTCTGTAGGTGACAAACTCCAATTTGGGCCAGCCCTCTTGCTGAATATAATTCTGGCTCTGTGTCTCCAAGAGGCTCACATATAGGCATACACAGAGGTCTTAGATTTTAGGTCACACCAATGATGGGGGCAGTGGGAAGAAAAGGCAGAGAAGAGCAATTGAGATTGGGGTACCCAGTAGAGTGGTTACAAAATATAGTTCCTCTCAAAACAGCAAAACTGGGAAAATTGAATGTGTGGCCATGGCCCAGTGATATCTGGCTCTCCTGGCATTATTTAACAGCAGGCCTAAGCCCTCCACTTGCTGGGTCTCCCCACAATGGCCATTATATCTTTTCCACTGGTGCCAAATGTTTTGCCTTGCTATTCTTCCCTTAAATGGCAGGTGCCTCTTCTACCACTCACAATGGCTGAGGTATACCTATTTTTATTGCCCAAGACTTTAAAATGTTTATCCCAATGTGATATCGGAAGGTTGTCCATCTACAATGATCTTTACACCTCTTTTATTTAACTTCATAAAACAAGGTCTGGCATTTCACTCTTTCTTTTCTTTCTTTCTTTCTTTTTTCTTTTTTAACTTAGAACATGATCTCTCAGAGCTTAGCTAGAGAAATTAAAGTGAAGTATGCCTCCATTCTTACCTAAAGGAAAATTTTCCTGCCTACTTAGGATGATCCTTGAGAGTTGAGATCAGTAAGTGTCCTCTATTTGACTAAGATTCTCGATCCTAGGAGTGATGTTAGCAAATGGAAGAATTCTAAGTCCCAGCCCTTGATCTGTTGATTTAACACACAGAAACATTGGTTTAACAATGATATATGGACCAAAATACCTTTATGAAAAGCCCAGAATTCAGTTAAAAAGTCACAGTACTCCAGATGGGCATAAAACAGAAAAACAACAGGCTCGGCTCAGTAAAATGACAATTTGCTTGGGCACCTTACTTCTCCCTCATGGGGAAAGAAAGAATGGAGGATGCATCTAATGACCCTGCTTCTCAGCATGCTGCATGAGGGGTGAGTTTTTGTCTCATCACACCCCTAGCACCGATGAAACTCTTATAGCTTGGTGGGAGCAGTTAACAAGAAAGGAAAAGAGCTGGATAATCTGCTGCATCCAACATGGTTTGGTGAGATTGAGATAAGGTGCAGAACTCAAGACTTTCCATAGGAAAGAAGGGAAGGAAAGGTTCCTGCCTCCAATGTCCCAGCCCATGGTATAATAGTCAGACACCAGGAGGAGCAAGAGGTTAAAAAGAAGAGACCAGTGAATCCACTCTATTTAGGAATCTACATGCACAGGTCCAGAGAAGATACAATCATAGAAAAGGTTTAAGATGCTCCCAGAATCCCTAGCCAGGTTCACTGATGAGGTCTTTCCCAGCTGAAGCGAGTCTCATAGAGATTGGGAGATGTGGCAGTTTCTTCAAGTGCACAGACACTAATTCAGAGCTATAAGAAACATGAAGAATCATGGAAATATGCCACAATGGAACACAATAAATCTCTAATAACGATTAAAGAAATGAACATTTATGAATTGCCTGACAAAGAATTCAAAATAATTATACTAAAGAAGCTAAAGGAATTAGAAAGGATACAGATGGACAATAAATCAAAATCAGGAAAATGATACATGAGCAAAATGAGAATCTCAAGTATAAAAAAGAACCAAACAGAAATTCTGGAATTGAAGAACATAATAACAGGACTGAAACTTCATTAGAGGGTTTCAATAGCAGATATAATGAAGCAGAAAAATTAATAAACTTGAAGACAGTCATTTGAAATTATTCAGTCAGAAGGGCAAAAAGAAAAGGGAATGAAAAAGAATGAAGAAAACCTGAGGGACTTACGGAACACCATAAGTAAATTAACATATGCATTATGAGAGTCATATAAAGAGAAGAAACAGGGGACAGAAAGTCTAATTAAAGTAATAATAGCTGAAAACTTCCAAATTTTGGGGGTGGGGGGATAGTCACTCAGATTTATGAAAACCAAAGGATTCCAAATAGAACCTATGAAGACAAGTTATAATCCAATTGTCAAAAGTCAAAGAGAAAAAGGATTTTGAAATAAGTAAGGAAAAATGACTTGTTACATACAAGGAGCCACCATATTACTATCAGCTGATTTCTCAGCGAAAACCTTGCAGGGCAGAGAGGAGTGGGGTTATATGTTAAAAGCACTAAAAATAACAACAACAACAACAACAACACCACCAACAACAACAAAAAACCAACAAAAAAATACGGCCACTCAAGAATACTATACTAGCAAAGCTAAATTTCAAAAGTGAAAGAAAGATACTTTCTGAGATTACCCTCCCCTCCCTGAAAAAATAAGCTGAGGGAGGTCATCATCCCCAGACCTGTATTACGAGAAATGCTTAAAAAAAAAAGTTCTTCAAACTGAAGTGAAAGGAAGCTAGACAGCAATAGGAAGTCATATGAAAGTATGAACCTCACTGGTAAGTAGAAGTATATAGACAAATACAGAATTTGTAACACTGTAATGATGGTGTATAAATCACTTTTAATTTTAGTATAAAAGTTAACAGACAAAAATATTAATAATAACTATAGATAAAACTATTTCTTAATGGATGCATGATATAAAAAGAAGTGAATTGTGGTATCAATAACAAAGTGTTAAAAAGGTAAAAGTGTAGAGCTTTTGTATGTGATTTAAGTTATATATTATCAGGTTAAAATAGACAGTTATAACTATAAGAATTTTTAGATAAGCCTCACAGTAACAATGAAGAAAATACCTCTAGAAGACACACAAAAGAAAAATAGTAAGGAATCAAAGCATATTATTACAAGAAAATTAACAAATTACAAAGGAAGATAGCAAAAGAGTAGAAAGGGGAAAAATAACTACAAGGCAGACAGAAAACAACAAAATGGCAATAGTAACTCCTTATCTATCAATAATTACTTTAAATATAAATGGACTAAACACTCTTGTCAAAAGACGTAGAGTGACTAAATCAATTAAAAAAAAATAAATCCAGGGCACCTGGGTAGCACATGACAGTTACATGTCTTCCTTTGGCTGAGATCATGATCCCAAGATCTGGGATCAAACTCCACATTGGGCTCTCTGCTTAGTGAGGAGCCTGATTCTCCCTCTCCCTCTGCCTGCCACTCTTCCTTCTTATCTGCTCACACTCTCTCTCTCTGTTAAATAAATAAATAAAATCTTTGAAAAGCAATAGATCCAACTATAAGCTGTCTATAGAAGACTCAGTTTAGGTTTAAAGATACACATAGGCTGAAAGTGAAGGTATGAAAATTGTAATTATTATAAATATATACATACTCAACATCAAGGCACCCAAATATATAAAATAAATATTGACAGATCTCAAGAGGAAGAGACAGTAATTTCATAATAATAGGAGACTTCAATGCTCCACTTTCAAACATGGATAAAATATCCAAACAGAATCAAAAGGGGGGAAAAAGGAAAAAATAAAATAAATACATAATTTTTTTAAAAATCAAAAGGAAACAGTAGAGTTGAGCAATTCTACAGACCAAAGGGGCCTAGTAGACATCATAGAACATTCCACTCAATGGCAGCAAAATACACATTCATCTCAAGTGCACATGGACCATTTTCTAGAATAGATTACATGTTAGTCCACAAAACAAGTCTTATCAAATTTAAGAAGATTGAAATCATACCAAGTATTATTTTTTAGCTATAATAGATTACAACTAGAAACTAATAAGAGAAGGAAAAACATGGAAATTAAACAATACGTTCTTGAACAACCAGTAGGTCAAAGAAATCAGAAAGGAAATCAGAAAATACCACAAGACAAAGGAAGCCGAAAATACAACATACCAAAACTCACAGAACAAGGCAAAAGCAATACTAAGAGGGCAGTTTAAAATGAAAATTGTTACATTAAAAAAGAACTCAAGTAAACAACCTAACTTTACACCACAAGGAACTAGGAAAAAAAATAATAAGTCCAACATTCGGGTTTTTTTTTAATTTTTAAAAAAATTTTAAATTTTTAAAAAAATTTTTAAAAGATTTTAATTATTTATTTGTCAGAGAGAGAGGAAGAGAGCACAAGCTGGCAGAGTGTCAGGCAGAGGCAGAGAGAGAAGCAGGCTCCCTGCTGAGCAAGGAGCCCAATGTGGGATTTGATCCCAGGACCCTGGGATCATGACCTGAGCCAAAGGCAGCCACTTAACTGACTGAGCCACCCAGGCATCCCTATAAGCCCAACATTTGTAGAAGGAAGAAAATTACAAAGATTGGGGAAGAAATAAATGCAATACAGAATAGAAAATTAAATGAAAGTAAGAGTTTGAAAAGATAAACAAAATTGACAAAATTTAGCTCAACTAAGAAGAAAAAAAGAGCAGACTCAAATTTAGAAAAAAAAGAGGAGACATTACAACTGATGCCACAAAAATATAAAGGATCACAAGAGACTATTATGAACAATTACATGCCAAATTTGGATAACCTAGGAGAAATGGATAAATTCCTAGAAACATATAAATCTACCAAGACTGAATCATGAAGAAATAGAAAATCTGAATAGACCAGTCGTGAATAAGGAGATTGAATCAATAAAAAATTCCCCCAAAAGAAAAATCCCAAACCAGATGACTTCACTGATGAGTTCTACCAAATGTTTAAAAAAGAATTGACATTGGGACCCCTGGGTGGCTCAGTCGGTTAAGCATCTGCCTTCTGCTCAGGTCATGATCTCAGGGTCCTGGGATCAAGGCCTGCATCAGGTTCCCTGGTTGGCAGGGAGCCTGCTTCTCCCTCTGCTTGTCACTCCCCCTGCTTGTGTTCTATGTCTCTGATAAACAAATAAATAAAATCTTAAAAAAAAAAAAAAGAGTTAACATGAATCCTTCTTAAACTCTTGCAAAAGTTGAAGAAGAGGAAGACTTCCATATTAATTCTATAAAGCTAGAATAATCTTGCTGCTAAAGCCAAGGAAACTATGAGAAAACTTCAAAACCCTATTCTTAATACCCATCAATGCAAAAATTCTCAACATATACACCAAACCAAATTCAACAGCACATTAAAAAGATCCTGCAGGGGCCCTGGGTGGCTCAGTTGCTTAAGCATCCAATGTTTGATTTCAGCACAGGTCATGATCTCAGGGTCAGGGATTGAGCCCCACCTCAGGCTCCATGCTGGGTAGGGAGCCTGCTTAGGATTCTCTCTCCTTCCTTCACTGTCCCTCCCCCCGACCCAATGTGTGTGTACTCTTCCTCTAAACAAAACAAAACAAAACAAAAAGATCTTGCTGCATCACTAATTGGCATTTACCCCTCATATATAAGGATGGTTCAACATACATAAATCAATTAAGAAATATACTAACTACATTAACAGAATGAAGGATAAAAAAAACCCCATGATCATTTCAATATATGCAAAAAAAAAAAAAAAAAAAAAAAAACTNCAAAATTTTAACAACCTTCCATGGTAAAAACCCTCAATAATTTGGACGGAATAGAAGGAACTTACCTTGACATAATAAAAATCATATGTGAAAAGCAAACAGCTTATGTCACATTCAAAACTGGAAGTGTTTCCTCTAAGATTAGGAACCAGGCAAGGATGTCCAGTCTTTCCATTTACATTTAATATAGAACTAGAGATCCTAGCCAGAAACATTGTTCAAGACAAAGAAATAAAAAGCATCAAAACTGGAAAAGAAGCATTAAAATAATCTCTGTTTATAAATCACACGATCAATTATGTAGAAGACCCTAAAGAATAAAAAAACACCCAAAAGCTTAGAACTAATAATTCAGTGAAGTTGCAGGATACAAAATCCACATATAAAAACCATTTTGGTTTCTACACACTAACAATCAACTATCTGAAATGGAAATTAAGGAAACAATCCCATTTACAATAGCTTCAAAAAGAATAAAATTCTTAGGAAAAAATTTAATCAAGGATGCAAAAGACTTTTACATTGAAAACTATATAATATTAATGAAAGAAATTTTAAAAGATACAACTAAATGGAAAAACATTTCATGTTCATGAAATGGAAGAATTAATATTGTTAAAACATCCATGCTATTCAAAATGATCTACAGATGCAGTGCCATCCTATCAAAATCCCAGTGGCATTTTTTTCTCCAGATATAGAAAAAAAAATCCTAAAATTCATATGAAATCACAAAACATTCCAAATAGCCAAAGCAATCTTGAGCAAGAACAGAACTGGAGGCATCACATTTTATGATTTCAAAATATACTACAAAGATACAGTAATCAAATCACTATGGTAGTGGCATAAAAACAGACATGTAGACTGGTGGAAAAGAATAGACAGCCTAGAAATAAACCCACACGTATGTGATCAACTGATCTTTGACAAGGGTGCCAAGAATAAACAATGGGAAAATGATGGTCTCTTCAACAAATAATATTGGGAAACTTATATCCACCTACAAAAGGGAGGAAAGGGAAGGGGAGAAAGAGGGGAGGAGAGGGGAGGGGAAGAGAGGGGAGGAAGGGGAGGGGAGGGGAGGGGAAAGAAAGAAAAAAGAAAGAAGGAAATAAAGAGAAAGAAAGAAAAAAAGGAAGAGAGGGAGGGAGGGAGGGAGGGAGGGAGGGGGAAGGAAGGAAGGAAAGAAGAGAAAAAAGAAAAGGAGGAAGGAAATTGCACGCTTACCTTAAGAAAAGCAGCTCAAAGTAGATTAAAGATTTTAACCTAATACCTGAGTCTTTAAAACTCTTAGAAAAAAACTTAGAGGGAAAACTTCAGGATATTGGTCTAGGCAATGATTCCTTGAATACAATACCTAATGCACAAATAACAAATACAAAAATAGACAAGTGAAACTGCATCAAATTGGAAAGCTTCAAACTAAAAAGCACGGCAAAGGAAACAATCAACAGAGTAAAAAACGTAACCTATGGAATGTGAGAAAGTATCTGCAAACCAAGTGATTAATGTCCAAAATATATAAAGAACTTCTACAGCTCAATAAAAAAAAAAACAACTTGATTCAAAAGCAGGCAAACACCTTGGGTAGCTATTTCTCCAGAGAAGACATACAAATGGACAACAGGTATATAAAAAGAAGTTCAGCATCACTAATCGTGTGGGAAATACAAATCAAAATCACCGTGAAGTATAACTTCATACCTGTTATTAAATTCTTATGAGAACAAAATGAAACAAAAGATGGCAAGTGCTGGCAAGGATGTGAAATAATTGCAACTCTTATACAGTGTTGGTGGGAATGCAAAATCATGCAGCTGCTATGGGAAATATGATGGCGTCGCCTCAAAAATTAAAAATAGAACTATTCTTTGATCCCATCTCATTTCTGGTTATGTATCTAAAAGAACTGAAATCGTGATCTCTAAAGGTGTATTTGTACTCTCACATATACTGCAACATTATTCACAATAGCCAAGATAAGGAAACAAAGTAAATGTCTATCGACATATGAATGGATAAATAAAATGTGATATATACATACAACAGTTATTATTCAGCCTTAGAATAGAAGAGTATCCTGTCATCTATGACAGTGTTTACAGACCTTGAAAGCATGATGTTAAGTGAAATTAGCCAGTCACAGAAAGACAAGTAGTGCATGATTCCACTCATGTGAAGTATCGAAGCTCTTCAAACACAAAAGAAGCAGAGAGTGGAATGGTGGTGGTCAGGGGACGGGGGAAGGGGAACACGGGGAGTTGCTTTTTAATGGGTCTAAAGCTTCAATTATACAAGTTGATTAAGTCCTAGAGATCTGCTTACAACACTCTACCGATAGCTAACAACACTGTATTGTACCCTTAAAATCCATGTAAGTGTTCTTACCACAATTCAAAAAAAGAAAAAAAGAAATTCTTAATCCTGGTGTCCCAGGGCCTGAGTGTCAGTCTTACATTCCTTGAGTTTGTTTCTCCCAAGAGGCCCTGAGGGTGGGCACGCAGAGAGAACCCTGGCAGAGTTCTCCCGGTGAAATGCCCAGGACGTTTGCCTCCCATTCCAGAACAGCAGCTTTCTTTCCCCAGCGCTGCGTTTGGTAACGGGCCAGGATCGAGGGTTCTCCTGGTCATTCTTCCTGCCTCGGAGGTACACGATCTAGAAATACGTGCAGCTCTGTGCCTCCCCCTTTCATGGGCCTCTGGTCCCCTACCTGTGAAACAGAAACAATAATCTCTCTCTATTAGACTCAGTTTGTGAAAATACTAGAGCCTCCCTTCTTGGAGTAAGGCATGTCTCCACAGGTTGAACTGTTAATAGATTGGCAGGGCACACAGACCCTGAACTCAACTTAATAAATGGAGTAATAAATGGAGTCATTGACCATGTCCCTTGTCTCAGCAGAAGCCATATATATATATATATATTCTGGGCAAAGAAAATCAAATCAGTGCCTGGTGCAGGGGATATGTAAAGTGTGCTTGATAGCGCCTCGGTAGGAAGAACATTACTCATTACTCATTGTGACAAAACTTCTTCTCCCTGGGAGGTGATAATGCAGCTGTTATTACTTTTTATAATTTAGCCAAGAACTGCTAACACAGAGATTTTTAATTCAAGGATTTAACAAATTCAAAATAATGGAGCATACTAATAGACCAAATTGTACATGCAGTCAATACAATCTTACTCAGATAGAGAACTTGCATTATGTTTCTTGACATTAGGTGATACATGGAAGTAATGAAATTTTTAGTCCTTGGTTTTCAATTTCAAAATATCGTTATTTTGCATTTGTGAGATTCTGTACTCACTTAACAGAATCTCAGAATTATAAAAGGACTTTATGAATGCTAAGCCCTTGCTGGTATGATTTAAATTCAAATAAAATACATGGGGTCATTTTTATTTAACAAACTGGCCCTAACCAAATTTTCATTTTCCATTTTTCTTCAATATTTACTGTCCTAACCTTGCGCAAACCCAGAAATGAGAAGAGATGTACATTTAAACTTTAACATCCATTAAAATAGGCAGTGAGGCTGTGAAAAACTTCTTTTGTGTGTGTGTGTGTAGTGGGGAGGGGAGGGGTATTTATAGGTTTGTTGAAAATTTATACTAAAAAGGAAAAATGGAAAACATAACACAAAACCAGAATAGCAATGTGAGCATTTGTTTAGTCAGGAACTTTAAATTTAGCACCATCACTAATAAATACTTAATGAACACACAGACACATGCACCATTTAAATGTTCTTATCTTCGTTTAAATTGAAACCGAAATGTTAAATACTTTAAAATGGAAACAATGCTCCCTTAAAAAGCTTTACATCTCTCCAGAAGAAAATACTGTCATCTCCATTTATAAACACCTTTAACTTTTCAAAGCATTTTTCAACCTATGCGATTTTATTTTATTTCTACCACCCTCTGGCAAATAGGTGAAATGGCCTCTTTTGCCCTTCATGGGTCTGAAGCATATAAAAGAGAGAAGAGAGAGCAAAAACATTTATTGAGGTACCAGAGTTTTTACTAGCTACATATTAAAATCTCTTTTAATTTTCAAAACTAGCCTGTAAAGTAGATATTCTTATTTTGGTTTTCAGCTAGGGAACTGGAAGCCCAGGAATCTTCAATGATTTGCTCAATATCACACAGCCAGTAGATGCTACAACCAAGATTTAAAACCCAGGTCGGTCTGACCACAAAGTCTACTATACCAGGCTGTCTACCTTTTATGTTGGATTATACATTACAAAAAAGGTCAAAATGTCTTGTTGAAAAGCCTTAAAAAGAATTCAGTTTTCCTGAATCCTAGTGCCATGCAGAGGTAGGAAAAATAAAGATCCAGTAAAATAAAACATTTAGGCAAAGATGGTATATCTCAGATTTGCACTGTAATAACTGTCAAGTAGCAAAGAAACTTAGTTGTGATTGTGAAAAGTTATGGAGTTTTGAGGGGTTTCAGGTTTGAGTCCTAAAGAATGGGTGAGTGAGACTGATGAAAAGTTATAGGAGAACTATTATAACTTGAGTTCCATTTATTTCTAAAACCATGTTTCACAAACTTTGGTGCCCATCAGAATTGTCTGGGGAGCTTGCTAAATATATAGGTGCTACAAAACAGCTTGTAGAAATTTGGTCTAAAGTAGCATTTCCTGAATGGTCACCTGAAGAGCCAAAATATGGCTCTTGGTTCATGGAAAAGAGGTTTCCAAAAACAAGTAAGTGAGGGAAGTGGTGCTTTGTGTAAATCCCACAGGTTGATTTTATACTAATGAGCTTCAAATTTGTGCAATCATAGGAGGGTGGAAAGGAGATAGGAGAACCCCAGCAGGGAAGGACCCCACAGGCTTTAACGTCTGAGAGCTGTGAAGGAAAGAAAAACCTGTGACCGGCAAGCTAAAACAAGATCAGAAGCCGACAGAAATTGAATTGTGCATCAGACTGAAAGCCAGAGGCAGAAATGAAGGCTGTTTTGAGTGATGGAGAGCAGGGAGGAGGTAAGTGTCAGGTATAGGAAACTGAACAGTTGAAGCTCTTAATCCAGAAAATGGATTCCTGTGCTTTAATGTGTGGGCATGCTGCATTGGGTGAGTGTGGTAGACAGTCTAGTAGGGTCACCTGTGGTTTCCTGTCCAGCTACTCCACAGACGTCTTCGAGGTCTGGCTCACTGTTCTTTCTTGGGAAGCTTTCCCTGAATATCCTGACCACCTATCCCCAGGCATCCCCTTTCTTTTTTGAACTCTTTGCTCTTAACCTTTCCAATGTTCTCCTTATTACTTGACTGTACATTTTCTGTTAGTGGCTAATAGCATTTTATGTATCCTTTTTTTTTTTTTTTTTTGCCAAATATACTGTAAGTTTTTGTGGGTAGAAATCCTATCTTTTACTCAGTTGTCAAGTGCCGTGTAATGAATCACCTCAAAGCTTACTGACTTAAAGCACTAGTTATGTTATTTCACAGGATTCTGTGGGTTGACTGGGTGGTGTTTTGTTTTGTTTTGTTTTCACTTGGAGCTGTAGGACTTCTCACAGGACCAAAATGTCCACGCTAATTCATCTTTGTCAGGTTCACTTTCAGACAAGGACCCTAAGAGGGTTGAAGAAAACTTCTTCCTCCCTTGCAGGGTGTTGAGCCTGAGGGAAGGGAGGTTGACTTTGACCCTGGTTGTGCTCCGTGTTTTCATTTTATAGCTGGCCCAGGGGGCTGAGCAGTTTCCTAGGGGGATCTTTGTTCTCCTCCATGAAGGCCTTCTTACATTATGGCAGCTAGATTCCAGAAGTTCCAAGAAGCCAAAGCAGAAGTTGGAGAGCCCTTATGGATCATCCATGGAAGTTACACAGAATCATTTTTGCCACACTTTACTTATCAAACAGTCAGAGGATCTGCCCAGAATTAAGGGGAGAGGAAATATACTCCACCTCTTGAGAAGCATTGGCAAGGTCACAGGCAGAGAAGCATGTGGAATGGGGGAGGCTTGGAAGCCAAGTCTATCATTCAGATGAAAGCATCAAAGAGTATAATGGTTAAAGACATGGCCTTTGGAATTAGACAGGGGTTCAAAGCTCCACTACTACCTGATAGCTGAACTTATTTAGTGTCTGTGAGCTTGAGGTGAGCAATGTTGGGGTTCAGAGCTGACAGTCAAGAGAGAGTTCTTGAGACATCTTCAGTGCAAAAAAGGTGGTTTTATTAAAGCACAGGGACAACCCATGGGCAGAAAGAGCTGTACTGGGGTTGTGGCAGGTGACTGATTATATATAATTATATACTATATATATTATATATATAGTATAAGTTGGGAGGGGGTTAGGGACAGAGTAAGTCTCTAAGGAATTTTGAAAGCAAGGTGTCCAGGACCTTGAGGGGGTCCAGCTATTGTTAGGTAAAGGTCATTTATTACTGCCTTGTAAAACCCTAGTTATGAGATCCTTCAGATGTCTATCAGTGGGCCATGTGCTTGGGGGATGATTGCTAAAATAGAGCATGAATGTAGAAATAAAGGAAGTTTCCAAAGGAATTTTTATATGTTAAAGTAGATTCACAGGATCCTGGGGCTTGGGTTAAAATTGCTTTTTGCCCTAGCAAAGTGTCCACATCGAGGCAGCTGAGTTCCTAGAGGAAGGTCACTCTGCCTGTTTCGAGGATTTATTTTTTTTCTTTTGCGTTTGTTTCCTGTAAGGTTTCCCGGTAGCCCTCCCAGTAACGGCGGATTAAACGAAGCACCAGACGAATAGGCACCAGGGGCGATTTTTTAATAGAGATGCCCTCGGGTGAGGTTCCGCGACTCCGAGAGAAGGGAGTCGGGGAAGTNAGATTTTTAATAGAGATGCCCTCGGGCGAGGTTCCGCCGGGGAAGTCGCACCTGGGGGAGGATGCGCACGGGTTTTTATGGGCTGTGGGCGGAACAGGGGAACATGACCATAATTGGTAGGAGATTGGATGGAGTTCAGCCCTCGGTTTCCCACCCAAGCTCTGGCCTTGGCAGTCTTTCGAGAGTGGAAGCTGATTAGAGGGGGGCGGGGCGGTGAGACAGTAGGGCAGCCGCCGTCTTGTGGCCTCCTCAGTTCCCCGGACCCCGTCGGCCCAACATTTCCCACATCAATTTAAGTTTCCCATTGGTAAAATGAAGGTTGTTTTGAGGGTTTAATATGACAAGCACAGTGCTTGGCACATACTCAATATTTAACATGTGGTAGCTACTCTCAGAGTGGAGTCACAGAAGACCCTCCTACAGGAAAGTTAAAAGCTTCTACTGCAAAAACAAAAACAAAACACAAACAACAACAACAAAACTTTAACAATTACAGATGCATTATTCATTCCTTTGGCTAATATGTTTGATGGTACTTAGAAGTCAAGTCGGCCTGACTATTTACTGAAGGGTGTGTTCACTCTTGGGTCTGAGAAGGGTTCCCATTTTGAAAATACAGATAACCCTGGTGGAGGCAACAATTCAACAAGAACCAAATTTTCAGAACTTGGCCAACAGTCAATTCTAACAGAAGGAGAGAGAACATAAAGGTGCTAAGCATCCTTCTCAGAAGTCAAGGTACCGATGAAGGGAGAAACAGAAAGGCGGGGCACTGAAGACACATTGATCTCCCTGAACCAGTACAGCCATGAAGAAATAGGCATTGGGTGACTGACCTGCCATCTGATTTAAAATAGTGCAGCAGAAACGCCCTTAGCAAATGTTAGAGAAATTTGATATTTTATTGCCTTCTATTTATTTTCCTGACACGACGTAGAATGAAAACAATTGTTGCCAAAACCTGAGACTCTCTGACCTTTAGTTTCTGCCCAAGCGCTTCTCACCTAAGGAGAATATACACCCGCTCCGTGAACAAAAACTCTTTCTCCTCTAAGCCTAAAATTTCATTCCTACATTCAGTTGAGTAAAAATAATCCTTGTGATGATCATAAAATTAATATAATCTCTCAGGAAATCTGTCATTGTTAAAACTGGAAATGAACCAATGAAGAAAAGGTGAAGAGAGACCCTTCTGGCTAAATTGTCCGAAACACTCTGCAACAATGGAGAATAATAAAATACAATTAAGGCTGAAAGTGACCTGAAGCTTTAAGTATCAGAGTACTTAATGGGACATGAAGACCACGTAAAGGTCAGCAACTCAGAAGCGACCCCCTGGTTATAGCATACAGGTTAAAAAAGATTCCAAACCTCTTGAATTGTAGGTAGCTTATCATTTGTGAAATGTAAATTGTTGCTCGATTTGCATTAAAATGAAACAGGACTTCTCATTTACTAGGTTGACAAAGATGGCTACAAAGTAACAGCCAATCCTGGGAAGGGCTTGATGAGAAACAGCTTCTATTTCTGAGAAGTAATTAGCCCAGGATCTTTGAAGTGGTTCAGGAAAGTTCACATATCCAGCAATTTACCTTTTAAAAAAAAAATGATCTTGAAGAAAAGACTTAAGCTTTGAAAAATAGATGGGTGCCCCCTAAAAGTTCGTTACAGCAAGACAGATAATACAGACAGGATTTATATTGAAAAGGTGAGGCCACAGCAACAGTAAAGCTTTGGGAATAGTCTAAATACCCATCGATAGAATGGCTTAATTTACAGCATACCTCAGGAAGGAAAGATGCTGCCACTTAAAACTAGGTTTTAAAAATAAGATAGAAATAAAATTATAGAGCATTACTCTTTTCATGAAATACCTGGAAGTAAAACATGTGGAGGATGGAGAGGCATGGAGATGGGTTGGCAGAGAGCATGTAAATCCTACTCTAAGAACGTCCAGGTGATAGACTCAGCTCCAAAGAGGTGTGGTAGAGACAGTGCGGACCAGGGCCCACCTCAGGAGCAGTAATGGGGTTACGGGCGCTCTTCAGGTGCGGGAGGACTGGGCTGAGAGCCAGTTGTGTGGTAAAGAGCCTGGGCTTTAGACAGCAGTGTGGCTAGGAGGTGTGCTATAAACAAAGACCTCTAGCTGGGACCGTTGCCAAGCATCTCCTCTCTGAGGACACCAGGAAGTACCAAGTCCCTAAGAAAGCCAACTGTGAGTGCTGTAAAGAGTAGCTATTTCTATCAGAAGTTCTACTTGGTGAGGCCCAGTGAGAGGCCTCACACTGAATAGAAATTTGATCATCCCGCTTTTGTTTTTCGTTCATTAAAAATGGTTTAATGGTATCTGAAATAAAGGTCAACAGATTTCATAAGAAGATTCCAGACTTCCTGACAGCGCAGTTTATTCTGTAATATTAACACTGCCCTCAGAATACCCAATGAATGTTGACTTGATCACAAGAGGCCAAACGTCATTGTAATCAACATATTAATCTGATATTTCCCACTGCCTGTTAAGAAACCTTGGATTTAAATAATAGGGTACTGTCTGCAGCTAGTTCTGTACATACATTGTAGAAATACAGTGAAATGAAAATTCATGAACACAGCATTTTTGCCACAATGCCTTCAAAACGCTAATGAAGAGGTCACCTGGATTTTATGATGAAAAAATGAAGAAACTGCAACTTAAATAAACACCTTTACTTCTGAAGGACATGGGCTCAAAGGCGGCTTACAAAATAACATATGCCAATGTGTACCAATTGCACACATTCTCTGAAAAAAATCTAGAGCATTCCTCAGTTAACTATTCATAAAATTTTAAAAAATTCATAAAATAATGTCTTAAAATGTTCATCTTCATATGCTACTTTATATCCTACAAATAAAGATGTTATGAGGGCGCCTGGGTGGCTCAGTGGGTTAAAGCCTCTGCTTTCGGCTCAGGTCATGATCTCAGGGTCCTGGGATCGAGGCCCGCATCGGGCTCCCTGCTCGGCGTGGAGCCTGCTTCCTCCTCTCTCTCTCTGCCTGCCTCTCTGCCTACTTGTGATCTGATCTCTCTGTGTGTCAAATAAATAAATAAAATCTTAGAAAAAAAAAGATGTTATGAGAGTCACAGTGTATCTTAATATCTAGTAGAACTCAAGCCCTTTTGGAAGTAAGGATGGTGTAAATCTTAAATGGGAAATGCTACAGTCAATTGTTATCACTGCAGTCTCCTGTACAGCTCCAAGGTTGTTCTCAGTTTTGCCCCCAACCTCTTTTCATGGGTGAACGATGTATTTGTTCAGTAGCCAATAGCAATTTACTGAGTGCCTATTATGTACTAGACACTAAAGAGGTGATGGTGAATAAAATGCACATAGTCCCTGGCTTCCTCTGGATTACTTTCTAGTGGGGATGACAGACAAACACAAGTAAGTGAATAAATAAAACAATTACGAAAGCCTATGAGAATGATGAAGAAATGACTAGCTTAGGTCTGGTATTCTGTTGGGGTATTAAGTGCTGAACTGGGATTCTAGAAGTGTTTTCTTCTTAACATCTTTGCCAAGTTTCACTGTGAGTATGCAAGGCTCTGATCCCAGAGGCTTTAGTCCCATTATGTAGCTGAAGTTTTCACACAGTGATTAGATTTGTTCACCAGGTAAATGGACTAGTCTGAGACAAGTGAGCTGTCTGGAAGATGTTTGCTGAACTGCAGAAGAGGTTGTGGTATTTTGAGAATGACATGGATTCTAGCGATACCCTATGCGACTCTAACTGTTGGGTCTAACTGAAGTTAAAACCAGAATGAGGACTGGGTCTTGGGGAGCAGCTTGGATTCCTCTTTCAGGGCTTATTGTTGAGTCTTACTGTTCCACTTGTGCAGCACACTGTCAGATGGGTCTAGTTTAGTTCTGAAGATTCTGTCCCCATCCTCTTAGACCGGGTCATTCCCAGCTGAGTTCAGAGTCTATGGCCATACCACCCTGAACGTGCCCTATCTCGTCTGATCTCGGAAGCTAAGCAGGGTCGGGCCTGGTTAGTACTTGGATGGGAGACCAGCTGAGTTCAGAGACGTGTCAACTCTTTCCCATGTTATTCATGGCCTTGGTGCCCTTTCTCTCCCTTCTACCTACCACCTTGTCAAAAAACAGAAGTTGGCCATCTGACATAGTCTTTTTTTTTTTTAATTATTTTTTTATTAGCAAGAGAGAGAGGAGTACAAGTGGGGGGAGGGGCAGAGGGAGAGAGAATTTCAAGCTAACTCTGTGCTGAGCAGGGAGCCTGACTTCACAACCCAGAGATCACAACCTGAGCCGAAACCAAGAGTTGGACACTTTTTTTTTTAAGATTTTTTTAAATGTACTTATTTGTTAGAGAGAGAGAGACAGTGAGAGCAGGAACACAAGGGAAGTGGGAGAGGGAGACGTTTAACTGAGCCACCCAGGCGCCCCAGACATAGCCTTTTTGAAAGAGGGATTCTTGGTCTGAAATCCTAGTGTTAAAGAGTAGGCACTTAGGTTTTAACAGGATGTCTGGAGGCTGGCAAAGGGGGTAGTCAGGGCTAGCTATCAGGAAAGTTAGAGACCTGTCCTGGTAGCTCTCTAAAGATAAAGCCACAACAAGCCAGATCAAACCAGACAGGCCCAGGACAAAGAAGGCTGGAAACTGTTACCAAATAAGGGAGACAATGTGCGAAACCCTGCTCCCAAGAAATCCCCACCCCAAGTAACAAATACTCCACCCCCTAGTTAACAACTGTCAATAAAAAATAGAGACCCAAACCCCAGGCACAGCCCTCCCTTGAGCTCACCAACTCTCAAATCTAGACAGTGTACTCTCACGTTAATAAACTTTCCCACTCAATGGCTGTGTCTGGTCTGTCCTTGAATTCCTTCTTGCAACCAGACCAAGAGCCCCAAAGCCTCCCTGGGCCACAGTGGGTGAAGGCCTCAGGGCCCCAGGGGTCTCCCCAGTCCACCCAGCAACACTAAAATAGTAGCTCTGAAGAGAGGGGAGAGAGGGGTGATAAAACAGGGAGTGGAATGCAGGGATTGATTAGAATCACCTGGAGGGAAAAGAGTATAAGATGTCAATAAGGAAGATCATGTATATTTATCTGTTCCATCCTTCATTTCTCAATATTTCAGTTCACATCAGCAGAATATCAACTATTTATGCTAGATAATTCTCCAGTGCGTCTCCCTACCTCTTTACACAGGAGAAATAAGTAGGTTAAAGAAAAAGTTCAAACATCACCACCCCTCGTTAATGGCCCAAACTTGTACAGCCCAGAGAATGTTTCCAAATAGGATGGTCTTAGAACCAGCCAAGATATAACCTATCTTGAGAATGACTGGCAATGTGTACTGAAGGCCTTTAAAATGTTCCCATTTCGTGACACTGTAATTTCCCATCTCATAAATGGCTCCTCCTAAAACTTGGTCCTCCTAAACTTCCTTTTTTCCCTCAACTCATTTCTTATCTATCTGTAAATCCTAAGGCTCTACCTTTGCAAGAGTCCCACCATCTTTCCCCACCTCCCCACCTCCCAGGCTATTATAGTATGTCTACGGATGACTGCAATAGCCTCCTAGCGGTTCTCCCTGTGTCGACCTCTGCTCTCTATTGGTCATGCAGCAGCCACAGTGATTCTTTTGTGTAAGATTAAATGAGATCTGGTTATTCCTTTAATATGATCCCATCTCTGGCATTCTTAACCTGTCTGATCTTGTCCTTGGCTTCCTCTCTGGATGTTCTGAACCCAGCTCCCACCATTCTCTGTCTCATCCTCTCTGCCACACTCACAATGTCCTCCTTGCTTCAGGACCTTTGCACGTATCATTCCCTCACCTTGAAATGCTCTCCTCAGGCATCCACAAGACTAACATCACTTAATTCAGAATTGCCTTCACATTTATCAAATGTCAACTTATCTGCAAAGCACTTTGTGCTCACCTCAGCCTCTATCACTCTCTCCGCTGGTTTATTTTTCTCCATAGCCATTATCACCACCTAGCATCCATATTTGCTTATTTTCTATCTCTCCCCACTGGAATATAAGCACACACAGCAGGAACTTTGTTTTGGTTTCTGCTGCATACCTGGGACTAGAAAAGTGCCTGGTACATAGTAGGACTTCACTAAATATCTGCTGAATCAATAAGCTGGGTTTGTGAATTTCTTTTGATTCCCATCACTTCATTTGGTGTGCTTTTACAATCCACCTATCAGATTGTAAATTGGGGGCATATTAATGTACAGAGCTCTTAGCCAAGTTTTCATCTAACAGTAACTATGAGGGTGTGGCTTTGTGGTTTTCTGAGAACAGAAATTGAAATGGATCCCTGAAATTCATACAAATCACATTCTGCAGCTTTTGGATTTCTCTTTTTCTTCCAAAACCCCCAATACATTTTATTATTGCCTTCAGCATCTGTATGAAAAGGTTCCTTTTCTGATCCTGACTTCTCACTCCCAGTTCCCCCAAAACATTATTTTCCTTCTATGTGTTCCATAGTACCTCATTCCCCCCTACTGAAGCACTTCCCATACTTAGTTTTATTCATGTCTAACTGTGATTCTTTCTCATGGCTGGGCTATCAGTGTGATAAAGTCAGAAACCATATCGCTCCTGTTCATCAATATCTCTTTATCAACAGACATGACGGAACTCAGACCATCTTTTTCAAATGGATTAAAAACGGAACGAATGAATGAACGATTGGCCAGTTGCTTCCAACTCTAGGAAGAGCATGCGATGCCCAACCCCCAGTGTCCTTCCGTGGTGGGTCACACTGAGTTACTGACTATTGCACCCTCCTTTGGGATGTAGAAATAGAAGCCTGGGACCAACATCTCTCTTACAAGACATTCAGGAGAAGGGAGCAAAAGCTAGCACATGCCTCATCCCCGCTGCCGATATGTCCTGTTTCAGGAAAGTAACTCAGGAAATACCGAGGCTTCAGGATGAACCGCTCCAAGATCATTTTCAATGCAGCCCAAATACACTTTCCCTCAGAATAATATCTCCAAGGTATTTTCAGATCATTGATCTGTTTGCGTAGTGATGAAGGTTGTGTAACTTTGGAGCTTTCTTTGTGTTTTCTAGGACATTTGAAAGCAAAGTTAAGGATAGGAGAGAGGAGGTGCAGAGAGTCAGATGCAACCATTAAAATGAATATAATAATCCCCACATGCATTATCTTAGCTCAGGATGTAATACAGATCACAGAAGAATTAGGTGAGAATTTGCTGAACTTATGCTATGAATTAACTATACAGATTTACTACACTATGGAAGCAAATGTTTATGGGTGGTTATGCATATTCCTACATACAGTTCTAATATTAATCCCAGTCTTCCTCCCTAAGAAACCGGTAGAACACTTGGCCAAACATGGTTAATGGTAATTTCAATCATTTTGGATTCTCTCAGATATTCTCAGTCTCTTGCTTTCATCTGGGGTGAAATATTCTGATCTGCTTTGAAATGTTCTCTCCTTCCATGCAGTGTAGGGGATTCTCCATCTTGCTCCTGTGAAAGCAGCGTCTTCATCAATTTTATGTCTACGTTCCTAGCTTGTACTTCTGATTTCTAATTGGCTATTGAATGGATTAATTTAATGTCAAAACATTCAATGTGCCTGTTGCCTTTTACCTAGGGAAGTATTTCAGTTGAAGCAGTGGTGAAAATTAGGTAGGTCTTCCTGGCTTTTTGCCTAGAAGAGAACAATTTTCAAATTGAATTCACTTGGAAAAAAATCTCTTCTTTGCACAGAAGTTATCGACTGCTACTATATACCTCCAATGATATATGATCAAAAAGTCTCAGTGGCTGCAGTGGGTTTGGGCATTGCTGTTTAACCATTTCACTCCCAACCCATGTGGCTTCTATATATTCACTAATGCTGACTAACCCTAAGCTTGATTCTCAATCATGTTAAGGGAAGTTTTAATGTTTTGAGCTAAATGCAATTTATTTCAAGTCTTTGCTTACTTGAAATCCTTAATTTACTCAAAATGTATTGAGCGTATATGGTGTGCCAGGCACTAAATCCTGGAGATACAGATCAGTAAGAAAGAAATTACAGGCTAATGCCAGAGATGGGAAAGAAAACAACCAATTAAAACACAGGATGATACGTGTTATAACTGAGGTCATTAACCCAGAGTGGAGAGTTCCCTAAAGAGTATTGCTTTTTTATTTTGTTTTTACCATCTTAATCATTTTTTGGCAGTTTTTTTTAAATTGAAGTATAATTAACATACAGAATTATATTAGTTTCTGGAGTACAGCACATTATTGATTCAACAATTTTAAACTGTTTAAAAATACGATTCAGTAGTGTTAAGTATATTCACATGGAAGAATATTGTTTCAAGAAAAGGATAAGAGACATTATCTGATACCTTTTTTTGGATATCCCTGGAGGCACACACTTGAGTAACATGGGCATATTTGCTTTGAGTGATGCTATCTCCCTGACTCAGATGTTACCCCTCCCCCTAGCATTTTGTGCTATTAAAAATAACTATTCTAATATAGTCAAAGAGATTCATTTACTATTCTCCAAATGCATTTAACACTCTCACTTCTATGTCTCTGGTCATGTCTTTCCCCTTTTCTGAAATGCCCTCTCCTTTTCTACACATCCAAAGCTTTGCTCTACTTGCACCTCAAGGCTCAAGGAAAGCTCCACCTGAAATCTGCTTTCTTCCATGCTCACATCACCTACTTCAAGGAACTTTACTCCTACCTGACAACCATACCAAATTATTTGGAATTTAGCATCTGTTATCTTGGAATGTTATTCTGATATTAATATACAATTCCTATCTCACCGAGTTACAAATAGCTCAAGGGAAGAGCCTATGTTTTCACAATAAGTTACGTGTGCTTGGAACCTTAAGCATGCATTTAAAATTGAATAATGTAGTATGTGCAAGGCGTTGTCCTCAACCCGTCCTCAACCTGAGGACATGACATGGTTCCCGACCTGGAGGATCTCACTGTCTAGTGCTTTCATTTACAGTATCTCATTTCCTCTTTAAAAAAAAATAGGCAGTTGTTAGGGAAGATATGATTATTCTAATTTTATGATTAAGGATATTGAAACTGAAGAGACTAAGTGGTCGGCTGATGGCAGAACCAAGACCAGTACAATTTTTCAAAGAAATACAGCATGTGGAGTGGAGGGAGTGTGGGCTCCTGGAAAGGTAGTCCTTTAGATTCCAACTCTGCTCATTGCCATCTGAGTGATTTGGAAAAGTTACTTCATGTCTCAGAGTTGCAGTGACCTCATCTATGTAATCTGGGTGATAACACCTACTTCATAGAGCTGTTGGAAAGATTAAATAAAATCCTTATGAGTAGTACCCAGCACTTAGTAAGACCTCGGTAAATGATAGCTATTAGTACTAACTACTGCTACTACAACCACCACCACCAACAACAACCTACCTTCCTGCTCTCATTACCTTCTATGCCTGTCATGCATCCCCAGCGCCCAGCACATGCTCGGTACTCATTAACAGCATGGCTCTTGCTATCTGCACACTTACCCACAGGTAGGGCTGATCCCCAGCTGTGCATTCCACACAAGGACCAATTCTTTACAGCTGGTGTTCATTCTGACTAGGCTACTGTCCATTTTGGTTGGTTGGTGCTTTTGCTATTGTCATTGTGAAATGTTTTGCAAAGCACTCCAGCCCATAAGCAGGGTGTGACCATTGTTTGATTCATTTTACCCAGTGTAGGTACCCACTTACAACTAGTGGCTCTATCTTTCTCCATCAGCCAACACCTGCCACAAAGAAGTATCCCATTCAAAGAATTATTAAGCTAACACGGTTTTGAAGAATGTTCCCAATACTGGGCACGTTACCCATTTAGAGTCAACTTTGCGTAGGGATTCTCTGTAAATACTACACAAGGCAGCTGGATATCAGGGAAATACCTTGAAGTTGGGTTTAATCAACCACCAGCCATGGAATTGGTTTTCTTATCACTCTGGCTCAGGAATTTCTATTTGGCTGTATTTCTGACAGGTCAGACATTTCCTACATGTCATTTAATTTAATTTAATTTATGATCCTTGCTCAATAATCATGACTCCAGGCTAATAGATGCTTTGAAAAGAATCACAGAGTAGCAAGTGAGCCTTGCAGACGTGTCAGATAGGGCTGCTTTTCAGGTCTCAGGGCATTTTCCACTGTACCCTCGGCCTTAATACTACCAGAAGAGGTGGGCAGGAGAGGAACCTCATTAAACATCTGGAGGCTATGAAGACATAAAACCACTGAGCCACATGGGAGCCTAACCTGCATTAACATTGCTCTTTTGAGTCAGGCCATGTGTGCCAATGGCGCAAGTGTAAATGCACACAGAGGCTTTTTAAGCTGCCTCTGCCCCCGGTGCCAGTGATCAGGTTTCAGAGAAACAGCAGCTTCTCTGACTCATTGCAGCATTTTCCTGACAAAGGAAGCATTGTCAAAATCCAAGCTGGGAGCGTGTGCTGCTTGGGGGAGCAGTAACAGAGATTAAGGAGCATGAAATGCAAGTGTGCACTTGTAATGAAATTGCCCTTACTTATCGCCTGGTTAGTACTCATGATTGCCATGGTATGCCTCTGTGATCAGTCTCAGCATAATGAAAAATTGCAGCAAACCTTAGCTTTTCAGATGGTTTATATCAGCAGTAGATAGAAGTGTTTTCAAGGCTGAGGGGGTAATGAAGAGGAATCCATGATGCAGAGAATAGCAATTGATGCTTATTCATGGATACAGGAGGGGTTCTCCGGGTGAGAGATACATTAGCTGGAGGACTTACTACACACAGGTCTCCGTGATTTAATGTCTCTGCCTAAATGTCAACATCAGACTGTGTTTCTGACTATCCCAGCCTCCTAAGAGATTGCATCATTTTCTTTGAGAACTAAGATACCTTTCCTGCAGGTGGGAGTCAAGAAAGGAACACCTCTTTTAGAATAGAATTTGACCCCCCACACACACACACACACTCACACTCCCTGAAATAGGGGTTCCACTTGTCGGTATTTATGTTAAGGAAATTCTCATGTGTGTTGCAAAGATTTAATTATAAAGCTGTTCATTGCAACACTTTCTACTTTTTTAAGAGAAAAACCATAAACTGCCCAGATGTCTAGCAATAAGAAATTGGTTACATAAATTATGGCGCTTCTATAAAATGGAATAGCGTATAGCAAAAGAAATACATGTAGAGAAGTTTAAGGATAGGAAAAATGTTTACAATATATTAAAATATTTGTACATATACAGTAGGTGATAAGAATACACATAAAATGCGAACAGTAATTTTTTGGAGGGTAGTGGGTTTGGATTGCTTTTTTTTGGCTTAATGATATAAGAAAATGCATGACTTTTATAACAAGAACTGTTTTTTGTTTCTTTAAACAACAAAGAGAAACATCATAACTACAAAAATAGGTGCGTGAGTCAGTTGTGAACATAACATACCTAATTATAGACTGTTAGATAAATACTTATCTCTATAGGTGACTATGACTTCATGTTCATATGCGATATAGGTTTACATTGTAATTTTATTTGAGGTCACTATTTTTCTTAGGCTGCACACAAATAAAAATCTGTCAGAGCCACAAAAGAATGCTGTCCTTTCAGGGGGTTCTTTATCATCATTTGTACTCCTTCCAGATGGATTACCCTACTTTCCCATCTCGAATTCTGTTTCACCCCATTGGACTACCTTCTCCCATCCATCCTTGGAAACCCTACCCATTCATCAAGGTCCAGCTCAAACTCCACTTTGTGAGGTTTGCTCTAATTCTCCTCATTCACGAATAGATTCTATTTCTTCATGTTTGGAAGCTTTCGACATTTCACATTATGGGTTGTGTACCCATCTTATACTCACTAACAGATTGTATACTTGTGGATGACAGATTCTTTTTTTTTTTTTTATAAGATTTTAGTTATTTATTTGACAGAGAGAGACACAGCGAGAGAGAGGGAACACAAGCAGGGGGAGTGAGAGAGAGAGAAGCAGGCATCCTGCCAAGCAGGGAGCCTGATGTGGGGCTCGATCCCAGGACCCTGAGATCATGACCTGAGCCAAAGGCAGACACTTAACGACTGAGACACTCAGGTGCCCCAGACGACAGAGTCTTGACTTTGTATGCTTTGTATGCTCTAAAAGTAGGAGGCATTGACAAAATGGATATTTAAATATTCACCGATATGTAAATGAATTAACCCTGTTTTCAGAATATAGAGATACATGAGATACACGTAAGTCTGGTTGTTTGCTTGAAAGTCTGACCGATCTAGCATTGATTGGAATGTGAAACCAAAATGAAAGGTAGATTCCTGTCATTTAAAAAAATACCTGCATGTTTAATTAGCACTCACTTTTTGAAACAGGTCCTAAGGTAATACATAACTCAGTGAGTATTCATGTAAGAGAGACACTCTGAAGTATTATAACAACCACAGCTTACAATCCTTTCCAGGAGCATCCCTAGGGACTCACAAAGGCGAGAGTGAGGAACACTCTTCAGACACTCTCTGCTGAGCCATTTTTCCACTCCCCCAAGGTGATATTGTTAAGATCTACTCTGAGAGCTTCTGAAATGACATCTTGGGTTGATACCAGTTTGCCAGCCATAAAGGGCAAGGCAAATGTTAGTCATAATTATTACTACTCAGAGAAATCTTTTGCAAAATGCTTGTGGCATGAACCTTCCCATTTGAGAAGGTGAGTCTGCATGCCTGAGTTGGTTCTGTCCTGATTGTTTTCCTTTGGCTTTCAATAACTTACTTTAGGGATCTGCCCTCTGTGGAGAATGACTTGTTTTATAAATGTCTGACTGAAAAACATTTCTAAGGGGGATTCTCACCACATACAGATCAGAGGCTCAGCCAGAATACTCCAGGACTTGAAGCCAACACTCAAGTCTACTTCTACATTAGGACTTTCACTGTGACTTACACCTCAAAGAGTACTTCCAAAGGATGAGCTGACACCTTTCACAAAGGCCTCATTTGCTTCTCAGAATAAAGAAGACTCTGATTAGAGCCTGCAACTGGCAAACTTTTTAGTAGCTATGTTTGCATTCGTTCATACCATTGTTCGTAGAATGGATTCAAATGTGGTTCCATTTGTAGACAGTTCATAAATAGTTGGTTCTAAGTTTAGATGTAATCCCTTGGAGGATGAGTTCTGTTTATGGTTCACAATGTGACTTCTTAGTTTGAAAAAGAAAAAAGCATAAGCAAATCCTCTACTACTTGGAGAGAAAGCACTTTTTACTTTTGTGAGCTTTCTTAAAAATCTACAAATGTGATTAAGCTGCCTACTTCCCAGCATGATGCCACAAAGGATAAGGCAGAGGTGAAAGAATTTGAAAACCCCTCCAAAGTGTAAATCAGAGGAAAGAAAAGGGAATGAACAAGATTCTTACAACCGTCAGTCTGCAGAAACAAAAAGAAGGTCAGAATATTTTAAAAACAAACAAAATCTAAAGCAAATTCTGTCATTTGGACATTAATTCAGTTTGTCTAGTCTGGGAAATGATGACTATAAAATATTAGAGACATAAGATACTAATACTCTGCCCTTCCACTCTCTTTCTGCCTGTTCCATACAGACTTGCAATGAGTATTGTGGACTTTTGCTTTGGAGTGTCACCAGGAAACACAAAATCCCCCATGTTTTAAAAGGCGAAGTTGTCCAAACCTTTGACTACCACCCACTGTGAGAAGGTCCTATGACCAGTGAAATCAGAGGTGGACTAAATCCAGGCAGACAGATGCATCAAGACTCCCGGTCAAGAGACAGCCTAGAAAAGTAGCCAGGGCTGCTCCACACTCTGCCCCTTTCAAAACTCACATGGTCAACCTGCTGCCACTTGGATTTAGAATAGGAATTGAATCGTTGCTTATCCTTGGCAGTGTAGCTCCATCTCAACTAAATCTCTTCATTGTGTACCTCAAGTGGTTTTAGGTGAATAGTAGTGAAATCACAGTGAATTCCAGATAGGGTAACTATTTATTTTATTTTCTAAACTGGGACATTTTCGAGAGTTAAAGACTTGTTAGTAATAACTGCTCCAGCAAAACAGATGTCACACTAAAACTGTCCAATTTCCCTTTTGTTGTTTTTTTTTTCTTTTCTCGCTTTCTTTCTCCCCATAAAAGGGAAAAAAAATATGAGACTTTGAAATGTTCCAAAAAGATACTTAGGTATCTTTGATGAAAACTGGGTGTCTACATACAGATTAGCTGATTTTATGGGGTCCCCACAACTTCCAGTCTTGAAACTATTGTATATCTCTGTGGGTTGTATGTAACTGATAGCAATGGAAATGGTTTTTATCCATGGTGTACAAATTAAAAGGTGGAAATAAAATTGATTTCCTCCCCCTCCTTTTATAAGTCAACTTTACAGCTTTTTTTTTTTAAGATTTTATTTATTTATTTGACAGACAGAGCTAGAGCAAGAGCAGGAACACAAGCAGAGGAAGCCTGAGAGAGAGGAGCACTCTCCCCACTAAGCAGGGAGCCTGACGTGAGGCTTTGATTCCAGGACCCTGAGATCATGACCTGAGGCAAAGGCAGAAGCTTAATGACTGAGCCACCCAGGCACCACAATCTTACAACTGTTTATAAATTCATTTTAGCACTACTTATTGCTAGTACACCTGTGTCTCTCTGAATGAACCTTTGAACTGGTTGTAACTTCTCACTAGTTCCCTCATTTATTAATAAATTAACTAAAATTTTTGACATGAGTTTAACACATGCTGACATTTACAGGATTTTACCCTTTAAAGATATTCCTTAATCTCCAAATTTCATTTCTCCTTTTTGTTTTTCCCTTAAATTATCCAGGGGCCAACGAATTCTCCATTTCACTATAATAGTCCCTCTGTGGCTAAAGAGATCACTACCTTCTGAGATCAGTCATTCATTCATTTAATATGTATTGAGCATTCATTGATTTCCAGACATTGATACAATGCTGTATAGAGAGGAGACTGAAAGCAAGCAAGAGCGGAAGCAGGGAGACCACATAGGAGTCTATTGTAACAGTCCCAGTGGAAGATGAGGGAGTATGAGCTAAGATTAATGTACACTGATTATAAACAGATGAACACCTTAAAAGAAGTGCTGATAGGATTTCCTGATGGAGTGGATGAGAGACATAAAGGAAAGCGGGAAGCCAAGGAAGTCCCTAGGCTCTGACATGATTAATGGAGTAAGTGTGGTGAAATTTTCTGGAAACTGGAAAGACTGGGGATGAGGGTTGAACTGAAACATTCCTTGCACCAATGGCTGAGAGTGCTGACAACTGCTGGCTTGTTCTGTCAGTTGCAACTGATTTCTCCCCATTGGTGATTGACCTCAGCTGACTAAGGCCACACCTACTTCTTTATCCAGTGATCCACTGATATGGGGATAACGCCTAATGAGCCTGGTTTGATATAATTCTTAAGAGGCTTCCCAGGTCTGGGGCTCCCTCTGGGATAACCTGAGATCTTTGTTATGATGGCGACTCCTCCCTCTGCCTTAATCTCAGTTTCCCACAGGTGTGGATCCTAAGGATAATAAACTTCCTGCCAGCAAATCTCCATCTCAGAGATTGCTTCCCAGCAACCAACTTAGAACAGGAAACTAGAGTTCAAAAACAATAGTTCTCCCCTGCATCATCATCCACACTCCTGTAAAAGATTACCTAAAGCAGAGATTTGATGGTGGATCCTCCCAGCTTATCTTCCCCTCACTCTACTCCTCCCTCCCTCCCCGAAAAAAATCAGTGGCTCTCTAATGCCCATCGCCAGTTTCCTTCAAGATTTCTTAAGAGTCTTGCCACCATTCTTCTCTCTAGACCCTGTAATCTCCCACCACAACCTATGTTTTTCATTACACCTACTTACTGTTTCCTGGAAACCGTATGTTTTCACAACTCTGTCCTTCTCTCAAAGTGCCTGGTAACTCTTCATTCAGGTTCTTTTCTCAGTGGTGAAACTATCCACACTACAAAATGTAGTTCAAAGCCATACTTCAAAATCTATCAATCTTTCATGAAATCTTGTCTAATTTTCCACAAGAAAACATGTCTCCTTCCTCTGTTTCCATGGCACTCTGTGCTATTTTTGTTGTTTATGTGTTTTGTATGCTAGTTATGTCATGAGCTTCCCAGAGGCAGAGAATGTGGGGCCAGCAGTGTCAAAAGCTTAGGAGCATTAAGACCCCATATTCTTGATCTTCATATGAACCCCCCTAAATCCTAAATTTCTCTATCCTTCTGTTTCTCACAGAAATAAAGTGAATGTCCTTTGTTCTCCATTTGGTCTTTGGCCTTCACACGCTTCATCTTTCCTTACTCTGAAGTAGGCAGGAGAATGCCGAAGTGAACATCATGCATGTTCTCCTCTTCTTTACCCTAAACTTTAAAGCCTAGATCTAGCTCTGAAAAGCTCCAGTAATTTTATTTGTTTCTCTTGGTCTACCCTGGTCCCTTTTTATTTCTCAGCGAAACCACACAGCCCCAAACACTGCTAGCTGAAATGTAATTTTAAAACATAAGTATGTTGAAGAGGTATACTTGGGTCTCATCTGCCTCTTTCTAACCCACCCTGCCATAACCCCAAGAACATATACTCCTTTTGGGTCTTATAAGTGTTTGATTCCTTAATTCCTAATTTGATGACACTTGTAAAAAGATGAAGTATTTGATGTCATCCTTCTCTACCTCTCCCTTTACTCTTTTTCATTCATAGAGGATCCTCTCTGCCTTGACTCTTTGGTGGGACCTTGTGATACCATCTTTATGAGTATCTTCCAGGGAAACCTGGAGTAAATATAGAAGACTAAACATGTGGTCAACTCTGGGGCTCAAAAAATGCTTATTCATGAGAGGAGCAGTAGAAGGAAGGGAGGAATGAAGGAAGGAAGAAAAGAAAGAGTAGTCTAACTCAAAGATCCATTTCTCCTGCCCCCCAGGCCTCTAGAAGGTGTAAGAACACCCTGTGCATACATCACAGAGTTGCTCAATAGGGGTAATAGCAGTATTCTGAGAAAAATACAAAGGAATGAATATAAGAAGTTTGTATTTTCAGATTTTCATTCATACAACTGTAATATCAAGTCATATTTAAAAAGTAGCCCAGGAAAAAAATTACCTTTCCTCAGAAAGATTTATCTTAAGGTTATCAGGTTACTTTAGACTTTCTTAGAAATTCCGAATCCATGAAAGTTGACTCTGATGGTAGAATTATGTGCTTCCTTTGCAAAGATCCAAGTCTATTGAACTTAAGGTTAAATGGAAAATTAGTTCCTCAGAATTTTCTTATGCTTTAAAAATATACAATGTTTCCATGCCCTTTTGATGAAAAGTGTCAGTGCCATAAAATATTAAGGGAACAAAATACCTAATAAAGCTTATTAAAATTTAAAATCCACCAGTTCAGAACTTATGATAATTTTGACAATGGCTAAGTTGATGTTTTCTTTCCATTTCCTGTGATAAAGTATTTTGAATCTGTTATATGTTCAAATAGATATGCAGGGAAAATAGTTCACTCATTAAGGGAAAAAACTTGCAAAGTATTTTGGTCGCCTCTCTTCACTGGCAAACAATATTGTAATTATTTCTAAACTCGTTCAATGAATAAAGTTGGGTGGGACCTTTATACTGTTTGATGTGGCTAATTTAGATTCTGAGTGGTGTGGTGAAGCGAAAGGGCTCCCATAAGTGCTATCTGTGTGATATGAGACAACAGGTCTCACTTGAGGCATATCTGCCCTACCTGCTTTCCTGGGTTGCTATGAGGAGTAGAAGAGCTGCTCTCTGTGAAGATTGCCCCTCCACCCTCACCAGACCCTCTGGAAAAGAAGGGACTGACTTTATTGATCTTGTTATCTTCAGCATCTGTCACCTCGTAAGCACTTAAACATGTGAGCCATGACGATGTAATTAAATATGCCATAGACCCGCGTTTTCTTGTGGAAGAGCCTTCTTTTTTCCTATTTTGCACTCCTGCATTCTCCTTCTGCCTCCCCACCCCAGTCTAAATGTATCTTGTGTTCAACACAGCTTCGTGGTCAGAAAGCAAAGCAATTGCTTACTGTGGGCAAAGGACTTCATTGCTAGCAGGTGTCTGTGAATGACCTTAAGAAACATTTTTTTTATTAAAAGTATTTCTCTCTCTAACGCAATTTAAAGAAATGGAAGCTTTTACTGGGAAACACCCCATCCCCTGTCACTGGGTCCAGATGTGGAAGTTGCTAGACAACCAGATCTATGCCCACATGAGTGGGGTGTCTACTCAGTCCCAGCTGCCCAGCCCTCAGTGGTCCCCTTAGAAACCACAAAGGCTGCAGCAAGTCAGGGCGGCAGGGGGAGCAGAGTCGTGTGGAGAAAGGCCCGCTCCCTGGTTCATCTCCACCTACTCCCACCTGTGTCTGCACCAGAAGTTCACTCATCTCGCCCCTCTGTGCTTTATGCTCACCCTGTTCCCTGATGCCCGCCAAGGCCCCAGTGTACTGCCAGACACTGTGCAGATCAAGAACACGTGCTTCTTTGAAGAGATGTTCTAAGAGGGAGCTCTCATCTACCAGTCTTCCCCAATTTTCAAGTTAATAGCTGTGACAGACTTCAGGCTGAGGACTGTTTTCTGACAGGCCCCACCCTTCTCTGTCCTCTGAGTATTTTGGCTACAGTGGGCAAATGTGTAGTGGTTTAAAACACATTAAAAAATGTGATCACATGGGGTGCCTGGCTGGCTCAGTCAGCTAAGTGTCCAACTCTTGATTCAGGCTCAGGTCGTGATCTCAGAGTCTTGGGATCAAGCCCCACATCAGGCTCCACACTCAGAGGAGTCTGCTGGAGATATTCTCTCTCTCTGCCCCCCCCCCAATAGATAAATCTTAAAAAAAATGTGATCACATGTAGTCCAATTTTCTTGCTTTGGAGGGGAAGGGGATCCAGGGTCATGTCTTTCCATTTTTCAGCCCAGAGTTGAAAGTGACCCAGTAACCAAGAAGAGGTGGAGAGAAGGAAAAATAAGGACTTACAGACAGCTCTGAACACCATGGAGAATCAATAAATATTGACAGGCAAGGGAGAGAGGTCTTGCCAACCTCAACTAATACCTGCTAATAATACTGCACAGCAGTTTGCCCCTAGCCTGGCAACTCTGGCCTTCCATCCCCCAGGAGAGTATCGGTGGTCCCTCCCAGCAGCACTTGAAGAAACAGCACTGAGTTGTAGGTTTCTGGGAGAGGATAAAGTGAACGGAGGGTCAGAGCACCGGAGATTTCCTAACAATTAAACCTGCTTATATTTTCCTTGATGCCCCATGCGATTGCGTTTTTTGATGTGTTTTGAACCACTACACATTTGACCACTGTAGGCAAAATACTCAGAGAACAGAGAAGCATGGGGGCCATGACAGACTTCAGGATGAGGACTATTTTCTGACAGGTCGTGGACTTGTATTAATACAAACAAAGCAACCTCCAGTTACCTTGCATGGCTCTTTGAGACGGTGGTCATACATTCCCTAGACCATACGAATGCATGCAAAACACATTGACCTGAGGGATCGTATAATTTTTAGTCCGTTTCACAGGTCTTTCCAAGATGTTCATGCTAGAACTAGAAGAATCCAATGAAACAGGACTTTGGAAATTGTTAGCTGGTCTAAGGGAGGATTAGCAGATCCGAAGGGCTTAGGTGAGGTTGTCCGTGTTTCCTGTTACATTGTCTAGCAGACTTTTTCATATTTTGATTAGAGAAAGATAAATCAGAATACAATAACCATGTGCTGAGCTACAGCTCTGAAGTTATTTATATATCACCCAAGGGAAGTTTCAAAATCCCCTGTTTGTGTGTGGCTAGAACAGGATTTGTACCTGAATCTCAGGACACATTCTATCTGGTCCTTTTACCTGTGACTCCATATCAGAAGTTCTCTCCTGATACAGTGAAAATACACTCTATATTAACAGTCCGATTTTTGTCTAGTAAACATTATTCTACCTGGTATATCAGCAAATCGATGACCCAAATATTAATCTAGCTTATCCCAACTGTATGTGAATCACGGGGCCAAGCTCTATGAGGAAAGAA
Source organism: Ailurus styani (assembly GCA_002007465.1). Classification (NCBI taxonomy): domain Eukaryota; kingdom Metazoa; phylum Chordata; class Mammalia; order Carnivora; family Ailuridae; genus Ailurus; species Ailurus styani. Next base: position 517,436 of record LNAC01000766.1, read on the forward strand.
ACAAGTTTGGTAAGACACGGGCTCTTCTTTCAGGCAGATGGTCACAAGCTAATAATAATAGGTATTACATTTATTGTAATCTGCTGTGGACCAGACATTTCACATTCATTATCTCATTTAATCATTTAATCTTCCAAGGAGTGTGTGTGTGTGCGTGTGTGTGTGATTTGTGGTATTTTATTGGATTAAAAAAATCATAGGCATGTGTCTGATCTTGCTGAAATACACTCATGCAACATGAATCCCATATTTAAAAATTAAATTACTAAAATAAGTACAATTACAATTGTGAGTAAAAATGTGGGTAGCTTACAGCATAACAGGGCCAGTCTTCTGTATTTGACAGCTATAGAAACAGACTCTGAAAACTTAAGTAAAAAAATCCCTGTTGAAACCTACAACTTCTGGGCGCCTGGGTGGCTCAGTGGGTTAAGGCCGCTGCCTTCAGCTCAGGTCATGATCCCAGGGTCCTGGGATCGAGGCCCGCATCGGGCTCTCTGCTCAGCAGGGAGCCTGCTTCCTCCTCTCTCTCTCTGCCTGCCTCTCTGCCGACTTGTAATCTCTCTCTCTGTGTCAAATAAATAAATAAAAATCTTTAAAAAAAAAAAAAAAGAAACCTACAACTTCCTTGAGTCTAAATTTGAGTGTTTTCCTTTATCTTTCATTGCTTCCTCATTCTTATTTGGTATATAACATAAACTCTTGAGAAGTTCAATAAAAATAGAAAATTTAACATTATATCAAGTCAATTGAAGACATGCTACAAGTAGGAGAGCAGAGAATGAATTCCCAAATGTGTAGGTCAGATGATGCCATCTCTTTTGAGAGGGAGTCTAGTAAGCTTGAACTGGGCGTTGAAGGAGGGGTAAAATTTGGATACTTGGAAAGCAGTGGCAGAGGCCAATATTTTTCAGGTTTCCCTCTCTGTTTGTTTTTTAAGCAATATAATATTTGATGCCTTTTATGCATTACAAAGTATCTGTGAGTGGGAGGAGATGTCTGGTATTTGCTTATAATACTCAAGCAAAGACAAACAAATCAATCAATAAGCTGAGGGATAGAGCAAACAGTGTTGGCAAAATGTTATTAGAGGTTGAAATTAGGCAGTGAATAACTGGGAGATCATGCCCCAGCCCCTCTTTCTCTGTGAATGTTTGAAAAGTTCCACATGAAAACTCTCACAATGAAAGTATAATGGCTGAGTCATTTGTGCAAAAGAAGAAGTCCATCTTTAAGGATCTGTGATAACCCACCCTGAACTGTTTTAACAGGTCAGTGCTTTTCCAATGATAACCACCAGGGGCGCCTGGGTGATTCGGTCAGTTGAGCATCCAACTCTTGATTTCAGCTCAGGTCATGATCTCAGGGTGGCAAAATGGCGCCCCTCATTGTGGAGCCTGCTTAAGATTCTCTCTCTTTCCCTCACCCTCTGCTCCTCTCCCACCCACTCCCTTTCTCTCTCAAATAAATAAATCAACTTAAAAAAAATAAAACAAAACAAAATAAAATGATGACTACCAGCCACAAGAAAACAGGAACATCTTTATGAAACAATGTAAAGTTTAACTATGGTATGGTGATTTGAATGAAATAAACCTAAGAAGGAAGACAGAATTCAGATACTAAATGATGGATTGCATTGCTCAAAAGCATAATTCCTGATTTAGAGGCAGGGGCAGATGATACTGACTGAGACATAAGGATCAATTAGCCCCCTATTTAGCTGGCCCTCGTCCTCTCCTGCCTTATTTCTTCTATGTCAAGTGAGCTGCTTATCCTCTTTCACCACCTCGTTTGAGAACGTTATCCTTATTTCAGTTTTAAGAAAATTATTTTTATTATCATTCATAATGAAGCATTTCAGAGTGTTAGGACCACTATTACTTTCCTGCTTACTTCATTCCTCTTTAATTGGAAGTTTCAGATAGTTGACCCTTTTGTTAGTGTCTTGGCTGGACTGCCAAAGAAACTCATATCAGAACTGGCCTGGGTGGGAAGTTTTTCATTTAGCTCATTTTCCCAACATTTTACAAAGCAGAATCTGTGAAAATTCATAGGCCAAATAGTATCAGCTCATCTGTGTAATGAGGAAGGTTATTAGTTCATTGATAAACATACACTTGAGTGAAAAGAATGGTCTAGAGTTTTAGGATTTAACAATAGTTCGGGGGCCTCTGGGTGGCTCAGTCAGTGAAGCATCTGACCTCAGCTCAGGTCGTGATTTCAAGGTCCTGGGATTGAACCCCAGACCAGCCCCCTGCTCAGTGGGGTGTCTGTTTCTGTCCCTCCCACTTCTTCTCCCCCTCCCCCTGTTCATGGTCTCTCTCTCTCGCTCTCCCGAATAAATAAATAAAATCTTAAAAAAAAAACCCAAACAATATATCATTATTTTGTCATGCTATCATGTGCCCAAATGCTACAACTCAGTTTAGGAACAGCAACTCATTTTGCTTAATTCATTCTGTGAACTACGAAGTTAATTAGTCGGGTTTATTTAGCTATAAAAAACAGAATCTCTCCCAAGTTACCTCACGGGACAGGGCATCTATATAAGGGATGCATGTGATTTGAAATTGAAACTAAAATGGTATCAGGCCTGGGCCTGGCCTCTCCCTCATGGCATTTCGGTTTCTCTCTGTGCATTTGCTTGTTCCACATGCCTCTCTGCCAGAAAGCTTTTTCTGGCCATGTTGTCAGCATCAAGATACAAAATTAGTAATAGCTAATCCTTATTGAGCATATTCTCTGTGTCAGCCAGTGTTCTAAGTATTGCACAGGCATTAACTTATTTGATCCTTGCCAGAACAGCCACTGAACTTTGACTTGTACATGAATTGGTCTTACGGTAATCCAGACTCAACCATGTAGCATATTTTTATATTGTCATCATTCATTTCACTAGTAATAGCCTAGCCTTTCTATTTCCCAGTAGAGATTACAGGAAGCAAGGATCTGATTATAGCAGCTCATTTTTCGAGCCATGCTCCACCAAGTCAACCCGTGGGTAGCTTTCCTTCAGTGCTCTGAACATTCAGCTGTCAATGGGGGCAAGGCTGCTTTGTTCAGAACACGGGAGCAAAGCCAGCTCCCTTATGAGGAGTTGTAGAAAGGACAGATCATACTGACATCTCTAGCACCAGGAGAAGAATCAGGATTTCACAAGTCTAGGAAGGTTACCTACGATCTGGGAAGATTTCTTTTGCTATTTACGTGTGAAGGGCGCGTGTCGGGACCCCTTCACATCGGGGCCCGGAGAGTTGCATGCGTGGGATAACTAAACACCTCTCAGGCAGTCTATGGTAGAGCTGCCCACTATGTAGGTGCAGCAAAGAGTCATGTTATTTAGGAAAGGGGGACTGCAAAAATCGACTCCTCCCAAAAGGTGTCTCCCACTGGCCGTCACTACATCTTATATCTGTCATTAAAGAGTTCCCTTGGTCATGCAGGTAGTAAGAAAGGTCCCCACTTGCCTCTGCTTTCACCCCTCTGCCCTTCCCACTCCGCTTTGTGGCACCAGATTCCCTTCATTCCCCCCAAGCGCTGTGCTCCTTTTCCTTCAGGCAGAACCACTCTCCCTTTTGGGGCCCCTCCTATGCTTGACTCCTAGACCACTCTTTAGGTCTCAGAAGATATTATCTCTGGGAAGCCCTCTTTCCTCCACAAACCTGGGTCGGCTAGACTGGCTAATGTCCCTTTCCAAAGCTCTCATCATACTGCCTGTATTTCGAGTGCGACGCCCGCTTCTGACTTCAGATCTGTGAGGTCCAGGGCCATAGCTTCCTGGTCATTACTATATACCCAACCTCAACACAGTCTCTGGTACATGTTACTTGCTAATAAATATTTGCTTAAATGAATCAAATTAAAATAAAATTGTGCTATTTGCAAAGGGCAATTCATTGATTATTATTAATCCTCAGACTCAATTTACTTCTTTGATTCCTTAGAAGGGCCTTATGGTGTGGTTCATAGATGGAATGCATTTGGATTGTTTAGAGGAGCAGAATAGTACCTGGAGGGCGCCTGGGTGGCTCAGTCATTAAGTGTCTGCCTTCGGCTCTGGTCATGATCCTGGGGTCCTGGGATCGAGGCCCACACTGGGCTCCCTGCTCAGCGGGAAGCCTGCTTCTCCCTCTCCCACTCCCCCTACTTATGTTCCCTCTCTCTCTGTCAAAAAAAAAAAAAAAAAAAAAAAGTACCTGGAAAAGTTAAAAGCAGGGAAGTTAAAGTCTATGGGCTGATACCCTGGGTTTGTAAAATGTGAAGAAGGAGGAAAGGAGGACACCTCCAGCGAAGGTCACTGCCAAACAATTCTGCCCACATATCAATTGCCAAGAGTTCCAGTTCTCATAGGCTCATTCCGGACCTAGTGTGACTATGGTGGCAATACATTGTTGGTCCGCTGGCCCTGCTGACAGAAGATGCCACATGCAGGAAGTAGATAGAGGTTCAGAACCAAGACTGGGACTCGGTCTGCATGAACACTTGTAAAAAGCAATCCTTGGCTGGCAGACTCCCATTGCGATATTCAAGTAGAGGATTAATCTGCAGAAGTAAGACACTAAGTGGGGGACAGGCAACTCTTAGGGACCTTTTCTCCTGTTCTCAAGCTAGGAAATGTTCATTTACTAACACATACGACAGAAGAGAACGTTTTTCTAAGGAAAATATATGGGAATGATATCTCAAAGAGACTCAGTTCTTCAAGAGACACAGCACATATTGAGACACAGAGAAATATTTGATGAAGCCTAATCATTCCTTTGTCTTAAACTCAATTTTATGGCCATATTTTACAAAGCTTTTTTAGGAACTACATAAGTGGTAGCTTAACTCTTAAAGTTTGACATATATTGATGATTTAATCTTTTTATTTGTCTTAACAAGAGACTACTTTGATTTATGCAATCTTACAAGTAGTTTTGCGAAATCATGTTTGAAGATGTATAATTTGGTAACCAACCACTGATGACAGATTTGGTGCTATGTCACTATTCCTCTTTGAAAGGCTTTTATTGATAATGTTCTTGCAGATTGTGATCAGGGGTCAGAAATAAATATGGAAAGGGACCAAGACAGAAGTATAAATGGAGGAAGGAATGAAAAGGAAGAGGTAGATTTACTGATTTAACTCTCTCCTCCCCATACAAGATGGTCTACCATTCCATCCCAGTTTTTAAGGGGGACTTTCTCATCTTCCTCAGAGAGGATCCTCTGCCCATAATTTTACAAATTTAAAGTCTGAGGATTGGTGACCAGAATTCAGCTAGATTCCAAAAAATATATCCAGCAGTTAAATATTGGAATGGGGAGAAATGTATTTCAAGAACTCCTTCACTAACTGACCCTCCAAAATATAACGGTGCCTTTTTATCTCATTTTATTAACAGACCAGAGAAGAAAAACAACTAAAAACCCAGAGAACAGGATTTTCATTACATATGCATTTTAGAATGTTGCCGAAACAATTTGGGGGAAAAATAAAGGGAGAGAGAAAGACAAGTCAATAAAGAAAACTCTTTTCGCTTGGGAAGAGTCTTTTTGGAAAATAGAGTTGAAATCCAGGTACATGGGGATAGCCTTGCAGGTATTGGAGGAGGGTGTCCTTTGAATCTATATTTTGGCAAGCCTGGCTGGAGCCCCTACGGGCTGGAATTCAGACTTCTGTTCATGCTGTCTCTTGTAAAAGGGATTTAGAGAAGGTACCCTCGACGTTCCCTGAACCATGTTCACCCAGAAACAAGTCATGGAAGGGATTCAGAGCATTCCTCCTTCTCCTCTTTAGAACTAGCAGGCGAGCATCTGAATAGGAGGGAGGAAAGCGTCTGACTTCAATAATGGATTCCGAGAATAGCTGAACGGCGTGGGTCTGCTGACAGCTCCCCCACTCCCCACTAGACTGTTTCTGAAAAGGACAAGGGGAGAAAAGTAGAAAAACAGTTGTCTGTGCCACCGTGAGTGTGCAGTTGGATCCAGCTCACCAAGAACTCCCTTCATTACTATGCAACCTCTACTACACGGGAGAAAGTATTGCACAGAAAGAAGGATGTTAGCCGTCTGATTGCGGGAGCTGAGCGGTGCCATGACTCTCACCTGGGAGAGTAAGACCTGAGGTGGATATTGGGCAGGGACAGTAAAAGGAAAAGGGTGTTTCATTCAAGAGTGTTTCAGTTTCAAGAGAACTGGAAGTGCTCTTTTATCTACAGTTGTCACCGTTTACCTGTATGGATGCCATTTTTCCTATAGAAATTAAGAACTTCTTGTAACGGGGTCAGACAAATTAGAGTTGTTTTCTAAGTCCTGCCATCTACAGGGTGTATAACTTTGGGTAGACTACTTAAGCCTCTCAGAGACTCAATTGAAAAGAGAGATGCTAATATTATCTGCTTTGCAGCCGTTGTAAAAATTAAATGAGATCATGCCTGTGACATGGATAGCCCTGTTTGTGGCTCTACCAGCCAGAATATTAGATGTCTGTATACAAGTATATGTCTACAATAAAAATAAAAACAGACAGCAAATCAAGGGAAAAGCATCATCAGTGATGCTGTTTCCAACGGCCAGAAAACAAACAGAGATTAAAACAAAAAACCTGGGACATGTTGGCAAGGTATTGTGAAAGTAATAGAAATCGTGTCAGTTAGCCAGAAGCTCTTTCAGCCAGTCCTTTCCCCCACCAGTCCCCAGAGTAGATGTGTGTCTGCATATCATTAACACGTGGCAGATTCCTTTTGCGGTAAGTTCCTTGTGATTACTTCACTAATTCCGTTGATTAATACTCAGTCTTCTGCTGCTTGTGTAGCATAGCCACCTGTTCCTGATTTTTAAAAATGGCAGGATGTATTTGTTCTAGATCCACCCAGTAGGAAGGGACATGAGGTCTCCCGGATCTGGGAGGAGAATGGGGTCTGGCGGAGGCAAAGGGAAGAAGGCGCTGTGCGAGCTGCTTCAGGAACGACAGGCTGACCTCCACCAGTTCACCTCCCACCAACGTAAGGGACCTTTCCTATCATCCCCTCACATACACTGCACAGGGTTCAGTCCGGAAGCAAAATCCTCCGTGCGACCTTTAACAAGGGGAAACGAACAAAGGAATTGGTTGCAAATGTGATGAAGAGTTGAGAAGGCCAACGGGGACTGTGATGAAAGTTTTATGTAAATAATGGATCTTGGCACACAACATCAAAAACTAATGATGTATTGTATGGTGACTAACATAACACAATAAAAATTTAAAAAAAGAAGACCGCGAAGGAAGAGCAGCTCGAGAAGCCACCGCGTACCCTAAGGTTAGAGTTACGAAAGTAGGGGCAGTGTTCCCAAAGTCCAGGAGCAGGCTACCTGCAGGAGACAGAACCGGGGGGGAGGTGGCAGTTGGGACCTTAGAGAGAGGTGCTCCTGGCAGGAGTTGGAGCCATGAAGGGGCAGCTGCTGCCAGCCCTGAAGAATGCCACGCAAGGCAGTGAAATGGGAAAAATACTCTCACTTCCCCCTCCACCCTCCTTCTAGGTTTCTGTCGATGTCTCCCAGTGACCTGGAAGCCTGGGAAGAGTTGTTTCCTGTGATATCGGGTAGAACAGGGCTAAGAGAGAGGAGGGAACCGTGAGCAAACAGACCAGCACATCACATCGTAGTGGAACATTTGGTGAGGGGCCCCTGGGTGGCTCAGTTGGTTAGGCGTCTGCCTTCAGCTCAGGTCATGACCTCAGGGTCCTGGGATCGAGTCCCACATCAGGTTCCCTGCTCAGTGGGGAGTCTGCTTCTCCCTCTGCCTCTGCCCCTCCCCTCAGTCCTACTGTCTCTCTCTGTCTCTCTTAAATAAATAAGTAACATCTTAAAAAACAAACACAAACATTTGATAAGACTGCCCAGATGACTGTGAGTTATGCTGAAAACCCTCACATGGGAAGGTCACTGGAGAATATTGACAACCAGGTCACACTCCAGACCCCTCAGCCTAAGGAAGTTCTAAGTCACTTCTGGGCAAAGATAAGGAGTTTCAGGGTGTGGAGACTTCATCTCTCTGATCACTGTTCTCTATTGTTTGCTCTCAGGAGCAACCGTATGTTAACTGACAGTTAATCAGAGTTGAAATTGAAATAACATATCAATATAATACAGTCTAATTTGCTTATTCTGTTAACTAACAGTCCTTTGTTTTAGATTATCCATTTAAGCCTTTTCTTCATCATCCTGAATAATTGAAAGTCACATCTCATTGTTCTCAGAATAATTCACTTTTTGCATTTTTGACTCAACTAATAATACAGCTTTATAATAAGAACATATTAAATTTGTATAGATCTTTACAGCTTATGGCACACAATCACATACAATGTCCTATTTTGTCTTATGACTTGACAGTCTGAAGCAAAAGGAGAGAGTCGGCATTTATCAAATACGATGTGCCAGGCCCTGTGCCAGCAACGTGATAAAATGAATTCAGTTAATCCTCACAAAGCCCAACGAGGCAGATATTATTATCCCCATTTTACAGATGAGGTATCTCCCATGGAGAGAATGCACTGTCCCGTTCAAGGTCATACAGCCAAGTTCAGGGGCCTATCATGCTGAGAATGTACACACACACACACACACACACACACACACACTTCTTGTTTTATATATATATGATTGCTGTGTATATTATAAATTTTATGTATGCATATATATGCATATGTAAACTTCTTTCTATAAATTTTGTGATTTTTACAAAAACCTTATTTATAATTTGTCTATTTCATAATATCAGAACCATGTATTTGATGCCACATGTGCTGGTTGGGAATCAGAGAGTAAAGCAAGGCCTTAGTCTGTGACGATGACACTGGCTCTAGTTAGGTAGATTCATATTGAAGTCCTTTCTGAGCCTCCTTTACCTTATATAAAATGGGGATAACATATATTGAGTTGAAAAACACAATACAAAAATGTATATAAAAACTTAATAAAAGTGCCTGGAACAGTACAGGCCAGGAAAAAGTTATTCTTAGGATCATTTTCTAATGCCACATGGTAGGCACGTATAGAGACATATAGGTGTATAAACACTCCCACTTTAAGAGAATTCTGATCTATCTGGATAAATATAATAAAAATGATAATAATAGTAGTAATAAAAGCACCATAAAAAGCCAGCATTATTAAATGTCCCTAAAGGAACACTTTGAACCCCTATCCTTCTGGCCAGTCAAAGGGTCTCCAAAAGGAACCTCTTTAACAGAATTAGTTTGGCATAGGTACAGTCAAGTATTCTAGAAAACTTTCCAGCCCTAGGAAAAGAGCTGTACTTTCCCTAGAGAAGGTATTCAATGTTAACTTGAAACTTAGGTAGGAAACTGCCACAGTGATATTGCTAAACATTTCAGAGAAATAACTAGAACAATCTGAAATGTGGCCAGAACTGTGGGAACTCTCACAAACTACTGAACACATAAGTAAATGGGAGTTTGGAGAACATGAAAATGAAAGCTGGAAGAAAAGGTGGATCAGGGTAACCTGATCGTACACAATGTGTCCTTGGGGTTCTTCAGGAGAAGGGAACAGGCTGATTATTTCAAAAGAGAGAAATTAACAAAAGAACTGTTAAATAAGTAACAGAAAATATACAAAGAGCACTCTAAGATATCATGGAAGTAGCAAATGCAGGAAGCAAGTCTTTCCCCCAAGGCTAGAGGAATAAAGTTAGAGGCGCAACTTATCAACTGAGTTGCTTGGAAGAGGCCCCTATGGAAGGAATCTTCAGGACGAGGGCAACCATCCATGGATGCTGGGGGAGCTGCCCCCGGAGGAAGTCCCTCCGGCTCAGCCCAGACCTCTGAGGAGAAGGGCACTAGCTCTCTGTGTCTGCTGTCCCTGGGACAGCACAGGCAGCTGGTTTTGTTCATGACAGGGAAATGGCAAAATGAATTCAATTTCTGCCCCGAGTGAACAGCAAAGCTGAGGTGAAAAAAGAGGCCAGGGGAACATTGGACTGAAAGTAAGGAGTCAACAGGGAATAAAAAATACAATAAATAAATAGAAAGGGTGTCCTTCCTCCTCCTCTAGCTTTACCGCTCTCTCCGATGCCCCCCTGACTGGGCTCATAGGAGCTCCTTGGCTACAGAGAAACAGCCTCCGCTTTGCCAACTGCAGTACTGAAGAGATAACACTGGAAACACTGGTGCATTCTGTCTTGTTAATCACTTGCTGATTATAAGGTTGATGATAAAAATTACGTTTTGGGAATATACTCTAAAGAATTGAAAGAATTGAAACCAAACATTACTTGTACACTTCTGCACATGACACAATAGCCGAAAGGTGGAAATGACACAAATGTCCATGGGCAGATGAATGGATAAACAAAATGCGGTATTATATTCCCCAAACTAAAGCAACACTTGTTTCTATTTCCTTCTCTAGATTAAATATTTGCTTTTTAAAAGTTTATATATCATTCAAGGTCAATTTTAAGTGGTCCTTCATGCCCTGTTCAGCAGTCCGAATGCTATTCCCTTCCAAGGCCAATTGTGTGATGATGTGACTTTCAACATAAATAGCTTGCATTATGCTCACTAGATTTGAAGCCTAAAGGTCAGGTCTACATTTTTTCTGTCTCTCAGGGTAAGTAGTGTGATATAAGTGCTCAAAAATATTCTTGAATTGAAGTTGTATCATCACCAAACTACAGAAATCCAATACTGGGGGTTGCAAATGGAGTGATCAATTACCCAAGAGGACCTGTTGGTGAGGGTTTCCTGGGATACAGGATTTTCAGTGCTAACCTGGATCATCGTGGGCAAACCAGGACAGTCAGTTACCCTGGGAGTAAAATTTCGTATTCTAAAGAAAAATGGGTGCTTTTTTCTTTTTGTAAATTCACAATAAAACCCTGGCAAAACACACTTTTCACAGACACAATAGGCAGGAACACTGGAGAAAAACAAGAAGCAGCAGCAGCAGCTGTACTTAATTCCTCATAGTTCTAACCGAAATCCATTTCTGATGCATTCACAATTATGACTCTTAACTCACAAGCAATTTTATAAACTTTCTTTCAATATAACTATGAAATCAACATTTTTCATTGTGGAGGGAAGGAAATAAATCCATGGTAAAGGTGCTAATTAAAAATTCCTACATCTCACACTAGAACCATCACAGATATTAAGAGTTCTGAATGTTCCAATTAAAACTGTGAAGCATTTGCTCTGCAATATGCAGTTCCATCCCCCCAGGCATCAATATAAAATTGAAACTGGGTGGTGGGAGCCAGGGTGCTTTGATCTAATGGCATCTGCAGGAGGACCACATCGTAATGTGCTTATAACATGCTGATCTCATCTGAGCCTCTAGCAAAGGGTTGTCAAGAGATGCTAATGACCACTTTTATCCTATACTTGGACTTACTCTGTTGGAAGCTGTTTGTGCCATCTCAGAGGGCCAGCATGACCGCCACTCCACTGCTTTGTGACACATAATAAGTCAGGAGCAAAAACACCAGGGATCCATTCGTCATTCAGCTGTTCATTCAAACACACATTTATTGAGCACCTAACTAAGGGTGACCATCATTCTGTTAAGTGCTATGAATACAAAGAAGAATAAGATGATTTCCAAGGGGTTTACAGACCAATGGGAAAATAAAAAGTGCTGTGGAAGTCCAAGGTAGAGGGCAATTGGTTTTGCAGAAGTCAAGGGAAGCGTTGCTGAAGAGGTGACATTTATGCTGAGCTATGGGGAATCCAGCAGTTACAAGCGGGGGAATGGAAAAGAAGGACATTCTGGAAAAGTGAGTGTAAGATCTGCTGTGTGTAGTATCCTCAGGCTGCTCTAACAAAGTACCTCATACGAAGTGATCTAAACAACCGAAATTTATTGTCTCATAGTTCTGGAGGCCAGAAGTCTGAGATCAGGGTATTGGCAGGGTTGGTTCCTTCTGCAAGCTGTGAGGGAGAATCTGTTCCATCCCTCTCTTTTAGCTTCTGGTGATTTGCTGAAACTAATGGTGTTAATACGTCACCCCCAGTCAATGCCTTCAACTTCACATGACACTCTCCTGGTGTAAGGGCAGGTGTCTGAATTTTCCCTTTATATAAAGACACCAGTCATATTAGGGGTTAGGGACCCACCCCACTCCAGTAGGATCGCATCTAAACATAATTAATTACATCTGCAACAACCCTTATATCTGTAATTTTGAAAAATGGTAGAAGAGGAGGGTGGAGGCTAGGATATGAAGAGATTCTAGAGCCATGTTTGGGGTGAAGAAAGATGAACTATATACTCAGGTGATCTGGGAAACACTGGTAATTGGTAATGGGATAAAAGATTGTGACCATAAATTAGGGGAAATGCTGCATTAAAAAATTAACAGGTTTCTTTATGGCAGAGCTTCTCAGATTGTAATATGGTAATTTGCTTTATAAAATGTACAAAGGTGTGAGTATGCAGTCCTCCCCAAACTTATTTCACTGCACAGATTTCTTTTTTCAGTGATCTTCCAATAAAAAAAATAATAATTTGGGAGCTGTGGGCATAGTCACAGCATATATTTCTTAGCTGGCCTCCTTACATCTGTGAGTTCCAATTGCCTTCTCTGTAGAGCTGGGGTACACAGAAAATTTTGTAAGTTTAGTCCCTGGGTAGTGAAGGGAGTGCGCATGGAAGTAACTGCTGAAAGGTCAACCACTATACACTTGGGGATCCATGGACACCTTTTGAACAGGAGGTAAGAGGTTTGTGAATTTGTTGGAAATAAGGCAAGAGAATAGACAGAGCAATCACTAGGGGGGAAATAATTGTTCTCAACACAGAGAAGTAGAAATCCACATACTGATACCCCACCAGTATTGAAAGTCTGAAGGAAGTACCCCTTACTTCTGCTGCTCACGCCCTTCCCACTATTCTTCCCTATCCTACTCCATTTATTCATTCAACTAATATTCATCAAACCTATTACTATGTCCTAGGCTCATGGCTCAGGATTCTTCAAGGCACACTTTTCCCAAGTAGCCTTCATAGATTACTTGATTTCAATCTCTCCCTTCTTCTGATCTCCTTGATCAGAAGGATCACTGTTTGGGTCACACAGTTTGGCATTCGAATATATTGATTTAAACGATTACCCCTTTGCTTCCATTTATAGGGATGTTCCTCCTAAATGAGACTGTAAATCTTCCCTAATAATATCCCATGGATTTCCAACCTCAAGTTGTACAATGCTAGGTGCATGGAAGATACTTAATAAGTACTCAACGCACTGAAAAAAAATTTGCATCTCAGAGAAGAGGACCTTTGCAACATCAGGTTAGCATCCTAATGTTACAAGGACACTGGCAACAAAACATAGACAGTGACTTACCTGGAAACACATAAATTACAATTTTTTATGATTACCAATAATTATAATTGATAAATAATTTATAAGTGCTGATGTATGCAAGAGAGCCATGACGTATTAGGCAAACTTTGATTCAAAGGAGCTAAAGCTGTGCCTTTAACTAGCATAGAGCTATCATAGACAATGAAAAATGACAAACAGTGTGAAATGAGCAGACACCACCTTCTATTTATTTATAAAAATATTTGTTCAGACACTGGAGAAATTGGGACCTGATTTATTAGATAAATGACTCTTTACACTTCATTTCGTTACTAGGCCCTTCCAAATTATTCTTAAAATTACTGCAAGAAGTTAATATGGAAAGTTTGTTTTTGCTCAAAACTTCAGTCAAGGTCAGTTATGGATAACAGAATATACTAAGTTGTTAAATTAAAGAGCACCAAAATTCTTTGGGCAATTTGCTGTGAAGATCAAGTTGATGCTTCAAATCTTCAGGGTTACATTATTTGATGTGTTCTATTAATTTGTTGGGTTGACACACTGCGTTGAGATTGAAAAAAATTTCTTTGGGAGGAGATTTCTTTTTGTCAACTTAAAAAAAATGATTCTTGTCTATTCAAATAATACCCTGTCAAGAGTTTAGCTCACAAAAATACTGAATGTTAGCTTTGTCATCTGATAAGCTACCCTCAGACTTTATGAATGAAGATACAATAATAATTAGATCAAAATATGCAACCAATAAGAATTTTCTTCAAAAATCTTGCATATTTATCAACGAATCAAAGGAGAAGAAACAAATAAACAATATATCAATCTTCTGGAGCATCCTTAGCTGTCTTGTTCAATCATTCTAGGATGTTCTCAACACATTCTCTTAGCAGCACTTACATCACTCCATGCCAAAAGTTCTTCCCTCTTTTATTTCCAGCTTTATTAAGGAAGGCTCAATAAATAAAATTGTGTATATGTGAAGTGTATAATGTGATGATGTGATATACATATACATTGTGAAATGACTACCAGAAAGTTGTTCTTACTAATGATTTCCTTCCCACCAAGTTTGGCAGGGTTTTCAATCTCTCTAGCGCCTAGAACCCCACATATCTACTTTGGAAACAGATTTTCAATTCAGAAAATGTACAAATCTATAAGAAAAATGATAAAAAACAATGTCTCTTGTTGGGATTACAGAAAAAACACAGACCCCAGAATCAGAAGACTCTGATTCAAAGTCAAGGTTGATTGGTACTGTAAGTGTGAACTTACTTAACTTTCTGAGCCTCAATTTCCCCAGGAAAGGATATTAACATCTCAGAGTTCCTGGATTCATAACAGGCTTTCAGTTCTGGTTTAACAAATGAATGAATGAATGGATGAATGAATGATCTCACAGGGGAGAACGATCCCCTTTCTCTCTCATATTCTGCTTAAGCCTTTCTCTTTTCCTTTTCCTATTTCAACCTACTTCCTTCATACTACTTCTTACTTCTTTTCTTTCTACTCCCAAGTATGCAAGAAGTTTCCTTCCCCATGGCTTTTCAGTTAAAATTCACTCCTCTCAGTTTCTTTGCTTGCTTCATATAACCCGTCTCCATGTTTCCTTTTCTCACACCAGCCCTCATGCTTGGAAAGGCTTCCTGCTTCACATTCCCAAAGCCAACTTCTTCCTCTCATTCAAAACCCAACAAAAATCACCCCCTTTGCCTATTATATACATTCAGTAAATAAGAAATGATTAAAGTGGTAATGATGAATTCATCCTCAAAGAACATGTGTTCTGAGCAATGAAATTTGGAAAAGAAAAGATAGTGAGTCACTGCAACCCACTTAGAAACAGGTGTGATTTCCCTAACCAGTCGTTAACACATTTGCATGGCCATAATTACTGCCCTGACAAATAATACATTGCCATAGAAACATTGTTTCCAAATTGCATATTTATAGATTTTCTTGGTGGCGTATGTTGACTATATAGTAGTTTCCACATGTGAGCTTTGACAATGAGGGATGATAGGAACATTGGGCATCTCCACAGCTGCCCCAACTTGAAGTGTTTTAAAAGTGCAACAGGACATTCTCCCACCCTCCATATGTCAAGGTGAGCACAGCGGCATTTCCCTCAATGCTCCCATTTAAAAGTAAAGGAACTGGCTAAATAAAGAACAGATGGACTAAAGGCAGAGTCAAAATATAACCAAATCAGGATGAGTCTGATTTCATCTGTAAAATGGGAATGATAATAGTATTTCTCCTAAAAGATTTTCATTTGCTCAAGTGAGACCTAGAAAATGAAAAAAATAAAAAACAGCTTTATGAATTATAAAGTGCTATGTCAATACCAATTCTAGTTTTTATTCAACATCAGAACAGATTGTCCTCACATAGAACAGTTTTGAGGACTCTCTTGGTCCCCCTAGAAGCATTCAGAATATTCTCACTTTCCCATATATTTATGGACAAGCAGACTCAGGATCCTGAAGGTTGAACTTCAGTTCCAGACCCTTTGAAGAAATAGTGCCTGCTAATAGATGAGATTTTCTCTGCCGACTTCATGGACTTTCTCTCACTCTCTCTAACCTATGAGGAAAAAGATCTCATATGAAAACCTTTGGAATTCACATTTCTAGTTTCTGTTGGGGAAAATCAAAATGGTCAAGAAAAGTGACACAAGCTCATGCCCTTGACTAGCATAGAGAAAAAAAAATCAAAGTTTAAATTGAATACTTTCTTCTTAAAAACAACAGAAAAAAAGAAAAGAAAAGAACCCCTTTCAGATAAGCAAGGAACAAAACCCCTTTTAGTGACAAGACCAAATGGCTAAATTCCAATTCAAATAATGACAATTCGTGTTTGCCTACTCCTTATAATCACAAAGTATTCCTCATACTTTATCTTAGTTGATCCTTAGCTCCACACTCTGGAGTAATCAGAAGTGGTGAGTGATAGGATAAGGTTTTAAAATATTTTCTGGTGTCTTTTTCCTTACCTGTGGACTGGTTTATTTTTCTGCACTCCTTCCCCTGTCAGAGCTCATCATAAGGCTTATTGACCTCGAGGAGGAGAAGTAAATGAACCACCTAGAGGTAAGAAGTTCACAAGGTAGGGAAAAGGAGGCTATAGTGGATGAGGAAGATCTTATTCAGACTGTACAAGGGAGAGAAGAGTTTTGCAAGCCACAAAGGAGGGGAGAAGTAGTATAACCTGGGTCTTAGGAAACTCCTGGGACCTGATCCTCTGAGTGAGAACTTGGAAAAGGAAGGGAAGGGGAAGGAGACCAGAGAGTACAAAAAGGCAACAAAGTCAAGGGGACATTTTGCCCACTTACTATTTAGAAACTGCTTAGTGGGGTAACCTCAAGCTAACATGGCAGGCACAGCAGAATAATATGGTTGTGTAGTATGTTTGGGCACAGAGAGTGCAGGAAAACTCCCCCATGCCCTTCTTATCTCTTATGGGACAGGCACATATGCGAGGGATTGTGGGGAATTAGCTGAAAGTTAAGAGCCAAATCTGCCTGGAAAGAGCCACTGAGGAAAGAAATGAGAAAGCCCTATAGCGGAGACGATGGGCCACACAGCTCAGGCAGGGGCTACATAGGGCATTCCACTAACATTCCAAAGATCTGCACACCAAGAGAGCTGAGGTGAGGCCAACTTAGCTGCAGGGTGGACGGGGGCCCACTATGCCAAGTGGACAGAACTATGGGTTACACCAGCCACAGATACTTTATTGGCAGAGGCAGCAAGGATAAAAAGCAATGCCCAGAGACATCCACTGTCTCTCAGCAGAAGGCCAGTAGGTGCCCACAGAAAGGATGGCATGAGATTGGTTACTCCCCACTAATGCTATGGGAACTATGGAAATAAAGACTAAATAATGAGAAAAGCAAATGCCAGGTGTTCAGAGCTCACTCTAGCAAAGGAGTTAGCCACTGTCACCAGATTTGGGCAGAGACTCAACAGCAGGCAAAGAAATGGGAAAGCTTTCTAGTGGCAGAACGGGAAGTCTTTCAGGTGTCCCCTGACGGGAGGCTATTGGCGCGGGGAAGCCGCAGGTGGTTCAACCAAAAGGAGGGCATCCTGTGTGATTGTTGATCCCAAGTTTGAAGTAGGAACAAAAATTAAGGGAGCTATTAGTTATTAGTCTAGTCCTAGCCATTTGGGGTGGATAGTTAACAGGAAGTCTGATTGCAAGTCTGACTCGCAACAGGCTGACCTCCTGAGTTGTTCATTGTAGAGAAGGGGTTGGTTTTCTGGGCACATTGCTGCAGGTTGTTGTTGAGTCCTATTTTTCATATATGATGTGGTCATTATCTGTTTTTATAGTCAGTGTTTCAGAGCACACAACTGTCCCCTGTCCTCTAGATGGTACCTTGGAAAGAAAGGGGAGAGAGAAAACTCGAGAGAAGAGCAACAGCTCTTTTGGAGGGTTCAAACTTTGGATGGTCTGAATATTTATCCAAAAGAGACAGTGAGCTGGAAAGAGTGTTGTAGACTGGAGAGATGAATTTATCATTAATGAGAAAGTTTAGTATTCTTTTGTCTGCTAGCAAGAGGATTGGAGAATCCAGAGCAAGATAAAATTGGATTTGGAAAACATGTTTTTTGCCCTCCCCATATGTAATGTGCAAATTTTGACCCCATTGCTGCTATTGTTGTATATAGTTCACAAATGAGAAATCTAACACTAAGAAATATTCAACATCAACATCCAACCTTTATAATAAATATTATAAATATAAATATAATATAATAAATATAAATATTCAACATTTATAAAAATAAACATCAAAACCATGTATTTCAAGGTGTCATTTTCTTGGAAACCAAAAGGTTCTGCCCAGGATACTTAGACACAGATAGTGGCAGTTCTGCCAGCGAAGGGCCACTTCTTGAAACAAATAAACACAAACCCAACAGACTACAGGTTAAGAATATGTAGAAAACACTAACCCTCCCTAAGGAAACTAATTTATAGATTTCCAGGACTGTAACATTTCAGATATTGTAGTCCGTTGTTCTCACAAGTCTGTACACATGGTGATTCGAGGGTTCCCATTTTTGACCCAGATAATAGTCATCAAACCTCGAATGTCAAGAATAAGTACATTGGGATTAGATAGTACATTGATAGTACATTAGATAGTACATTAGATAAGTACATTGGGATTAGATTGAGCTAGAGAGTCACTCCGAAAAGCCATAATTGGAACTGGGGGCCAGATCATGCAAGCAGGCTCCTCTAGGCAAGGGTTCTCCATGACTGGGACTCACACACAGCCTGAGGAAGAAGCTTCCAGCAAGAGCACCTCTATAACCTCTTCTCCCCACTCTCCTTTGAAATACTGCGGCTGAGGCCAGGAGAGCAGAGGTTGTCTAAGTAAAAGAAAATAAATTCCTTCAGGCTCACTGTGATTAGTCAGAAAATAAAATGAGATTCCATGAAGCACCTTTGTATTTCAGAACTCCAAATCATTTCTTATTATGAACATAGGGTAATACAAGTTGAATATCAAGTGATTAATGATCATTTTGAACACATCTCTGGAATTCTAATTCTTTGAAGCCTCTCTTGAAAAGTACTCCACTCTGACAGCCACATTTTCAAATGTTCCAAGGCCACCTAAAAAGGCTATGTTTCATAAATTCCATATTGATATTACAATAGAGTAGCAGAATAATTTTAAGATTTTTCCCATTTGATAATGGCCTATTGCTTTTGAAAATAATGACTCTCAATTATGCCAGTGTGAGATGCATTCATTTCATTATATTATCTAAATTTGTATAGATATTACAAGGCTTTATATGGCTCTTGGTAAAGATAAAAAAATAAAAAGTCCCTATTTCTCTCAATTACATTTTATATTAATTTGCACATAAAAAGACATTTTCACTCATTTTCTTATTCACTACAAAATAAACATCAGTGTGTCACTATTAAGAATGATATTTTTTGTATTTATATTTACAATCACTATTTTTGTCTTATTTTATCATGGGTAGATAATTATAATAAATAATATTTGCCTACTGAATTATCTATTGAGTGCCACTTACTGTGCTTATTATCTTCTTTTGCAAGATAATCCAAGCTCAGAAAGGGTAAATCAGTTGCCCATGATAACACAGTAGTAACTGGTAGACAAGCCAAGTTGGTCTTAACCAGGGCATCTCACTCCCATTCCAGGGCAGGTCTGGTTAGCTTCATTTTCACAGCAAATCAATGCTCAACTTCTTCCCCTTCTTTTCTTCTCTTTCTTGATTTCAGTAGCTTCTCTCCAAGAGTACAGACAATGAACCCAAGAGTTCTGGGTTCTAGTCCTATACCTTCTATAGATACTGGCTACGTGATAGAGGGTACACTAGTCACAGTCATTGGCACTAGTTTGGGTGACAAATAACTACCTAAACCTCAAGGGTTTAAGACAGTAAAAGTGTATCTCTTTCTTCCATCACAAGGTAATGCAGGTAGGTCAGCTCTCCTCCAAGCAGTGACTCAGGGAACCAAGCTGTTGCCTTCTAAAGGTGCAAGGATGTCCTCTCGTCATCCACCTGACAGCTGAAGGGGAAAGCTGTGTGTGGATGGAAGGCACTTGGGATGGGTAACCAACCACTGGCCAGAAGTAGTCACTTTTCATCAGACAGTATGTCCAACCTAACTGCAAAGAAAGCTGGGAAAATGTAGATAAGCATATGGACGTCAGTGAATATTAGTAGAGTCTGCCAAACTGGGCTAGTCTTTTGTTTGTTTTTGTTTTTGTTTTTAAATCTGTTTAAGTGTATGCTTTCGCTTCTATAAAGAAAAGATAAAGCACTTAGCCTGTGCCAAGCCTACATTCAATGTTTATAAATTTAATTATAGAAATATTAAATTATATTTAATTATATAAACATGCATATAGACTCTCAGTGGAGACAGAAAGCTACCTTCCTTTAAGCTATGAGGAGAAAATTGAAAGAAGAAAATGTGTTTTCCAAACCAAATCTCAATAAAGATACCCAGAAAAGTCATATTAGAACTCATGCAAAATTTTCCTTATAACATTATATGACAGGGGGAAAAAATCAGAATCTCAGGAGGAGAATAAATGAGCCCTTGGAAGGAAGGAGGAAAGGCTGGTAGAATGGAGGGGAAAATGTAGGGTGCATGTGGGTGGGTGTGGGAATTTATGAGAGGGAGAAGATAATTTGTTTTTGTTGTTAACAATATTCTCTTCTCAAAATTAGAAGGCTGAGGGATAATAAATAAGTAAGGAAAATCCACTAATAACTATGGTGTCTCTCTGAAGATACTAATTAGAATTGGTGTTTTTTTTTAATTCCTTGAATTTTCTTTTACTTCAGGAACCAGTTGTTCATTTGCCCAGCTGAGATGATTCTTGTCCCAGCTTCTCAAATACCCCTCTGATCTGTTTCTTTCAACTTCATATTTTATGTGTTCCAGGGTTTCGGAATAATTTTATTATTTAATGTTTTTTCATATCTCAGTTTCTTCTTCTTTCTCTGTATTTCCCAACTCCTAGGCCATAGTCGTAGACTTTCCAACTTTGCAAATGACCTTTCTGACGACAAGCATGACGTGGACTTCACTTTGATAGAGGTATTGGAATACTTTCCTGCGGCTGAAGAAGATGACACACATTTCCAACATGCCGACTTGATAAACACAAGAGTGGCATAAACTCCTGAAAAACTTAGCTGACATTTCAATAGCTTCCCTCTCCCCTTATGGCTATTAGGTTTTTTGGATTGCTTTCTATTGTTTTGCTTCTTGAGATAATACCTTTGTTTTTTTGTGTAATTATATATCCACATTTGTAAAATATAGTATGCTAAAAATGTGAAGCAGAAAGTTAAAATCACTCAAATTTTACCAACATGATATTATTGAGACATTTTTCTATTCATACGCAAAATAGAAGGATGAATTGATTTAGAAAGAGACAGATGGAATACAGCTTTCTAGTCTACCTGCTACTTTTCAATTAAAAAGTATGACTGTATTTCATCAACTCTAAAGCACACTCTTTTTTCAAATTGTAGCATCTCTAAAATTGGGATATATCTTATAATGGAAAGTGTATTACATATATCACTGTGGCCAGGCAGCAGTCCTAATGTGATGTCCACTGCTTGGACCTGTTGAACTTGGTTGCTATTTCTGATGGCCTAACTGGCCACATACAAACTTTCAAAACTCAGACGGAAAGGAAGATGAGTCTTAGTTGTTGCCTAGCAACCTCTCCTTGACACCTTCTGGTTAAAAAGAAGATACACATATCCCCAAGCAAGTGACACACACTGATTATCTCTGCGTTGTAAGTATTCTCTGTATTCTCTTTGTATATCCAGTATTTTCTAAATTCCATATACTAAAAAAAGTATTATTTTTGTATTTTAGAAGTAATAGAAATCTATAAAATATTTTTTAGAGGACTCTGGGTCAGTGGTAGTCTAAATTTTTGATTCCCAGCTACTCTCTGAATCATGAGCAGTTTTTCTATGATAAAGAAAAATGGAGGGTGGGTCTGAGACAACTTCTCCCTGTATCGGGGGAAAATATGTTCATAGCAGCCTGGAGTGGGGGGAGGTGGCTCTTTATTGAGGCTCAGGATGAAACCTTCTAACTTTGTGGAGGCCTCAGGTCTACTGACCTCACTGGGAGGAGTAGAGTATGCTTGCTCTCCAAGAGTTCTGGAAACAAAAAGATACTGTCTCAATGTACATAATATTGGGTTAACAGTTTTCCAGATTGGACTGCAAAAAA